>CM076569.1:980399686-980999686 GCA_034641835.2 Pinus albicaulis
GTGAACGCTACTTGAGGATTGTCAAAGTGCTTTCCAAGAAGAGAGATTCACTTCCTCCAAGAAAGGCATCCATACAAACTCCCAACCCCAATGGAGGTTGTCCCCTAAAGAGTTATACAACTACCATCACCATAAGGAGATGATGATGATGGGGCCTCCAGAAGATAAGATCACTAATTGTCACTAGGGCAGCCTTGTGAACTCCTAACCATTCACTACTCTGGTTGATGATGAAGCCATTGTGAATCTCAGCTGAGAGTAGTGATATTGAAACCAAAATTGCATTTTTTTCTCATACACAAATAACATATACCAATACCCACAATCTAGATAACCCACCCTCGAAACAACAAATCGTCTGCATCATGGATTGAACATAATGCTGGAGAAAGTAGATTAAGAGTGAGAGAAGCTTTTTCTATTGAAGCAATCCCAATACCAAAATTATCAACAAAGAGATCAATTGGTCCACTAAGCTTATCTTTGTCATAGCAAGATTAACCTTATCGATAATAGGGAAAGAATGGACTTTTGTAATAAGTTTGGAGAGATCCATGTGAAAGCATGCATCGGTATATCCTTCCCCTGTGTGATGAGACTTACCCCTTAAATCGACTTACAAACTTTTGCTCCCAAAGTAGTTGGTACAAGACATCCTGCAATGTAATTGCCTCCCTTCACAGATCATTGATTATAATATGGCATCCCCATCAATGCCTTCCCAGCAAACGATTACACTACTTGAACCCAATTAAAAATTATGGACCATTAACAACAAAGTTCACCATTTAAACCCAAATTTGGTCTCCAATGAAAACCCAACAAATTGAAATCATGAAAAACACATGGCCATTTCATTGTTAAATGAATTCACATGTACGTTATGCACAAATTCATCTTCATAGCAGAGTATAAAGATTTAAATTCCAAAAATGAGAACAAAGATTGAACATTTATCTTTTAACAGAAGATATCCCAAGAAAGTAGCTGTGTAGGAGCGATTCACCACCCAAAATCCTCGAACACCTTTTCTAATTGTCGCCACGACTTGTTTCACTCGATCTGCTATGTCAGTTAACTGGGTGCCCTGAATATGGACACTAGCACAGCCAATCAAAACCTTGTTCACATATGGACCTTCAGATATGCAATCTCAACTTTCACAACCTAGAGGTAGATATCAGACCCAGGTTTAGATGGGTCTGTGCTGATCTTGCACCCAGAAACCTTGAACTATGGGAGGCCCTAACGGACCAGAGAGGGACGGACCAGAGAGGGTTGGCCTCGCTAAGCCAGCAAGAAGATCGCTGTGCACAAAGCCTAGCCACCTCTCTGAACCAGTGAAAAAATGGGGCGAATCACTGTAACCTCTCCCTCTGACCCTGTAAATGCAGTCGAATGCAATGGAAATCTGGAAAATTGGAGGCGAATTTCATGTTTCCAGTTTTATGCACCCTTTTTTTGGTGGGCTAATATTTAAGAATTAATTATTTTAAAAATATTTGTTGGGCTAACTTTATTAAAGTATAGAAAATGGGTTTTATATAAAAAAATCACCCTAATAAAATTAAAAATCCCTTAAAATTCGCCTTTGGGCTAAAATTCACCCCTAAAATTTTCCCTGTTGAGGTCTGATTGTACGTTTGCATTGAGTGAAATTTGATTTTTTTTGCTCTCTTGTCATCATTTCTCAAATTCCCTTGCATTAGTTTTCATTTTTTTTAGCGCATTTTTCTCTGAAATATTGAAAAATAAAAATAAAAAAATCTCTTTTTCTCTTCATTAGTTAATGTGAATTAGATCTTTTCGGTGTTATTAGTGATTAGTAACTTTGAACGAAAAGCTTTTTAGTTTTCATTAGCTGCATTAGAGATATCATTGGTTGTTTTCTGTTCATTTCATCATTGTGTGAAAAGCTCTCAACTCTCTTATAAATAGCTTTCATCGAATGAAATGATATACTATGGCATATAGAGTGCATTTAGGAGATTTTGAGACATTACATTCACTAGGGCCTGAAAACTGAAACATAATTGAAGATAAACTTTAAAATTTACTCAATTTACACTAAGGTAGCGTTGAAATCTAGCGAAACACTTTTAGAGGTCTAGGCTAGAGACGTGTTTCGGCGTCTTAAAACCTAGTAGCTGTCGTTCGCCTCTTGGCTTTAGACATCGCTTGTACGGACTTGTGCTCCCCGTACCGTCGCGTATATAAAGGGAGACCCCACTAGGTTTCTATCATTTATCCATAGGAAGCTGAGACTGCCGCCCTATACCCGTGATACAACGGACACAGCATTCGGGGAGATTGCCTGCACGTACGTTAAGTCCTTGGTTGATTTCTCTTTCATTTCGAAACAAAGGTGTATATTGCAGTTCACGGTTATTTGGTACACCCTTTGCCTAGTATTCCTGAGTAGCCATTTGATATTTTCTGACTCCTTAAATTTGAAAGGATCACCAAGCGCTTGTCCTTTCACACTTGCTTCAAAACTGAAAGAGATAGAGTCACCTTTCAGCCATTTCTTGACTCTTAAAACATGAAACGGTAAAGTTTCTAAAGTTTCAATGTGGTAAAACAAAACACCCGCGATCACACGCCCTATTAGATTCTGCTTGTTGGCCGTTTGATTGTGTGTCTTGACTCTTTTTCAGCCCGTGTGTGTGTTTGGTATTTTTCTCTTGTCGTTGCAACCACAGTGGCGGAACCTTCGGTTTCGTCTACTGGTAGTCTGTATACGGACGATTCATCAGAGGCTTCCCAACCCTCTGTTGAACCTCAGCAGCCCATTGTTTCTGAGTTTCTTGATGGGGGACTGGTTCTTGCTGAGCAACCCTTTGGGGGACCAGTTGAGTTCAATTAGCCCTTTTCCAACCCTTGGTCTGAATTAAGAGTAGGGGCAGATTTCCTTTCTCTTACATCGGGTTCGCCTTTTATAGCTGCTGCTTTTCCTCCTAGTCCTCGCTGTCTATTACGAGATCTAGCGGCAGGCTCAAACATGAGTGAATCCAGTGAGGAAATCCCCACGTCCAGTGAGGATTACCAGTTATTTCCTCGGAGATTATTTCCAGGAGACAACCCTGAACCAGTTGTTATGTCATCACCCGGTCCCTCATTACCAGCCGGGTATAGATCCTTGGGTCAGATCATTGCCGCCGCTGCCTCTATGGGGGTATCAGCTCCCTCTATGAGGCCAGTTGTTCCTTCGTTGGGGATGTATCCACGGACACCCGTTACATCATCCCCTCAAGTTACTTCTGTACCCTCCATGCCCACTGTTTGTGTGGCCGCATCTGCACCCGCTATCGTAGCACACTCCGCAAGGGCTGTGCCGCCTCCTAAAGACATCTACATAGCGACTGCTATACCGGAGAAAATTTCTCCGGAGGAGTATCGGTTGTCCCTACAACAGTATGATGAGCATGGGGACGTTTTACGTTTACCCGCTCCTGAGGCTCTCCTCCATGCTCAAGGTTTACCCTATAACCAGGCTGGACATCCTTATAACCCGTAAGGGAAACCTTTCCAAGGCCAACCTTCGGGCCAGCCTGGCTATCTTTATGACCTGCAGGGGTAGCCTTTATAAGGCTATCCTGCAGGCCAACAAGGGCCATCGTACAGTCCGCAAGGACAGTATTACAACCCTTTTGGTCAACCTGTGCAGCCTCAGCCGGGGTACCAACTGGGGCCGGTATATGGTCCTAGGGGGCATGTCCAACCTTCCCAACCCATGCAACCTCAGTATCCTGTTAATCCCAACATTGCACACCAGCTAAGACCATCTTATGGTCCTGTTGCAGGTCAAACCAGTTACCAGCCACCACCTGGCTCCATTCCTCCACCGGGACAACCAGTCTATCCGGCACAACCTGGTGTTCCACCTCCAGGTCAACCGGTTCATCCGGTACAACTTGGGGCTTCTCAACAGCCAAGTCAACCTGCGCAACCGGCACAACCTGTTCACTCGGGTCAACCTGTTAACCCAGGGCAACCCACTCAGCCAGGTCAGCCTGCTCAACCAGGCCAGCCTGCACATCCTATCAACCCTGCCCAGCAGCCAACTTATTCTATGCCGCAGCCAAATCAACCGATGCACCCTAATTATCAGGGTCAGCAGGGTCCCACCTATCAGTAGCCCACTCGACCTCAAGGCGGCTACTATTCTCATGGTCAATACCGACCGAATTATAGCCAACCCCAAGGTTCTCACTATCGTCCTCAACAACCCGGCTACACCTATACTCAGCAGCCAAATCCAAATGTTGCTGACACAGGGCCGACTCACAATCAGGGTCCATACTCTGGTTGTCAACCCCCGTACGCTGGTTACCAGCAACCGAATCAGGCTGGTTACACCAGCTATACCCCCTACGGTCAGAATCCTGCCGGATAGAACCCATGGGGGCAAGGATATTCCCAACTAACATGGAGTACAGGTACTGGTCCTTATCCAAGGCCAGGTATGCCGTCCAATCCGCCATTTCCGTTTTTGGCTACCTTGGAGTTACCGGATGTTTCGAAATTAACGAATGATCCAATTCTGCATAATCCTTATTAGCCTCCGGTTCCTACCAAGGTGCTCGGTGATTGCCCTAAGTTTGAGGGAAAAGCTGGAGAGGATTCCCAAGCTCACGTGATGACTTACCATCTTTGGTGTTCGTCCAAATCTTGGGTGGATGATTCAGTTCGTCTACGCCTCTTCCAGCGCACTTTGACTGGCGTTGCAGCTAAGTGGTATATTGAATTACCCCGTGGCATCTTCCAAGATTTCAATACGTGAGCCATGGCTTTTCTGACTCACTTTCAGTTACCGGTTCGCTATGAAGCCAGGACGCACCTCCTGACTTCTTTGAAGCAGGACAAAGCCACCCATATTTATGATCACATTCATGAGTGGCGACGTCGTCGTAGACTGATCAAGTTTCATATACCTGATCAGATACTAACTCATTGGTTCACCACCTCCTTTGTTAACAAACTGGCCCAAGATATTGCTATGGGAGCGTGTGTGACTAAAGAACAAGCCATAGCGTGTGCTCAATATCTGGATTTGGTATATTCACAATCCGGCACGCTGTATGATATTTTTCCTGATGCTCCATGGTATGGAACATCTAAAGCTCCACCTACCCCAGCATTGGATGGTGTTATTGGTTCCGTGTCTCAGAATTCGAAGAAATATTCGAATGGGAAGCAGAAGTCCAACTCATCCCATAATTCTGCCTCTCCCGCCCTTACCGATTCTGGAAAAACTGCGGAGGTTAATGCCGTTCAGGCCAATCCTACAGAGAAGGCCTCCAAAGGGAAAAAGAAGGGTAAAGGAAAATATAAATCCGACGCCCCAAAGCCAGAGTCGAAACCTCGTACCGAGGACGGTTCCCAATGCAAACCGAAGTACCCCTGCCTCATTTGTGAAGGAGATCACTATACAAAATATTGTCCACGATGATCTAAAGTTAGTCAACTTCTAAAAGGCTCCAAAGGAACTCCGACAGTTCTTAAAGAACCATTCTCGTCTCAGCAGACCCAGATGGTTGAACAACCTTCACCATCTGCACCATTTGGGTCCCAGGTCTTTGTGATGAATGGTGTTGCACCCATCTCTATTGCTATGCGTTTGAAGGATTACAACGAATCATGTCAGGCACTGGGGAAGGCAGTTGCGGATGGTCCACCTCCCCCACCTGTCTCTGGTTCATTGGAAATTGAGAAGCCTACTGCTGAACCTATTGTGAGGCCACCTTCTAAAGGTGTTTTACAAAATTCTTCCTACAATTCGAATGCCCGTGCCGCTCAACATTACAGTATTGTTGAGGATCTGGCACAGGCGCCTTCTGCCATGTTCGCATTGGAAGTTCTTCAAAGTTTTCCTTCGCAACGGAAAGCTCTATTATCTGTAATCGGTGGAATCGATACCACTGATTCTAGTCTTCTCACCTTTGACTTAGAAAACTTCACCCCCCGACTTCCACATCAGATCGCTCTTGTTATTCAAGTCGGGATCAACGGTCTTAACATTCATAGGGCCGTTGTGGATGAAGGTGCTTCTACCTGTGTCATGTCGTCCGCTTGCTGGAAGGCCATTGGCTCTCTGGCCCTTTCATCATCTCCCAATGCCCTAGAGGCATTCGATGGTCGGGAATCCAAACCCCTGGGTGTTCTCAAGAGTCTAGCGATTACTTTACAGGGGAAGACCATCAACGTAGAAGTGGAATTGCTTGATGCTAAGCTCAACTACAATATACTTCTTGGCCGCAGCTAGACTCATGCCATGTTATGCGTGTCGTCCACCCTCTTTCGACTTATTAAGTTCCCTCACAAGGGAAAAATCGTTATGGTGGATCAGTTGTCCTTCTTCACCTCCACCTCCGAGAACAACGTTCCATACGTGGATCCGATCCCAAATCCCCCTGACAGTGTAGGGCCTGGTCTCTTCAAAGACCACGTCCTCATGGGTATTTTTCCCGCTCCTCCATCGCACACCGCTCAAGTTAACATGATCTATAGGTCTGACAACCCATGGCTCATCCCTACGCCTGAGCAGGTGACTGAGTTTGGAGAATCGATGCCCTTAACTCCAGTAGAGATTAGCTACTGTGAAATCATCGCCGCATCTGATCCTCCCCCTCCTTAGCATGCTCGTTTGAGCATGGCTTTAGAAATATATTCTCAATCCCCCTGGCTAGGTCAGGCCAATTCGCCTAATCCTCTCAAACAAACTTTTCCTTCTGATGAAGCCATTGCAGAAATAATATCTCTTGAGGAGCTGCCTTGGAGCGATGGACATCATCGTTCCTTGTTCATGCCTAGCTTGGGGGCAATGTCAGATTTTCTAGAGCTTTTTGCATCTTAGGTTCCCACTCCACCTCTCCAGACGCCCGTATTGACACATGAGGTGCTTTTAGAGGGAAACCTGAGCAACATCACTCAAACCATCCCAATCGACATCTTCGTTAAACCGGGGATAGTTGAGAATATACATGTGGGAGTGACTTGTTATCCTGATGAGATACGAGTCTATACCAATATTTTTCGAGAATTCAGAGACATGTTCCCTTGGTCTTATGAGGAAATTCCTGGGATTGATCCCACCATAGTAGTGCACAAGATTCCTACCTATCTTGGTGCGAAACCCGTGCACCAACGCCTACGCCTGGTGCACCCTTGTAAAGCCACTGCCATCAAAGAAGAAGTTGAAAAACTTCTGAACGCGGGCTTTGTTTACCCGATTCCCCTCACAGAATGGGTCTCCAACATTGTCCCTATAGATAAGAAGCAGGGGACTATCAAAGTCTATGTTGATTATCGCGATATTAATCACACCTGTCCTAAAGACAACTATTCCACTCCTTTCATAGACCAAATCATCGACGAATGTGCTGGGAGTGAGATTTATTCCTTGATGGACGGCTTCTCTGGGCATAATCAGATAAACATTCTACCTACAGATCAACACAAGATTGCATTCATCTGTCTGTGGGGTGCTTTCGCTTATAAAAAGCTCTCGTTCGGCTTGAAGAACACTGGAGCCACTTTCCAGCATGCGATGTCTTACGCTTTCCACGACATACGCCATATCGTTCAGCCTTATCTGGACGACTTGCCAGCTCACTCAGCTAGGCGAGAGGACCACCCTGAACACCTCCGCCAGATTTTCCTTTGCTGTAGGCACTACAATATTAGGCTTAATCCTCATAAATGCATCTTTTGCATGGATTCTGGCCGTCTTTTGGGATTCATAGTCTCCAAAGACGGAATTCTCCTTGACCCTTTAAAGTTCGAGGCTATCATCAATCTCCCATCACCCTCCTCATTATATCAATCGCAGAATCTGCAGGGAAAAGCTAACTTCCTTCGATGCTTTATCCCGAACTACGCGGAGGTGGCCAAAGGATTCACGCGTCCCTTAAAGCAGAACGTTCCCTTCCACTAGGACGAAATTTCTCAAAAATCCTTTGAGAAGCTTAAGATGTTACTCGTTAATGCTCCTTTGCTTCGTCCTCCTAACTATCACCGTGATTTCACTTTTTATCTCGCCGCTGCGTTTAGCACCATAGCTATGGTTCTGGTGTAGGATGATGATGATGGAAATGAACATGTCATTTATTATCTATCACGGAACCTTCTCGACATAGAAACACATTATGCTCAGGTCGAGAAGCTGGCATTAGCTGCAGTACACGTTGTGCAGCGCTTTCGCCATTACATCTTGTTGTGCACAACGACCGTGGTTTCGGATTGCAACCCCATGACATATATTCTTTCTCGACAATTACTGGGGGGCAAATACTCCAAATGGATCGTTATCCTTCAGGAGTTCAACTTAGAGTTCACCACTGCTAAGTCGACCAAATCACTGGTTTTTGCGGATCTTATTTGCTCGCTCCTGACGGACTCCACCCCAACTCATTCTGAGGATCATATCCCGGACGAAACTCTTTTCCTTATCAGCACTTGCGACCCATGGTATGGCGATATTATTGTGTATCTTTAGACCTCAAAGTTTCAGTCTGAGTTGACTAAAGATGCCCGACGTCGGATTCAACATCAGTCTCAACCCTACCATATAGTAGGAGATACTTTATACCGCGTTGGAGTAGATTCGGTGCTCCGCCAGTGCCTCACCCTGGAAGAGGCTGAAAGGGTCCTAAATGACTACCACAGTGGAACCTATGGTGGTCATATGTCTGGATATGCCACTACCCAGAAAATTCTACGAGCAGGTTACTTCTGGCTGTCAATATTCAAATACTGTATCGTCGCATTCCGTAAATGTCACGCGTGCCAGGTCTTTCAGCACACGATGCACGCACTTCCTCTCCCTTTGCATCCTGTTATTACCGTCGGCCCTTTTGCAAAATGGGGCGTAGATTTTATGACATGTAACCCTCATTCGTCCAGCGGGCATGCATATATAATTGTCGCCGTAGACTACTTTACGAAGTGGGCCGAAGCGATGCCTACACTAGCTGTCGACGGTAAGACAGCCGCCCAATTTATCTTCAACCATATTATTGCACGTTTTGGGGTCCCTCAGGCCATTGTTACCGACCATGGTACTCACTTTCGAGATTACATGATGGCCGAGCTGACGTCAAGATTTGGCTTACGCCATGATAGCTCAACGCCATATTACCCACAGGCAAATGGCCAGGTTGAGGATGTGAACAAGTTTTTGGTCAAAATGCTTCAACGAACAGTTGGTATCCATAAATCCAATTGGCATATCCAACTATTTTCAGCTCTTTGGGCCTACCGGACATCAACAAAGAATGCAACTGGATTCACACCTTTCCAATTGGTGTATGGTCTGGAAGCAACTCTTCCAGTTGAATGCGAAATTCCTTCTTTGAAGTTAGCTGTGGAACTTTTGCCCGACACTTCCCTGGAGGAAGAGCGTCTTTTTTATTTGGAATGGTTGGATGAAACCCGCCATTTGGCTGCTTTAGTCATTGAAGCACAAAAGAAGCGGGTCAAAGCTCACTTTGATCAATCAGTTTCTCCACGTTCCTTTGTCAAAGGGGACCTCGTCCTCTTATACGATCAAGCGCATGACAAGCTTCAAAGGTGTAAAAGTTCTAAACCCATGGCACAGCCTTTATAGAAATGCTGAAAATGGGGTCAGGAGCCATTGATTATAAGGAGTCAGATGGCGAGGCCCGTAAATGGTTCAGACTCCCTTGCACACGCTTGAAGTGATTTTTGGTGTGGTGTGTGTACATAGGTGTGGATTTTCATTTCAGGTATGTGTGGGTGGTGTATGAGACAAATATCTTTTCACCATCAGTCTTCCTGATCGCAAGTGATGTTAATCAATCCATTTGTTGGTTTCGCGGATGGTGCCTCCCGTAGTACCAACTGCCTCTGCAGCTCCTGCATCCCCGATCCCGGCTGGTGAGTTGGCTTAACTACAAGGTGTGGCTCCTGGACGTGCTGCTAAATAACATCACGGAATATAGTGCTATGTTAGAAGTATTAAATGAGGTCAGACCCTGGTATCCGTGAATTACTGTGGTATCTAGACTCACAACTTGTAGTATCACAACTTAATGGTCATTATTCACTAAAAACCCATCCATTTTATTGCTCAGATTTACATGATTTACCACTAACAACTTTGACTATATTACATATCAAAACATACCTGCATATGAATACATTAACGGATGCGTAGCTAATTTGGTGCTAGATAGACATTTGTGCAATTTGTAAAAACATCACATGTAAAACAAAGATCCATCCAAATAGGGTATATATATATATATATATATATATATATATATATATATATATATATATATATATATATATGTATCGAAATGTTTACATAGTGTGCGTCGCATAAAATAAAAAAATATACATGTTCATCTTAATACATCCGGAGACGACATGTCTCTCAAAAAATATGCATGAAACAAATCCCTAGGTGTCTAATCTACGTGGTGCTCATGATAACAAGTCACCGCACACACTAAGCACCTCAGAAGATGGTGGAGGTGACTACGCACTCCCACCATATGTCTCTGGTATGCCAGTGGAACATCTGCCAGCCGGGCGTAGTCTGGAATACCCCAGGCAATCCCTTCGAGGTTCTGGACCAACTCTCCTCCCTCGGCACCCTCCGCCTGAGGGTCAGCTGTGGGATGAGTTCTCCGTGAAATAGGAGACATACCGACAGGTCTTTCTGGGCCGAAATCTACATACACATAAAACTATTGTTAGGACAAGCATGTATTACCAAAAAATCATAAAACATAAAAAATCAAAAAGAGAGATCATACCCAATTCCTCGTCCCAGTCATATCCCTCTGGGAGTGGAAGGTCTGGGTCTCCAGTAAAATCGGTCCCTGCATATGGCCAATCCTCGACCACAATCAACTGACGCCGCAACCATCCAAAAAAATCCGGCCTCCAGGACATCTGTTGGGCTCCCCCTGATCTGGGCATTAGTGCTGCCCAGTGAGCCATCCTCGGCTCTCATGGTACCGGCTCAGCTACTATGGCCCCTTGGCCCTGAAATATAGGTAGTCATTCCAGGATGAACGATACCAAGATGGAACTGTAGCCGAACTGTTTTAGTTTGGCCTACTTACACTTTGTGAGCTGTCTTTTCATATTTTTTGTCACTGCAGTAGCCCAATCAAATAGTGTTGGATTCATACATTCAGCAGCTAGGAGGAGTTGGGCCTTGGTCGCCTCGTGCAGTGCCTGCGACCCTGCACCCCGCGTGATGGTATGTAGCACCACTCTAAGTGCTAGATCAAGGATAGTATGGATATCTACCTTGCCACTTCCCGATCCCAGTCATGCCCCTCGGCACACTCTTTCCATCACCTGCTCCATCTTCTCTCCAGACGGTCTTCTTCCTGTCAGAATAGGCACCGGACCTCTGCATGACAGTTCGGTTATGAAATATACATCATAAACCTCAAGTTCTAATACTTGGTCCCGCAACTTGAAAACTTGTTCGTTCTTGTCCCATATGCTGATCAAGTATTGCAGGAGCTCCGGTTGAGCTCATAAGAAAGGTGTCAGGAAGAAATTTTTAAGCCCACAGTTCTTGAGGGTGTTCATACAATTTTCATTCTCCATAGCCTGTTCATCCTCTTCCCCATACTCCCTCTCTTTCCATTCGATAGCCATTTTGCTTGGTTGCCTGCATCAACATGGTCAAAAACCCTTGATTAGATCTCTGGTATGCTTGGAAATCCATTTTAACTATTCACAAATCAGAAATCTAAAGCGGAAAACTAAATTGCGCCATTGGCGCGGGTCCGTGCCCGATACCCGCACCAATGGGCGAAGCCCTAAAATTTTAAAAATTCTCCACAGAAGTCTAATAAGAAATGGAAAACTATAAAAAATGGATTAAAATGGAGTATAGGGAAGCGCCTCTTACCTGGAATGAACGGGAATCTGAATGGTAGCCCGGATCGGTCACAATCGCCGTCAGAAGTTCGCACACAAACAAACCACTGTTGCTCTCCTATGAGGTAAATAGTAAAAGTAATTTTATTTTTACCATTTGAGACTTATTTATAACTTTTTGAAATATCATTAGGTTTTAAAAGTCCTTTTTTATTAATATTTTAATATATTTTGTCGAAAATGGATTTTACACTTGCCTTTGTGTGTAGCAACAGGTTTTTTACGCAACTTAAACGGTGAAACGAGTTGTATTTTATACTTTTTCGGACTCGGTAAAAACACGAAAAAGTCATTTTGGAGTCATCTTTTAGCTCTTTTCTGACTCTCTAAACATGAAAAGATTTCCGAGGCCCTTTTCATTTCGATCTTGTTAAAGTGGTTGCGAAACGACATCTACCCAGTATACATTTACCCCTTTTTCGGGCTGGGATAGATTATTTACGAAAAGGAACCATTGGAGTTTACTTTTCAGCTATCTTTTCAAACTCTCTAAACATGAAAAGACGCCGAGTTCTTCCTTTTTTAGACTCGTTAAACCCTGATGACATTGGATTCAGTCATAATGACGCTGCTTGAGTCTCTCCTTCCTAGGGCTCGTTAAACGTACTAGGATGGACTTATACCACAAGCATATTCTATCCCCTTCAAGCTTGTTATCAAAAACAATTGGGGTACTCTCCAGAAATGGCGGGGAAAAAATGGAACTAGCATCATTGTCGTGTCGGTAGTATGTCGCTCTTGAACATGGCACTTGTCTGCATTCGTGTCGGGCTGGGGACATCTCAACTCATTTTCACTTGCTTCCATGGGTTTGGGTGATCCTTTTGACCTCTCATCTGTTCTTTGCCTCGTCGCCATGACCTTCGATCCGTTGATGTCAAATGGTGCCAAACTCACTGTCGTGCCGTTTATATGTTCAAGAGAAGTTGAACTCTGCAAATATCAACCTCCCTCTGATTCTCATTTGATCCTAATTCACAAAAAAATTATGTTCCTCTGTCTCATGTCGATGATGTGGGAAACATTATGGCCCACCTTCAATCAAGGTCACTTCCTGTCGACTTCAGCTCATTATCCAGGAAGCTAATCTAGAGACTCCCTTCTGGTACCTTGGAGCCTGCATGCCTCAATGGCAGGTTCTTCACATTTGATGTGAGGTTTTCATCATTGGCCTCTGATCGAGTGATTCTATGGGTGTTTGACGCCAGCTCATTGATTCACATGCCGTAGATTGTATCTGTAGTACCTTGAGGACCATTGGCATTAATGGTGGTACCTCTCACGTCTGTTAACAACTTTCATCATTGGCTGGTAATCAGACGATGTTCTCGCATGTTCAACTTCAGCCCATTTATTCACATGCTTGGACTTGTACTGTGTTCGGGTAAAGATGGAGCGCAAGACCCTGGATTGTGTCTATTGTAATCCAGGCTGCGATTTTGTGAATTATTATGATTGTTTACATGACTCACTTACTGGATGGCTGCAACCATACCTGAGTATATTTATCGATCCTCACTGGATGGCTGCGCCCATGCCTTGGGTCTGGATTATTGTATACTCTGTTACGGATGACTACGTCCATACCGCATATATATCATGTATCTGAGATATCAGTTGTACTTATCCACGCAGTTTTTCCAACGGCGGAGTTTTCAGTTGGACACGTTCTCGTAAAGCATTTCACATCTCTCTCTCTCTCGGGCCTCATGCTTTAGGGGGCATCTGTTACACAGTAATTTGTCATCGTCCCTGTAATCCCCGTCCCGCACATGTGAGGGCTCATTTCATGACCTGTGAGCAGTAACATGGCTTGAAACCACTTCCATGACATCCCTCTGAACAAGAGCTTTAATTGCCCTGAAGACATCTCCTTATGAAAAACCCTAAAAATGACCCTTTTTTCATTGGCGCGGGCGAACAGTTCAGAATCCGTGCCAATGGGGAAAATCCTTCAAAGCGGTTGCGCCAATTGGCGCTCTGTCCCCGAGTCACACTCGTGCCAGCCAATTTAAGGAGTGTTTTTTAAAAATAAATGGCGGAAGTTTCGTCCTAACTAATCCAGGAACTGATATCTATCTTGAGTTGGGAGGTTTGGCTACGGATTTCCATAGAGAGGAAGTGGTTTTCCACCTCTCATGGAATATTCCTTGATGATAGGGCCAATCCCATGATTATAGGGATCCCAAATCCCCTTCCTCCATCTATAAAAGCTTGCCCATCTCCATGGCAAGCTAGTGTTCAAGTTCCCAAATTCCCAAGAGCCTTATGCTGCAAGAGCCTCCATAATTCCCTTAAGGCCGAATCTAAGCAAGGAGGCTATTGTCAAGATCCGAAGAGAGAGGTTTGTCCCATCCTTGACAGGATTTCGAGACATGTTCTGCTTGCAACTCTCCGAAGGAGAATTCAGCGTCAGAACTATGGTTGTATTCTTCCTTTGATTGATTAATAATAAATGACTATTGGTTATGGTTCCACTCTTGTTATTGTTTATGATGATGATTTATGTCCTTTATTACTGACATACAGTTGCAAATACTGGATTTTATGCTTGCGTTTGTTTTTTTTCTCGCATGTGCAGGTGTCCTATCACGGAGATCATGGGGATCGTGATCTGCTAGAGCTAAGGAACGGGAGCGCTACCTCTTCTACAAGCAACAGCGTTGGATTCCAGGTAAGCCTTCATTGCTAGTTGGTTTATTTGCAATTACAAACCTGCACTGTAGCGTGAACGATTGTTGCTAGACCCGGTCTGGGCTAGTAGGGATCGCCTCTGTCCGCAGAGGGGATTTACCTCCACAACACTTCTCTATCCATGTCTATGAAATCAGTCCAAGAAACAAGGTTTTTTAGGCTTTCCAAAGTATGTAGGACTATCAATATTATCAACCCATCATGAGATAGACAATGATTTTCTCCTCCTTTAACCCTTAGGATCATTTCTATTATAGATTGATGGAGGAAATGAGGAATGTTGAGCCTTTCTTGGGTAGAAAAATCTACTTGAAATAAGAGTTGATGGAAATCTAATATGATAGGCATATACAATGCTTAGCCTACCTTCACATGAGATATATTTGAGGATGTGGTAGGCCATCTCATCCCAAGGGTACAATAAGCATTCCATCCTCACTTTGATTTTATCCTCTATGGGTTTCTCATTCTGAAGGAAAAATTTCTTCTTAATTGTAGTGCCCTTAGGACTCTCTTCCTTGTTCCATTTGAACCCTCTGAGGAGTGTGGTGACCCTACTGATAATTTATCATTTATGTAGATTATGAGACATCTAAACATTGTGATATCTTCATGTGATTCTTCCCATGGATATTTCAGGAAAAATATTGAGAAATTGTGTCATCAAAGCCTCTCAACTTTTGAAGAACCCTAACCATTGAAAATTTACAAAAATGTTTCTAACATCGAGATGTTGATGGATATTGGGGGGGCCTATAGGATCTCTTCTACTGAATCCCATTCTTATGTCTTGAATATTATTTCAATAAAGTGGAAGAAAGGGTTTATCTTTGGCTGCTACAGAATCCTAGGGTTTCATGTGCAGTGGAAGATGTTGAAAAAAAGTAAAATTTTATAGTTTGATTTTCAAGGCGAAAGGAAAGAAAAATAACAACATGCACCTTCTCTTTGTTCAAAAAACCCTATCCTTTCAATGCAACATATCCTTAAGTAAATTCTCATCCAATTAAATTGTTTACCATACTAAAATTCAAAATTGTGAAAATTACAATGTGTATTTTTTTGAGAATTGAGATGTTTTCTCAAGTCCTTATACCAAATGTTGGTGAGGATAAATTGCACCTGATATTCTCCTGAAGATTTCCTTTTAATCCTTAAGGTTTGGTGGCTATTCATGGTATAAATGGAATTTTTGTAGCACTATGTTAAATTATTGAGGCAATCATTTGCAAAACCCTATCCCTTCCTCTAGTGGTATGTGTTGGAAATTTTCTGGTTTTGTTGATCTCTTGAAGCACTGGAGGGGCCTCCTTTGTGTTTAAAATAAAATTTTGCATGCAATAATAGACTCAGGGGGCCCAAATTAAGTGTTTATTTGTTAAGGTGATGGCCTCAACGTTCTATGTGAGATACCCCCCACCTTCCACGTCAAGTTCCACATTCCACAATGAGTAAGTAACGTTGGCCCACTCTCTCGAGTTATCTCCCCTTTTGTATCATCCTCCTTTAACATGTGTGGGGATCATTTTGGAGAAAACTAAATTTGATAGAAAAATACGAACATGTTACTCTAACTAAATTTAGCATGTAATACCTTTTCCTTCACACACTTCCAATGTTTCTTCAAGATAAAATATCTTTGAAGGGAAGGTTTTGAGGGTTGCATACCTGGACCTTTCCTTTGATGTTTTTCTGTAGATGGTATTGAGGCTACCGAGGTAATTGTTGAAGCTCCCTTTGATGGTACTGAATCTACTTGTGATGATATTCTAGAGGTTCCAATGCTTCTATCATTGCTTCTAAAGGTCTTCTAAAGGTTCTGTATCATCACTACTATTGCTTTAGTCCACATGGTTCAAGTATTGTTGTTGTAGGTGGTGATTGAAGATCCTATAGTAGACTACATGAGATCTTGTAACTCCTTCAACTTGTTTTTTGTGTCTTTTGAATATGGTGGGATTCATGGTTCTTTTGATTCATAATTCTGATTTAGGCCTATAGGGCTTCTGCATACTGCTACAAGATTTTGTGGTTTCTTGTAGCATCGACATAAGCTCCTAGGACTCACAATTTCTTCTAGTTATAGCCATAAAAACAATTTATAATCTAGGAGGAAGATTATTTTACTAATAGAGAAGCATTATCTATTGATGATTGGTGGAAAATAGGGGAAATTTTGGATTTTCGTAGGTGATCAGTGAAGTAGGGAAGGAAAAATTGAAATTTGATGGGATGTATGGGTGTTAGGGACTTCTAGATACCTCCTTTTCTCCCAGATGTAAAAAAAATTATCATTGCATCCTATTTTTTTGCTTTTGATATCTTGTAGCCATACAATATCTTTCCTATATAAATTCAAGAAAATGATTAAAATGGATGGAAGAGACCTGGGAATGACAGAAGATTATTAGGAAAAGTGTGAGAATGAGTGAGATGGATGCAGAGAAGTTCCCTGAATGCTCTGATGGTGAGTGATTTTACTATATGTTGATATTTTATGTTGCTGTTAGAATTTTTTTGTACTTGCATTACTATCAGAATAGATAAAATAAAGGTAAAAATTGTTGTGTCTTCATTTTTATTCCTCTTCTTGTTTTCGTGTTTTTTTTGTTATTTTTGTTTTGAGGTCCACTAGCTTCCTCATGGAGGTTTTTAACCTAAGTGGTTCTACCCCAAGTGCCTCAAGGAAGGTTTTCACTTGAGGATATTTTATTTTTTTCTTTTTTTTCTTTTCTTTGGGCTCATTAGCTTCCTCAAGGAACTGTTCATCCTATGAGCCTGCCTCAATGGAGGTTTTTGCTTAGGGTTTTCTTCTTTATTTATTTCTTTATTTTTTTTTGTTTTTTTGTTATTTTTTTTTATCAGAAACAGAGTGGCTAGGAGCTCTGATGATTTTAATCACATTTTATTCTCTATTTATTGAATTGGAAAACTAAACCCTTGAGAGGGGATTCCTATAAAAATTCATTTTGTAACCGTTCCATAGAAATGGGATTTGTTCTTCATCGATTGTCATTATCTGAACTGAGCCATTGTCATGGAATTTTTCCATAGGCACCCAACCATCTCATCATAATTTCTCTTTGAATTATTTGAACCTAGAATCATACAAGTGGGCCTAATCACCCTCCTAAGAGGTTCTAAGCTTGGTGTGCATATCATGCCAAAATTTTATTTTCAGTTGAATGAATTTAGTGTGCATTAAAGCCTATAGCCCGAGTTAATAAAGGACATTTAACTACTAAAATAACTCTCTTCAAAAGGCCCAATTAATTCCATCCCCACTTCTCAAATGGATCGGAAGTCGCTTGAGTTTATAGGGGCATCTCATTACTTTGAGTAGTTTTCTCCATCCTCTAACACTCATCACATTATGTATTGTATCTTTTGGCATCTCAGTAGATAGTAAGCTAGTTTTATAATGCTTCTTGTAGGTTGTCCTCTTAGAAGAAAAATGGCTCCCACAAGGTCCATCATGACATTTTGAGTGGAAATCATAGACCTCATATTATATTACACATATGCTTAGGATTTTATGAGGCCCCAACCTAAATAGGTTTCCCCAAATCAAAGTATGAGCACTTTTCATAACAATTTTTCTTTTCTCCTTTGAAGGAAAATCAGGGGGAAGCTTGCAAACAACCAAAAAAATTTCTTTATAAGAAAACCAAGGAGATAACAGTGATATGGAATAGAGGTTATCATCAGGAATTTTTTCATCCACCATCTCTTAATTTTCTGCAGACAAGGTTATCCTAGTGTTGTCAGGATTATAATGAGCCTCTCTTTTTTTGTACATAAAAAAAATCCCTAAACAAAATTTTTAGTTTTTTCTTTTATTTTCATAAGAATACAAGATAAATTTAAAAAATTCACAATAAACATCAAAAAGGTGATATAAAAAGTCGGAGGTTGGAAGCATAAAAAAAAAAAAACTTTTTAAATGAAAACACACTCAAGTACCCGATCGTTTGACCTTCTGACCAGCAATTTGGGCCAATTCACAACTTTTTTGAAAAATATTACCCGACCTCTCGACTACTCGACTTATGAATAAATCCTGACTCTAGTGTTGTCAAGGTTGGGAATAAATAAAACTTTAATAAACAAAAAAATCACCCGACCCTTGATTGTGTGACTTCTAAATAAAATATTCATTTTTCTTGATTTGAGTGTGTTTTATTTTTGAAATGAAATAATTGAGATATCATTGTTTCATGTTTACTTGATTTAATAATAAATTTTGTCAATCCTAAATTGATTTATGGAAAATACAACTACGTTTCTCTATGGGAAATTAATGAACAAATTAATTCATGCCATCCTCGAGTTTCTAATCATAATTCATAATTACTTATAGTATTTTTCTTGTATGTTGTTTTCATTCTATTATACCTGGTTTAGAGAAACTTGAATTGCGAAAAGACGACATCAGTTGCAACAATTATATGTAATAGAGATGAAATTATCAATCATTTTTAATTCAATTTTTAAATTTGGAAAAGAAAAAGGTTATATATTATTTATTTTTGTTCACAGGTCATAGAATGGGGAATAAAGAAAAATCTCTAGCAATGAAACAAGAAGTGGAGAAAACAAGGGAAACACTTAAATAAATAGAGAATCCACAACCAGAGGAGGGAAACATCAAACAATTCCTTATCTCAAACTCTACTTATAAGACTAAAAAATAATGTACAATGAGATGGGAGGAAATTTTTTATTTCTTTGAAGAAAGAGGATGGCTAAGAAATGCAATCTCTTCACAAACAAAGAAAAATTAGTTTGATGGAATAAGAAGTACAGAGTTACACAAAGTAGCTTCTAGGGCCAAGATTTTTCCTTATTATGATATGGTTTCATGGATTTTTACTCATGCTGATATCAAAATTCGCATGATATCAAACAATAAAAAAAAATTCATAGCCTCATGGAATACACAAATCCTATCAGCCTTTTATGAGCTCAATCCACCAGAAATCCAACTCAATGTTGATCTTATTAACAATTTTAGAAACATTGTCCTTAAGAAATGTGGGGAAAATTTTGATAGAGTAATCAAAGAGTGGCTAAGGGAAGAAAATGAAAGGTTTAAGCTTAAGGCCAATAAAGAGTATCCCATAGCTATTTTGAAGAAATTTATAATATTTCTCATTAAGATGTTGACCAGGTTATACAAAGAATATGACCTTGAACATTAAAAAATCAAGCGGTTTCCAATAATACACGAAATCCCAATGGATGGAAAATGTCTCAATTGGGTTGACATATTGTCCCAGAATATCACAAATTCCTTAAAATTTTCAATAGCATCTCCCCTTGGTTAAAAATACATTTTTTATCTATCTTCATATTTGATAGATATTATCATTGCCTCAATTCCATTTCCCCTCATGAAATGGAATTACCCCTCTAACCAACAAATCCCTATCCAAAATTATGCTCCGATCCTATGGGAGTCCAGTTTTAAATTTGATTTTTACGATATTTTCAATTGTGTCTTGATCCCTTTTTATCAAATATTGTTTGGAAGAACCCCTCCAAGAATTAGTCAAAATATGAAAGAAGTATTAGATTCCATTGGTCATTGTTTTGTGGAGGAATTTTTTTATTATATCAAAGTTTATGGGAGTGAGGTTGGTCCTCACCTTTTACCCTTTTGTAGCCTTGAAAGGCTCACTTTGAGAGACGATTCAAATCAAGTTGTTTTGAATCGCTAGGCGGAGAAGTTAAGTTATAGAAGAAAATTTTGCCTAGATTTCTGATTAAGTTTGGTGACATAAATATCAAGGACAAAGTTCATTGATTCAAGGAAGTCAAGGGCTTAAAGACGTTTGGTTACAGTCTCTACCTCTGTATTACTATGATCCTAGTGCCATTATTAGCGGTCATTATATAAAATTTAGCTTTATGAAAATATATATTCATCACAAGCCTCCCTTTGATGAAATTTTCATAGATATTGATGACTTTAAACAAGCTATTGGAAGAGAAAATCTCTTAGATAGTGAAACGAGAGACCGGTTACAAAATTTTAGAAAAAATCTGTTTGGAAAATTCTTAATAGGGAAAGGTCTCCATCTCATTATTTCATTTGAGGAGTCGAAGGCTTCTAAATTTTTTCAATTTAATTTCAACCAAATCACTTCAGATCCTTTTGTTGTCTTTCAAAAGGAAAAATAAGTTGAAATTGAAAAAATAGAAGATGTTTTCATTTGAGGTAAAGAAGCAGGAACCCGTGAAGAAATGAAAAAATTTCAGGATGTTATAGTAGCAATTGTAGCTATAAAATTTCCTAAAAAAAGTAAGAAAGTATGATGACGGAAAAAGAAGCAGAGAAGAAAAATTAATGAAAAAGAGATGATTCTAATAAATTCACTTGTAGAAGTAGAATAAAAGCAACCAGAAAATATAACAAGTAAATAAATGGAAGTGGACAAGGAGAAGGAGAAGCAAATAACTGATGAAACTGTCACCAAGAAAAGGGAGGAAGAAATGGAATCACAAATAAAGATAGATATTATTCCGACTACATCTCCTAATACTTCAATGACATCCATTTCTACTAAGATCCCTTGGGAATATTTTATGTTAAAACTAGTTTCTGAGTTAGAGGCATTTCTAGATACAATTCCATCTTTGACGGATTATTATTTCAATTCTCAAATAAAATCAGTACTAAGGAGGAAAAAGGAAATAAAGCATGATTCATTAGAGACTGTGTTCGAATTTATCTATCAAACTCAAGGGGATGTGAAAGAAAAAGCCAGATAACCATCCCAGGCCTTAGGAACTTTTTTCAACTATAACCAATATCATATAAATGAGCTTGCAACCTCATATGTAACAATGTATAAACAAATGAAGTGCTAGAGAAACAATTAGAAAAAAAATGAATTGTTAAATGAAGAGAATTGGCAGAAGCATTCTACAACTATGATTCAAGGTTTCCTTGTAGAAAGTAAAACATACAAAAATATTTTCAAGTGGAATTAAAGGAATTAAATTTAAAACATGAACAACACATTTATAAATTGAGACAAATTCATGAATATTAACCTCATATTTTGAAATCAGAAGTTCAAATAAATTTTAAGGTCATCACGACAGCTTTAAAAGAGCAAATTGATTCTTTTCAAATCCAACTCAATAAAAATCAAAGAGAAAAAACCAAAGACCCCAACCTCCCAATTATTTTCGGGCTGTAATGCTTTCCGAGTTTTTGAAATGATATTTTATCTTATTTTCCTAGCCAGCCCAAATGAAGCATGCAATAATAGCGCACAATTTTTGAATAATGGCAACCGGAAGAATAAAGAGGTGATCCCAGTATACAATTTTTTTTGTAATATAGCTTGAGCCAAAATATATCGTCCACCAATAGATAACCAATGGAGGGTCCAGTAGTTATTTTTTCCCTGATATTTATCTACCAGCCATTGCCAATCCAAAGTTTTGTAATTTGAGGGCTTGAGATGGAAGCCCAGATAAGTGAAACCATTTGATAAGGGGCCTGATTAGAAATTGAAAATATCTACAATATTATTAATTACCTCCATGTCTCTAAATGAGTATAATATCCTGGATTTCATTTCATTTTCCAACATACCTGATGCATTTATGAATTGGTTGATGATGTTGTGGAGGAGTTGACACTGTTGAAGATAAAAATTTATTAATTACCTCCATGTCACGAGATGAGTATAATATCCTGAATTTCATTTCATTTTCCAACATACCTGATGGATTGCCAAATTGGTTGATGATGTCGTGGAGGCGTTGACACTGTTCAACATGAAAAAAAGTAGTATATCATCAACAATGAAACTATGTGAATCCAAGTAGGCCACCTTGTGAATTTAATGCCCTTGAAACATCCCCCTAGTACAACTCCTTGATTTTAATGCTGAGACAATCCATGACAACAATGAATAATAGAGGAGGTAGAGAACACCCCTGTCATAGTCACCTTCCAACCATGAAGAAATTGGAAGGAATTATGTTAACCAGTAATGCAAAGTGTGTCGATTTGACAAAACCCATGATCCATTATATTTCTTGGATCGATAACCAAATTTTAATTAAAATGATGCATAGGAAATCCCAACCGACACAATCGTATTTCTTACGGAGGTCAACCTTCATAATCAGGGTGTCTGATTTACTTGTATGAATAATATGTATAATCTCCTGTGAAGTGGTCATTGTGTCATGTATAAGCCTATTATGTAAGAACCCAAATTGTTCCCAGGATATGTGGTGTGAGAGTGCATATTTGATGTGTTCTACAATGATCTTGGATATGAGTTTAAACGTAATATTTTTTTCGAACAATATCGGTCGTATTATATTTCTAAAAAGAGGGTGAGGAGACAAACTTCCTTAGTACAAAATTCCCCAAGTTTGATACATAGAGAGATCTGCTTGGGGCTGTTAGGTCCCTATATCACTAGTATAGCCCCTTACTATTGTTAGTTTAAACCCCTTATTGTTATTATTGTACCCTTGTAACCCCCATTTTGTTATTATTGTGCCCTTAAATTATTATTGTTAGGTCGGCTAGGATTACATTATGGCCCCATGGACTCCTATATATAGAAAGGAGGTTTTGAGAATTGTATCATCCAAGAATTGTTCATTTATGTAATGTATTGGAGGTTTCCCCCTCGAAGTGGCTCATTTCTAAGGCGTTTATATCTCTTTTCTTCTCTTTTTGAGTTGGTTACACAACATTTGGTATCGGAGCTTTGGGATTCTAGGGTTTCGCTGCTCCAAACAGGTCATCGTGGAATTTTCGCTATAATTTTTTTTCTACGAAGCTTCAGAAGCTGAAATTTCTAGGGTGCGAAGCTGAAATCTTGAGGAAGGTTGTCTAAAAATTTCAGATCTTGGTTCGCAATATTTGAGGAGATATCATCTGTGGAAGTTAGGTATTTGTTCAGGCTCATAAACATGTCATCGTGGAATTTGCGCTATAATTTTTTTTTTACGAAGGGTCAGAGTCTGAAATTCATATGGTGCGAAGCTGAAATCATGAGGAAATTCATCAAAACATTTCAGAACTTGGTTCAAAATATTTTTGGAGATATGATCTGTGGAAGGTAGTGCTTTTTCAGGCTCCTGAATTTCATCTCAAAGAGGTGATCGTGGGAAAAGTTCAATAACTCTCTCTCTGAATATTGGATTGGAGTGCCGTCAAAATTGGTCACAAGTACACGGCCTGTAGTTTCTTCGCTATCAATTTCAGAGACAAAGGACAAAACAGTGACACGTGGCAAGTCGTACAAGTTCGCTCTACTGAACCAGTCCAGAATTAGGTCATTGTGGGAGATTGGACACAACTTTGTCTTGGAGCATCAAAATCAAGTCAGACATGTGGAATTTGAAAGAAGCTTCAGAGGGCTACTAAAGGGCTGAATTTCAGATATCAAAGATTTTCAAGCACAGAGATAATACAATTTCAATATCGAGCTCCTCAAAGCTAGTAAAAGGTGTGTATTTTTTTTTCCGAATTGCATAAGTCTTGTTTGAAGAATCAAGTTGAATTGATTGCAAGGGCCTATTGTAGAATAGATATCAATATTTGAGTCTGAAATGGCCCCTAAAAAGAATTCAACACCCATTAAGCCTTTAGAAGGCTCTACTATTACTCATGAAGATGAAGAATGGCAACATGACATGTCAAAATTACAAGAGCAAATGCAACAAATTTCGCTCTCGCAAAGAAAAAAAAAAAATGAAATGGAAGTTTTGAAGAAAGGCATGGAAGTGAAGATGGACGGTTTGAAGAAAGGCATGGAAGTGAATATGGACGGTTTGAAGAAAGGCATGGAAGTGAATATGGACGGTTTGAAGAAAGGCGTGGAAACTAAGATGAATGGTTTGGAAGCTAAGATGGATGGCATGGAAGTCGGCATGGAAGCTAAGATGGATGACATGAAGAATGATCTAAAAGCATACATGGAAGGCTTGATGACAAGCTTAAAACCGGAAATGATTCCTAATGGCGGAAATATAGGAGAAGAACCTCCTGATGAGAACAAAATAAATGTTAATCATGATTCCATAAACTCGAATGTTGGCGGGAAGAACCACCATATTCCAAAAATGGATATGAGGAAGTTTGATGGAAAGGATCCTCTAACATGGATACTACAGATGGAGCAATATTTTGATCTCCATAATGTGAAAAACACACAAAAGGTACGCATTGCAACTTTACATTTAGAACAAAATACATTTGTATGGTATCGATGGCTTTGCTTTCGTAAAAAAATTGTCACTTGGTCAATTTTTACGGAGGAAATGATAGCACATTATGAGGATACAAAGAGCAACACCTTCTTTAGCCAATTGATAAATCTCAAAAAAAGGGTTTAGTGGGGGAGCACATTGAGGACTTCCAAAAATTGAATATAAGGGTAACTGATATTCCAGAGGAACACAGGATTGATCTCTTCATAGGTACTTTAAAGGATAACATCCAACATGAAGTTCGCTTTTTGGAACCTGATTCATTGGAGAAGGCATTCAGGTTGGCAAGAAAAATTGAATGTAAAATTATGGCGACAAGGAAGCCTACCACTCACTTCTATAAAGATGGAAGTGTTGCTACTCCTAGATTTCCACAACCAACAAGGTTGACACCACAACAATTGGAAGAAAAAAGAGAAAAAGGGCTTTGCTACAGTTGTGATAGAAAATACACTAAAGGTCATAAGTGTGCTGAGAAGAAATTATTTTACATAGATTGTGAAGAAGAAGAATAAAATGAACAAGAAGAGGATATACACCAGGAACCAGCCCTAGAAGAGGAAGAAATGAATCCGACCATATCGTGTAATGCACTGGCAGGAATTACCACTCCTCAAACTCTCAAGATAGCAGGACAAATCAAGAAGAAAAGGTAATAGTGTTGATTGATTCAGGTAGCACCCATAATTTTATTCATTGTAAGGTAGCCAAGGAATTAAATTGTTTCCTATACCCAGCACCAGAATGTCAAGTGATGGTTGCAAATGGAGGAACTATAAATTTCTCTGGAAAAAGCCATAATATCAAGCTAACCATGGGGGAATATGTATTGACTAGTCCAATGCTTTCCATTCCTATGGGAGGTGCTGATGTTGTACTAGGAGTACAATGGTTACAATCTTTGGGACGGTAGCTTTTAATTTTCAAGAACTTTTCTTGAAATTTTTTTCAGAAGGAAAGGAAGTCGAATTACGGGGTATTGAAGGGAAGCCAGGAAGGATAATAAGCTCTAATGTCATGACAAAGCTTCTAAAGAAAGAACAACGAGGCGTAATTGCACAATTATGCTCACTGGAAGTTCCAACATCAAAATCATCTATTTCTGCAGATCTCCAACAAGTCTTGGACAATCATTCCAAGGTGTTTGAAACTCCCAAAGGACTCCCACCTATTCATGATCATGATCATGCTATTCATTTGATTCCAGGAAGTGTTCCTCCAAACATCAGGCCTTATAGATATCCTTACTTCCAAAAGAGCGAAATTGAACGTATGATTGCAGAAATGTTAGAAGCAGGTATAATTCAACCCAGTCAAAGTTCTTTCTCTGCTCCTGTCGTATTGGTACACAAGAAGGATGGATCATGGCGAATGTGTCCTCATTATAGGGAGCTCAATAAGCTCACCATTAAAGACAAATTTCCCATTCCTGTGATTGATGAATTATTGGATGAATTACATGGAGCAATTTATTTTACCAAGTTGGACCTTCGTTCAGGGTATCATCAAATTAGAATGAAGACTGAAGATATTCCAAAAACAGCATTTCGAACTCATGAGGGTCATTATGAATTTTTGGTCATGCCTTTTGGCCTTACCAATGCACCTTCTACATTTCAAGGGTCGATGAATTCCATTTTCAAACCCTTCCTTAGAAAATTTGTGCTAGTATTTTTTGATGATATACTAATCTACAGCAGGTCTTGGAAGGATCATGCTGAACATGTTGACAAGGTGCTCAAACTATTGCAGGAGAAACAATTATATGCAAAAAAATCCAAATGTTTCTTTGGAGTACAAGAGGTGGAATATCTGGGTCATATTGTATCTCACTAGGGTGTTAAAGTAGACCCTAACAAAATTAAAGCCATTAAGGAATGGAAAGTCCCCACAACCATAAAGCAGTTGCGAGGATTTCTCGGGTTAACAGAGTATTATCGCAAGTTTGTTAAGAATTATGGGAGAATAGCAGCACCTCTAACAACATTATTGAAGAAAGATGCATTTTCATGGACTCCTGAAGCAACTAAGGCCTTTGAACGCCTTAAAGAGGCAATGTGCCTAGCACCGGTCTTAGCTACACCAGACTTCACAAAAACCTTTATTGTGGAATGTGATGCCTCAGGAAATGGAATTGGTGCAGTTTTAATGCAGGAAGGAAGACCCTTTGCTTTTGAAAGTCGTCCAATCAAAGGAAAGTATTTACAGAAACCTATTTATGAGAAGGAAATGTTAGCAATACTACATGCACTAAAGAAATGGCTAACTTACCTAATGGGAAGACACTTCAAGGTAAAAACTGATCATGATAGTCTTAAACACTTTTTGGAACAAAGACTATCTTCAGAAGAGCAGCAAAAATGGGTCACAAAGATGTTGGGTTATGACTTTGAAATAATCTACAAAAAAGGAAAGCTTAATGTTGTTGCAGATGCATTCTCAAGAAAGAATGAAGAGGTGGAAGCATTGCTTTGTGCCATTTCTATTATCCAACCAGATTGGATAACTGAAGCAAGAGATGAATGGAAGAAGGACAAAGATATATGGATACTCATTCAAAAGTTGCAGCAAGATCCTAGTACATCTGATACATTTAGTTGGAAAAATGATTCCTTATGGTACAAAGATCGCTTATATCTTTGTAAGAATTCCCAACTAAAACAAAAGATTCTTCTCGAATTGCACACTTCTCCTTTAGGAGGACACTCAGGATTTTTAAAAACTTACCACAGGGTGAAGAAAGAATTTTTTTGGGATGGCCTTAAATCTGATATTCGAAAGTTTGTGGCGGAATGTTTGGTTTGCCAGCAGAATAAAGTGGAAACAATTAAGACCCCAGACTTCTACAACCTTTATCCATTCCAAGTCAACGTTGGGAGGAGATTTCAATGGATTTTATCACAGGTTTACCTAAGTCCGAAGGAAAGAGTGTCATCATGGTGGTAGTTGATAGACTTACCAAGTATGCACACTTTTGTGCATTATCTCATCCATTTAAACCAAGTACAGTTGCTACTACATTTATGGACAGAATTCAAAAGCTACATGGAAGCCCAAGGGTTATTGTGAGCGACAGAGATCCCATTTTTACTGGAAATTTTTGGACGGAGTTATTTTCTTGTTTGGGTACTCAGTTAGCTCATAGCTCATCTTTATCATCCTCAATCTGATGGTCAAACTGAGATAGTAAATAAATGTTTGGAAGGATATCTTCGTTGTTTTGTATCTTATAAACAAACACAATGGGTCAAGTGGTTACCTCTCGCTGAATGGTGGTATAACACTTCCTTCCATACTGCAGCAAAAATGACCCCATTTATGGCACTTTATGGATATCATCCACCATCGATTACATCATCTTTAAGGAAAAATTCGAAGGTTCAAGCAGTCGAAGATCACATCGAGCATCAGCAAGAAGTTCTCCAACTCTTAAAGGATAACCTGAATTTGGCACAAAATCGAATGAAACAACAGGCAGAACAACATCGTAGCGAGAGAAGTTTTGATGTAGGAGATTGGGTATTTTTACGGCTACAACCATACGAACAAATGTCCCTCAAGCAAGCAAAGAAGGATAATAAATTATCGCCAAAGTACTATGGTCCTTACAAGGTGTTGCAAAAGATTGGTACTATGGCATACAAATTGGAGCTTCCTGCTTCTTCGCGAGTACATCCAGTGTTCCATGTTTCATGCTTAAAGAAGGTTATAGGTGAAAATCTTCCAGTTCAAACTGTATTGCCAGAACTTGATGGGGAAGGGAAGATCATATTGGAACCTGAAGCAGTCATAGAAAAAAGAACTCGACAACTACGGAATCGATCAATTTCAGAGTATCTCATCAAGTGGAAGAACTTGCCCACTGAAGATTCTACATGGGAGGATGAGAATTTTATACAGAAGCACCCGGAGCTACTCAAGTGTTGAGGACAACACTTTTTTTAAGGAGAGGGGCATGTTAGGTCCCTATATCACTAGTATAGCCCCTTATTATTGTTAGTGTAAACCCCTTATTGTTATTATTGTACCCTTGTAACCCCCATTTTGTTATTATTGTGCCCTTAAATTATTATTGTTAGGTCGGCTGGGATTACATTGTGGCCCACTAGGATTACATTATGGCCCCATGGACTCCTATATATAGAAAGGAGGTTTTGTGAATTGTATCATCCAAGAATTGTTCATTTATGTAATGTATTGGAGGTTGCCCCCTCGAAGTGGCTCATTTCTAAGGCGTTTATATCTCTTTTCTTCTCTTTTTGAGTTGGTTACACAACAAGTTGATATCCCCATATAGGCGACAGTGGTCATAATCTGATTTAAAGATCTATACCCGGCTGGAAGCGAAGGACAGGGTGAAGACATGACAGATAACTCGGGGTTGTCTTCTGGGAAAAACTAGTAATCTTCACCAGACGTGGAGATTTCCTCTCTAGGAGAATGTCTGGATGAGCCCATATCTGAGCCTGCCGCTAAATCTGCTAGAAGACGGCGAGGACTAGGAGGAATAACAGCAACTATAAAGGGAAAACCCGATGTAAGAGAAGGGAAATATTCCCCTACTCCAAATCCAAACCAAGCATTGGATAAGGGCCAATTGAACTCAACTGGTCCTCCAAAGGGAAGCTCAGATAGAACTGGTCCCCCATCGGGAAACTCGGAGACAATGGGTTGCTGAGGTTCACCAGAGGATTGAGAGACCTCTGATGAATCATCTGTATACGGACTACCAGTATACGAAACTGAGGGTTCTGCCACTGTGACAGTAACGACAAAAGGAAGAGATCAAACACAACACACGGGCTAAAAAATCAAGGCACACAATCAAGTGGCCAACAAGAAAATTCTAACAGGGCGTGTGATCGCAGGTGATTTATTTTACCACATTGAAACTTAGAAACTTCACCATTTCATGTTTTAAGAGTCGAGAAATGAATGAAAGGTGACTCTATCTCTTTCATTTTTGAAACAAGCATGAAAGGACAAGTGCTTGATGATCCTTTCAAATTTAAAGAGTCGGAAAATATCAAAATGACTACTCTGGTAATCTAGGCAAAGGGTGTACCAGATATCCGTGAACTGCAATATACACCTTGGTTTCAAAGTGAAAGAGAAATCAACCAAGGACTTAACGTACATGCAGGAAATATCCCTAAATGTTGTGTCTGGTGTATCATGGGTATAAGGCGGCAGACTCGGCTTCCTATGGATAAAGGATAGAAACCTAGTGGGGTCTCCCTTTATATACGCGACGATACGGGGATCATAAGTCCGTACTTGTGCTGTCTAAAGCCAAGAGGCGAATGATAGCTACTAGGTTTAACAACGCCGGAACATGTCACTGGCCTAGACCTCTAAATATTTTGCTAATGTTTCAATGTTGCCTTAAGGTAAATTGAATAAATTTTAATGTTGATCTTCAATTATGTTCCAATTTCCAGGCCCTAGCGAATTTTATGTCTCAAAATCTCCTAGATGCACACTACATGCCACAATGTATCATTCCGTTCGATGAATAGCTAACTACAGGAAGGTTGAGAGCTTTTCACATAATAATAAAATGATCACAAAACAACCACTAGTGTCTTTAATGCACACTAACGAAAACTAAAATCTTTTCTTTCGGAGTTATAAATCACTAATAACAGAGAAAAGATTTAATTCACATTAACTAATCAAAAGAAAAAGAGATGTTTTTGTATTTTCAATGTTTAAGAGCAAAGTGCACTAACAAAATGAAAACCAATGAAAAGAAAAATTTGAGAAGTGAAAGAAAAAGAGCGAAAACAAGAAAGTTCACTCAACGCCAGACACACAATCAGACCTCAAATTGACAAAGAAGTCCCTCAAATCACAAGAAATCCCAAAGCCTCAAATGAACCATGTAATCTAGGCTCAAAACGAGACAAAGCAAAATTCCAATGAAGAAGAAGCCAATCACTCAAATAATGTAATAAAACAGTGGACAAACACCAAAAGAATGCAGAGAAGCAATAATGAAATTGACTGATAAAATGAGGACCAAAAACTCCCACAGGAGGCTCGACACACTATAGCACCTAGATGCCCTAGGGCTAGAATGTAAAATCGATAGAAGAGGGAAAACAACCAGAGGATGAAGGTCGCAGTCAGTCAAACAAGGCTTCAAAACACTCAGGAAGTCGAAAAAGTGACACCAAAACCACAGACCAAGCTCAAAAATCCCAAAAAGAAGCAAAACCTAGCACCTTACAACATTGGCGCGACTGTCAAGTTGCAACTAGCGCTAGAACCGGATTAGCGTGGGTGATAAGCTGGCAACATGCGCCAGCTGGCGTGACTGTCAGGGAAAAAACCGCGCTAATCGAGTTTACTAATGGAAAAGATGAAAAAGAGCAATCAAGAAGCAGATCAGGGATGGTGAGGCTAAACAACAGTTTAACACTGAAAAAGGGCGAACCACAAGAGTTGATCAAGCAGGCAAAGACCAAAAACAACCGAAAAGACAAGACAAACTCCAATCAACGTCTCCCCAGCAGAGTCACCAGTTTTTCGGAGAGGTAAACCCCTCTGCGGACAAATGTGATCCTTATTAGCCCAGATCGGGTCTAGCAACAACCGAGTCACGCTAAGACGCAAGTTCCTAATTGCAAAAGACCAAGATGTGACAAGAGGCCTACCTTAAGTCCTACACTACTGTTGTTTTTAGAGGAGATGGCACTTCCATCCCTTGCTCTGGCAGATCACAATTCTCCTGCTTGATGTGATCGAACACCTACACATACAAGAAGAAACAACAATCACACAAGCGTAAAACCTAATGCATGCAATTATGTATCAGTCAGAGAAGATACAACTCATAACATGAAACATGAAAATATGAGTGGAACCATAATCGAAGTCGTTTATTATTAATCAAAACAAAGAAAGATAAAACCTGAGCTTTGACGCTGGATCTTCCTTCGGAGGGTCGACAGAGGAGTATGTCTCGGTAAAGCTCGTCGGGAAAAGGACAAGTCTCTCTCTCTTCTGTTGTCTGACGATAATCTCCTTACAATTGATTCAACTCTATTCAGGCTAGCTTGCAAAGGGAAAATGAAAAGCTTATATAGATGGTGGAAGAGGAGTTGGGATCCCTATAATGGTGGGATTGGCCGTATCCTCAAGGAAGCTTCCATGATAGGTGGAAAACCACTTCCCCTACATGGACATCCGGAGCCAAACCTCCCAACTCAATTTAGAGACCAGTTCAGGAGTTGGTTGGAATCAAAATTCCACCATTTATTTTTTAAAAACACTCCTTATTAAGCCTAGCTTGGGTGATACATTGGGACAGAGTGCCATTTGGCGCGCCCTCTTTGGTGGATTTCCCCCATTGACGCGAGGGCTGAACTGGCTAGTCGCGCCAATGCTAAAAAGGCTATTTTTAGGGCTTTTGACAAGAAATTTTCTTCAAGGGAATGATTGTCCTTGTCAAGGGGGATGCCATGAAAGTGGTTTCAGGTCTTTTCACTGCTCACAGGTCACGGAATAAGCCCTTTAATGTGCGGGATGGAAAATTGCAGGGACGGTGACAAATTACTGTGTAACAGTAATATTGGAAAGAATAATTATATAGGACAACATCAAATCACTTTTAAAGTTGGGATCTAGCCTTGCCAGCTTCAGAGAGAGCTCTCTCTATATAATTTATCTTTGTTTCCTTAATTGGTATTAGTCTAGTTATGATAGTGCTGAAATGTTTGTTTGTTTTGGTTGATTGGTTGGTTGGTTAAGTGATCTTTTTGAGTTAATTATTTTCCATTGGGCTGGAGTCAAATAAAATATAGATTTTGCATCAAATTTTCAAAGAGTAATCACGGGGAAATCTAGTTATAGTTACTGGATCTTTAAGTCTAAATGAATTATGAAGTGAAGCATTGGTGAATTCAGTAGTGATTGAAAAGCATTGTAGAATTTCTCAACTAGACTTCAGAAGAAAACATATATATTGAAAACACAACAAGAAATAAGGTGTTCAGATAACAAATCTTACTTCTTCACTTTCTATTTTATAATTAGATTAAATTCATACACAGTAAGGAGAAACAATGGAAACAACTGTCACAAAAGGAAAAACATCACTAGTAACATATAGTACAATTATTCTGTGAATGGTCTTCTTTATTGATGTATCAGTAACTCTAAAGTACAAAGATCAAAAGAGAAAGATTACAATGATTAGAGTCCAACACTTGATACTTCGAATGCATGAAGTATTTAAACTAATTATATAAAGGATGTCATATCAAAATAGGCAATATTCTTATTAATTACAACATAACTGTATTAAACCAACGTGTTACAAAAAGGTGGAGTCATTTAAAGATTTGTGGACATCTGGCACTTATGTCTGGGAAAACGTTGTTGCACATTCTAACTGTTGGTTGCATGATCTAACTATTGATGCATTGTACATTGTGTTGGATATAGCTACTCTTCACTCATCCTGGTACTCGTACAGCTTTTCCCACCAATCCTCATCAGCAAGAAGTATCTTGTTTGCCTTTCGATAGATCTCATTTACTTCCGTGTATAGAGAAAATGTGGGTTTGACCACAAAGATATGCTTTATCACATTCTGTATGAAAATATCATTACTCACAGCTTCCACAAAAGCTCTCCCTATCATAGCACCTTTAATGTTTGAAAAAATTGTTGTATCCTTTGCAATTTCCTTGAGTTTATTCACATAATCATCTCTGGCCATTAGTTTGTCGTTGATAACAAACATAGAAGGCAGGCCCCTTTTAAATAATGGCTCAATTCTGTTGAATAACCTGCTGACAACAATTTCCAATCCATTGCACTTTTCCTCAAGCTATTGCACTAAGTTTCTTAGTGTAAGGACTTTTTTCACCTCCAAAATTGTTTCTTTCCTTTCATGTATTCGAAGATCGTCAAGTTCATATCTATTTATGGAATTTAAAAAATTAATGATTTTGTTAGTTGTATTAGGCATGTCTCCTAGATCTTTATTTATATCTAAAATGGCCTTATTAGCCTTCTCAATCAGGTCCTTTTTCTCAAAAATAATTTGGATATATGGCCATATTTCATCATGGATTCAGTTATGTTGGTCCATATGTTACCCTTAATTTTCACTAAAGTGTTGCCGGTGGCATATTCCTTTAGATATTTCTGTAAACTCTCTATCTTCTTCAGACTTCTCTGTGATTCCATTGCATGAGCCATCTCAGTCTTTACCATCTGATAATGTAAAATCTTGTATTTAGCTTGCAATGTTTTGATTTCCTATGTTTGCAATGACATGTTTTCCACTGATTTTGCAAGTTGATCTGCAACATCTCCTGTGCTAGTTGTTGAAGTTGTTGATGTAGGAATGGTTGTAAGGGGTACAACCTCTAAAGGAACAATTGAAGTTTTGGCAGTCTGCTCTTTTTCCTTGACCATTTTTTCCATCTCAATCTCCATATTTTTCAGTTGGGTAGTCTGCTCCATGATGAGTTTCATCATTTCAGATTTCTGGGTCTCTGTATCCTCTATTTCTTTTGTAAGTGGGTCTTTTGTGGCTGACATTTTTAGCTACTTCTTTAATGCTGATATATCTGCATTTTTATTCTTAATTATATCCTCCACAGTCTGCAAATTTGAGGGGTCATATCCTATCCTTACAACCAAATATTCAAAGTATTTTATCTTTGAATCCTTGGACATAGAAGAAATTTTTTCTATTGTGAGTTATGATTGTACATTTGCCAAGGAGACTTGCAACTTAGAAAATTTCATTGTTGTCTTAGTTAAGTTGGAAGATATCATTTCACCTGTCTTTTTGTGCATTTCCATCTTGGGTTTTTCAATTTGGTCTTCCATGAATGCCATGTGCATTTTCCCCTTTTCTGAATCAAAACTTGATACTGATATGCTCTATGAGCTAGATGTTTGCTTCCATAATTGGGTGTAGGTGCTATTCTTTAGAATTTCATTCCTCAATTTTATTTCCCAGAAGGTATCAAACATTGTCTTCTCCCTTCCTCCTACAGCAGCACTAGATATGGATTTCTGGAGGGCCTGTTGTTGACTTAGAATGTTAGTTGAGGTAGTAGGGGAGGAGATGGGTTGACCTCCCACTGGATATAATCCTAGAGTATCTATGATATTGATGACGGTCTCCTGCTCTATTTCTTTGCCTTGATCAATGTCCATATGTATCTTGGATATTTTCCTATACTTCATTTTGAACTATTTATTGGAAGTACTGGTCGCTGAAGGTGACTAGTCTTCCCTCTTCCTCTTCCCTGTTTTTCCTTTCTTGTCTTCTTTGCTCTATTTTTGTTGTGGTACAAGGGTTTGTAAACCTGAAGTAGATATTTCCTGCTCCTCTTCCTGTTTCAAAGTATTTTTTTCCCATTCTGTCTGGTTCTTGTATTTTTCTATTTATGGCCTTTGAGTATGAATGTAGGTTGTAGACTTATTTTCCACCCTCATTTTTGAAATGACCCCAAATGGATCATAAGACCATGTGAAGCTAGCAGAAAATTTCATTTGTTTTAGTCTTTTGTCATCTTACTCTCCTCCTGCCCTGTTGTTGTATATAAATGGCCCAATTTATGACTTGATCCTGCATTGTGATTTTTTCTTTGCTGAGATAAAATGCACTTCATCAACATTCAGCATTTGTCTGATATATTCGAGGGAAAAAATCCTCATTGAGAGGAATATTGGAAACTTTTAGGGAGGAAATTCACACCCATATACTCTCAGCTCTATATAATTCTGGTATAAATACCAGTCTCTTGTTCTGACCTGATCTGAAAGCTACATAATTCTCTTAATATCTTCACTTATTCTGGGCTCAACTGCTCCATTTAGAATACTCATGGTAGGATGTATAAACAACTCAATGAACTTCTTGTAGTTATATTCTTCTTTCTCTTTCATCAATAGGGTGGTCCCAAAAATGACATACTGTGGGTGTCCATCTTCAACCATCTTCTTCATAGAAAATTGAAACCTTTCTAATTGGAAATACAAGAACATATAAACAATAACAGAATTATACTTAAATACTCCCTCTATATGGAATTTTACAAACTAGTCATGGATGCTTTCAGCTAAGAATTGGATAAAATCAAACATCATAGAGGGCTTGGAATCTATGTACAATATAGTAAGAAAGCCTATAATTTCCTCATCTATCCATTGGTCAAAGTAGTACCCAAGGAGATATGATAGGACTATGGCTATTTGTTTGGTTCTTTTAGGGAATAAGGATGAGGAAGAGTGAGGATTTTTCTTGGGTAAAGGTGTATTTGTAGTCAAGAAAAACTCAAGGGTTGTGGCTCTCTTGTCAAAATATATATTTTGGTATAGGTCTATGAGGGCTTCTTGGGAAAATGGTGTAGTGTTTTCTACTTCTTGGGAATTAATGGTGAATAAAACTTCGCCGGTAGGGGAAATTACATCTCTTTAGTTAGGAATGTAGCAGGCACAACATATTCTAATGAATTCTAGGGCAATGTGGGTTTTTGGGAAGATTTAATAGGATAATTTTGTATCCCATAGGCCAATTTCATCCAAATCATCTATCAACTTATCCTCTAACCAGAAGTAAACATCGAAGAGATCAAACTCACGGAGTGTCTCATGGATTTTAAAATCCTTGTCTGCTAGGCTAACATGATCCACGTCAATAGGAGGGTGAATCATAGGATTGAAGGGTTCCTGACCTTTATTGTTAGGCGGCATGACTGGTTCAGGCTGCAGAAATTATTAATTTATCTGGTGATGCAGGTTCGCAGAGTGCAGAGGTGAGATTGGAGTGAGGAAGATGAAAAAAAAGGAGAAAACACTGGGATTGATGTGTTTGACTTGTAAAATTGAAAAAAATGGTATCAGAGATGATAATCATAGAGCACAGTAAATTTTGAAATAAGCAAGAGGAAGGTATTTTGTAGTTATTTCCTAGTTTCTCATTTCCATGGTGTGATTCCGTTGGTTAACAGTTAAACATAATTAATTATCCAATAGATTTATTTTTGCGGGAGTGGATCTGATTGGATGGGAAATGGGTGGATGACATGGAGCGATGGGATAGGCCAAGGGATAATGCTCGAGAGGGTGGTTTTGTGTTGGCAGAGAATACCTCTTTTAGAGGGGGTAGTGATAGTAAGCGTATTTGGAGAGGGGGGGTGCAAACTCGCCTGCGCCTGCCACGTATGTTGTGGGTCTTATTCCAATACCACTGATTTATGACCCCCCCCCCCTGAAAATAAATTTCGGATGGTGCGGGAGGGATGAAGATGAATATTAGTCGTTGGATTAAGATGGATGAGTTAAGATGAAGGGAAAAGTGGTGGGATGTTAATACGAGGTGACGAGATGGATGGTGGGGTCGAGAAATGAATGAAATGTGGGCAGAGTGATATGTAAGGGTAAAACATAGGTATACGAGTGAAATATGACAAATGCCCTTTTATGAATCAAACCTTTGAACTTTATATTAAAACATTCATCCCTTTTCCTTCTTCATCATATAACATATCTTTGCACTACAACTTAGAATAAAATTTTCATATCTTTCCTAAATCACCTTCCTTTTTCTACCTACCCTTTCTTCTAATCTAACATTTTTTCATCGTTTCTTTTGCAAGGTGCATTTGAACTAAAAGACCCATATTATCTCTTTTTTTGTGAAAATATATCCTAGTTTATCCCATGTTACACCTATTTATTTAGATTAGACTATTGAATCAATTTCATTTCTACCTAGCTACTCACTTACAAAAATTAAATTGTTTGGTAGGTCTTTATTCACTATCCTATTTGATAGAAATTCAAACTTTTTCAATCATGCTTAAATTTTGTGAATTAAAAAAACTAACTTATCATTATTGCCATTTTGACTTGCAGTGCTTTCAATATTATTCTTTTGTGTGGCTTTCTTTTCTTTTCTTTTCTTTCCTTCTTTTCTACTTTTCTTTTCTTTTCTTTTTTAACATACCCTCTTTTATTTTTCAATTTTTTTTGAAATAATTTGAATATTGAAAATCATGTACAATATGAAATTGAAACTATAAAATACTCAATCACCTTGAGAACCTATAATTTATAGGACCCTAACAGTGGCTCCAGCTGGGGATGGCACTTCTCCAAGTGAATTGTCAAGAACATAAGATCAGTAGCCTTGAGTACTCCATTTTTGCAAAATCTTCATCTGATTTCTTTTTGGGTTTTATGATAGCTCATTAAACCAGGCTTAGGGCCTTCTCTGCGGGCTTCAACCTTTCATAATAAATTACCCAATCAGAAATTGCAAAAACTATGGTATTCACAATGATGAAATAAAAAACTGTATTTTTTTAAGAGAAGTAATTCTTTAGCATCTTTCCATTTACAAGACCTCCAGGTATCTCTGTTCCATCTAGCTCTTTAAGGAAATATGCATTATTTCCCCTAAAAGAATTAATAATGTATGGTCCTTGCCAAATGTTGTCAAAGTTTCCATGTTTACCTTTGTCTTCTATTCTAGAATCCCATTTCAATACTTTGTCTCCTATATTGAAATCATCAGCCTTGGTTCTTATGTCAAATATCTTCTTAATATTTTCCTGAAAAACTTGGGTCTTGTTATAGACCTCTTCTCTAGATTGTTGTAACTGAATAGTTTGATTGATCCTTTTCTGTACATCATTTGGTTCAGCCTATATTTCTTGAATGATATTCATGACTGGAACTCCTAAAGAGGATGGAAAAATTGCATCCATTCCATAAACAAATTGGTATGGTGACATTCCAATTGATTTTTTGGTAGTAATTATTTCAGCCCAAAGTGCATTTACCAACTTTTTATGCAAAGATTTCTTGTTGTCTTCTGATATATTTTTGATGATATTTACCAAAATTTTATTTGAGGATTCATTTAACCCATTACCCTGAGGGTAATAAGCTGATGAATGTCCCAAAGTAATGTGTTATTTATGACAAAAATCAACTATCTTCTTGGACTTAAAGGTTGCAACATTATCAATGATGAGTTTTCTAGGACAACCAAATCTAGAAAGGATATTAGTTTCAAGGAATTTAATAATGACAGAATCAGTGGAATTTTTGGAAGGAGTGGCTTCTATCCATTTGTTAAAGTATTCAGTGGCAGTAAGAATCCATTTATGTTGAGAAGAGGAGGGAGGATGAATTTCACCAATGAAATATAATCCCCATTGTTGGAAAGGTCTTTCAATAGAAATAGGCTTTAATGGCAGGGGCGACAATTTTTTCTTTCCTTCAAATATTTGGAATTTATGACAAGTAGTCATCATCCTATGTATGTCAGGGAATAGAGCTGGCCAATAAAAACTAGCCCTAAGGATTTTATTTTTAGTGGTTTTCCAATAAAGATGTCCACCACAGTCACCTACATAGAACTCTTGCATAACTTTTTATGCATCATTCTTTAACAAACATTTGAGTAAAATACCCCCGGCATCTTTCCAGTATAAGACATTTTATAAAATGCAAAACTTAACTGCTTTCAACTTCAAAAATATTGTGTTTGTTTTTGTCAGACCAAGAGGAGCATTTAAGTTAAATGAAACATATAAAGGGTTTGCATACTAGGGGGAGTTTATAAATGCTTCATCAATTTGTGGAGTTGTTTTTTCCTCTTGTTCATCCAATGAATAAATCATATGAATATATAGTGCCTGAAAATTGGACTCAACTATTAGTTTTTCCAGTCCTTTTCATTTGATCAATTTGGTGGGCTTGATTTCTAAGTCGTATTCCAGAATGTTGGCAATCCATTTGCCTCATTTTCCATTAGGTCCATTCTCCATTAAAATGTCCTTGACCACTGCATTAGGAACATAAGAAATAATATGGGAATGTAAAATATACAGTCTAAAATATTTTATTGCTTTAACCAATGCAAAGGCTTGCTTTTCCATAATGTTGTATTTCAAAGAAGCATCCCTTAAATCTTTGATAAAGAATGCAATAAGTTGTTCAAATCCTTCACTGTTTTTCTGGAATAGGACAATTGCAATAGTATGTTCAAAGGCAAAGGAAAATATTATGGATTCTTTGGTAAAATCTAGGCTAATTAGCATTGGAGTTGTTGTCAATGCATGTTTGACTAAATAAAAAGATTATTTAGCTTCAATATTCCACTTGATTTATGATTTTTTTTAAGCATGTTGGTTATGTTTCTAAGAAGTTCTGCAAGGTTAGGAATGAATCTCCTTAGGAAATTGATTTTACCAGTAAAATATTGAAGTTCTTTAAGGTTTCTTGGGTGACTAATTTTAAGTATACCTTCAATCCTACTAGGATCAATCCTAATACCATCCTTAGAAATAATATGTCCAAGAAGCTTTCCTTATTCAAGACCAAAAAGTGTTTTCTTAGGATTTAATGAGATGCCAAACCTTCTACATTTTTCAAAAAATATTCTTAGATGTGCCGAGTGTTATTCATCAGTTTTTGAATAGAAAATAATGTGATCAAGATAAATCACAAAAAAATGCCTGATTTCATCAGAAAAAGCAATATCCATGGCTCTCTGGAAAGTAGCTCCAGTATTCATCAACCCAAAGGGCATTTTCACATACATGGAAGTTCCACATAGAGTAGTGAAGGCAGTTTTATCTGGATCATCAGGATGCACTAAGACTTGGTTATAACCTGAGAAACCATCTAATAAAGAAATCCTACTCGATCCCACTACCCTTTGTAATATGTGATCCATTTTTGGTAGTGGGTAGTTATCTTTTAAGGAGACCTTGTTTATATTTCTAAAATCAATGCATAATCTGATTTCTCCAGTTTTATTTCTTGTAGGGACAATGTTAGATACCCATTTAGAATACCTAATAGGATCTATGATTTTAGCATCATACATTTTCTTTACTTCTTTTTCAACCAAAGGAATTATAATAGGATTTATCCTACGTGGTTTTTGTTTAAATGGTTTTTGATCCTTTTTTATTGGTATTTGATGTTGTATGATACTAGTGTCATAGTCTTTCTGATCTTCATAGCTCCATGCAAAAACATCTATGAATTATTTGAACAAGGCTATGTACCTTTTTTTTGTAACAATAGGTAGTGATTTTATGTCAGTTTTATCATTTTGGCATTTTTTTCACTACCTATGTTGCACTCTTCTATGTTTTCTCCTATGGGTTCCATTTTTGGATTTTTTGCTACATCGTTGAAATCAAAAAGTTCTTCTAATGGGATAAGTCCTATAGGTAGGAAATTATCCTTAAGTTGAAGTATTTCAAATTCTTATTTTTCTAGGCCTTTTTCATGTAGTTATGTTTTGATGTACAATTTTATTTGCTGGAATATTTACATTAGAGACATCAAATTATTTCTCTATACTAACCAGTACATCAATTTGACTTTCTAATTCATAGTCCAAATCTATATTACAATCTTCAAACTCATCCTTTGACTGCAGGAAACTTTCAATATGTTTGTCATTCCCAAATACTTGCCAAAATCTCATTTTATCAGGTACAACTGGACGATGTTTAACTTCCACTGTGTATTGTCTATTGGGATGAGGAAACTTACAAGTGCTTGCTGAAAAATCCAAACCATTAGCTAGGATATTCTGATTTCTTGGAATGACTACAAGATCATGCTTAGAAAATCAAGCACAACATTTATGTATTCTCTCAATCTAGGATGTTTTGTATTATATTCTCCTTTGATTTGTTTTATGATTAATTCAGAATCTCCATGAACAGAAATTATTTTATCTCCCAATTTTTTCAGCAATTGTAACCCTAAGAGAAGTGCCTCATATTATGTTATGTTATTAGTGCAATGAAATTTAAGTTTGTAGGAATGACCTTCTACATGATTATTCTCTGTATTTCTCACCCAAATACTAGCCCCTGAGCTTTCTTTGCCACATGAGCCATCAAAACTCATGTTCCAAAAAGGATCATTTCCAGTGTTTTGTGGTACAATTTGCATTGGTATTTCATGTTTTTCAACAGAGTTTTTTTCTACCTTGGTAACTTGTACATCAATATCTACATCATTATAAAGAATGAAGGAGTCAAGTTCAGAATGAACAGAGTAAAGAGGGTAGTTATGTGGTTTCTCTTGACTACTCACCATATACTTCATCAAGGTTTCCCTATGCAATCTTCTCTTTTGACCAAATACTGGTATTGTGGCATAAGACATGTCCATTTGAAGGGTTCTTTGTAATTTTTCTCCCCATGAGCGTGACAAAAACATGCCATACTTAGGAGGAATGTTTGCTACTACTATGTCCATTACTAGACTCTTAGCTGGGCTTTGAGCTAAAGTGACACATATATATTTAATAAGACCTAAACATCTAACTTTTCTAGAATCAAATGAATATATGTGTTTGTAAGGCCTAGTAATTTCAAGGTCAAGTTTCTCCATAACAGATTCTCCACATTGAGACTAACATAAAATGGAGGGACACCTCCTTCTTATGGTTTACCATCAACTTCCGGTCCAAACAAAATTTTAGATTGATCATCATTCATATTGGCAATTTTTTATTCTTAATTAAACTGAGAGGGGGGGGGGGTGAATCAGTTTAATACATACATAAGCCTTTTCATAATTTCACCAAAATTATTTACAGTTTAATATGTGAACAGTCTTATTTGCAGCCAATATTAATTTATTGTGACACCATACTTATGTTGAAAGCAACAAGTAATTAAGCAAATTGAAATAATGACATCAACACATAAGAAGCACATATAGAGACAGCAGATGTAAGTGGAAACCCATAAAGGGAGAAAACCACATATTATTATTTTTGTGATGCAAAGGCAAGCTCCAACTCCCTCTCACCACTGTTTTTCTGCAGGCACCAACCTACAGGAGGCTCCAACCTCAATTTTGCAAGCTGCAACTTGCAAGGAAGCACCAACTCCCTTCAATTTTCTGTAGGCATCAACCTACAGTAGGCTTCAACCTCACTCAGCTACAACTGACAGCTATTAAGCTACAAATCGATAGGGAAGCTTCAACTTCCTCAATTTATCAAACTGAATGTTTTCTGATTTACTCCAAATATCAGCTCTGTTCTGTACCTGCTCTTCTTCTCTTAATCTTCTCTACTTTATTCTTCTATATTCTGCATTCTCTATATTTTCTCTCTCTCCTACTCTCTCTCTTTTTGCATATCAAGATGATATTATTTATAGATTTCCTCACATGACTGTTTGTATTCTACTTGGAATTGGAAATGGACAGTCATGTCTCTTTGCATTCTGCCTTCTCACTCCTTTTATCTGCTTATTCAGAAAATATAACTATAGGTATCAATTTAACATTACAATGGGAATTTGTTCTCTCTCGGAGACTTGCCAATGCCTCACAAACAATAAAAACAATTAAAAAATTTACATTCGAATTACAATGTGAAATCCAGCTCAACTCATTTAGTCTTTTGAATCGCTACACATTTGTCTTTTCTTTGGTTGTCTTTGTCTTTTCTGTGACTGTGTTTCATCTCCTTTTAGCTCTGTTTTCTTTTCTGTTCTCTGTGGGGGTGTTAATAGTATGAATCCTTTGTCGAAGTGTACGAAAAAATACCACTTTAGCTACGCATAAATAATAGCCCTAACATCAAATATGGCTGCCAATATCTTCAGATCTGTAGTTAGTTGATTAAGACAAGAGCTGCAAAAAGCCAGATCTATGCATAGAAATACATTAAGCAGTAAAAAGAAGGTTTTGCTCCATATATCCAATAGACAAGACAAGAACAATTTTTGAAAGAATTTTTTGTATTAAGGGCACCTGGGAGGAAAAAAAGAAGATGTTTCCAATTCTCCTCAATGGGATGGGTTCTTGGAAGTCCTCAGCACTTCAGATCTAGAATCTCTCTCTCTTGTTGGTGTAGAAAACCCAGACAAAGATAGAACTCAAGGGAGCTCACACAGCAAATAATGTAGAAAAATGTGACCAAGTGTATAGATCCAGAGTGATCTAATAGGCAACAAAAGGTGAAGAATGGTAGGAAAAACCCTCCTATTTATAACAAAATATAGGGTCATTCTAGATCTTGGTGCATGATTAAAATAACATTAACCAAATCTAGATCCACCTTTTATGGAATATTTTATTATATTTGTTGGAGGGAAAAGGTATTTGACTTGGGTCAAATCCCTTTATTTGTAAGTAATAAATAAATAAATGATTTATTTATCATTTTAAGTAAGTGGTTGGATGATAATCAAATAAATAATGATTTATTTAATTATTTATGGGTGATTTAGTCATATTTAACAAGGAATATTATTTAAATAAGATTTAAACAATTATTCCTAGAAAATAATAAGATAAATAAGGATTTATCTAATTAATTTCTTTGTTTTGGGTTAAACATGACCGGGAATAATAATTAAATTATTGTTTAATTAATTATTCCTTGAGGAAAATCAAACAAATATAGGTTTGTTTAATATTTCCTTTTGGGGTTTCCTGTTTAGACCATAAACAACCTAATAAATGTGTTTTATTAAGTTATTTTACATAGTGAAAGCAATTTTACTTAGGGTAAAATTGGTCTTACATGGTGTACTTGGTCCATCTAATGATAATAGGTTAGATGACCAAAAAATGGTGTAACAGATTACCCCCCAGCGTGCGAGTGTTAGGAGCAAATCGTATGACCGAAGTACATTGTAAGAACTCAATCACCAGACATCAAAAAGGGAAGTCAGAGAGAGAAATGTAAGGTAGACTAATGTGCTGAAGAACTAGACCCTGAGGAGATGAGACTTGCAGGTGCAACAAGTCTCTTTTTATGAGAGGGTACCTGTGCTAAAGGCGGCGGGGGAGGCATACCTATGCCCGCCGAGACAAAGTACAAAAGAATAGTGTGTCCAGTAAACAAGGGACCGAACCATAAAGTACAGCTGGCATAATCATGAGCCAGATAAAAAATACAATGAGGAATCCCACATACATGCTGTGCCTGGGATAACAGCCAGGACTTGTACAATAATATCTGATTACATGAGATACAAATACAACCCAAATGCCCCCTATAAATGGGGAAGCGCTCACAAAATATGACTGATACATGCAAATCGAAGAGGCGCTGCAAGTGGCTATGGCCGACATCATCAAATATATGGAGCTGCATCGAAGGCTGCAATGAAGAGGTCATCCGGGCATGTGGGGGGCTACCTGCAGGGCCACCCCCTCATGAGGGCTGAGACATCTCACACACACCTGAGAATCACCAATAGTTGCTGCTGCATCACTGAACCATCAAGCATATAGATCTCGATCATGCTGAAAGGAGCTGGAGTGGAGAAAAAATCAAGTCAAAGGGTAATGAGAGATCCCTTTGCCTGATCCGAGGCACTGAACAAGAGTGGAAGATGGAACCAAGGTACACCACCCTCTAGACCTATCTTTTGGAATGGAGGAACTGATGTCGACAAAAGGAGGTCCGCCATAGGTGAGGCAATGAGATATCCTCAACTAAGGCACGAGAGAAAATAGTAGAGCGACGGAAAAACTAATACCAATGATGATGATGGAATGGAGGGGACTGAGTAGCGAATGGACGACTTCCCTTGTTAGAGCATAAAGGGCATGAATGACATGGCAGCGACTGACACAATATCATAAGGGATAGGGGATAGTGGGACTGAAGGCCATAATGTGCGACACAAGAGAGAGACCAAGCAATGAAGGATGGAGGACTATGGCGGGGTACAAAGGGACTCGGGATAGACTCCATGAATGCGATGATGACTCAACTTGGATGCTCTAAACAAGGGCGACTTGATGGTGCTGCCACACAGTAAAGGTCCAATGGGGGACCATGAAAACATGAGTACAAGATGGGAACTCACGACAAACATCAACACGAGCATGGATAAGTATGGAGGCCAAATGGTGCCCCTAGTATGAGTGTTGCAAGTGAAGAAATTCAATTTTGAGGAGGGTTATGGTTGAGGGGCATAGGTGCCCCCAAGCATGGTGTGGTCATGCCAAAATGTATTTAGAAAAAGGGGAAACAAAACACAGTTTAATGATGTGGTGTGCCATTTGTTTTCGTTATAGTTATGCAGTTTGAGAAAGGAAATGGAGGATTACCAATCTCTTTTAGTACTGCATATATGAAGCAAATGGACTTTAAGTTGGCGGGTTGGCATACCTGGTGTCACTATCCCAAAGAAAGGATTTGGAGATAATGAACTGATGCTCGCCTAGAAAACCCATAGGTTGGTCAAAAACAATGTCTAAGAGATTGGGTTGCTGAGGGAAGATGAGGGAACGATAAGGGGTATCATCCCTAGAGTGATCTAAAGTGATATGGGACTCTAGAGGTTCTTCTAAATGTGGAAGAATAATGGTACTAAAGTCAACACGACCAAATACACTAGGAGAGTTATGGAGAATTGCTTCTCTTGGTATCTCAAATGTGGGTTCCCCCTTATCCAAACATTGGGTTTCAATGTAATGGCCACACGGTGTATGTGGTGTGAACACATGGGTTCGATGTAAGGGGGAATAGATAAAGTCAGGGGTGGGGATTTTTTCCATAATTTCGTCATCATGATAGAAGATGGGGTGACTAGTGGAAGAAAGACCACCTGACGTGGCGAAGCGACCTGAATCATCATCATGAGAAGAGAGGTTCACATGTGTATCGTCACAAGGGGTGACAGAAGAGTAAGTAGATAAAGGATCTACCGATGTTGAGCCCAAGGTGATCGCTGAATTAAGGTCAAGCGAAACAACAGGGGAGGGTTCAGAGGGAATGTTCCTTGAGGGTCTCATGGATGATGATAGGTAGAAAATGTTGGACGAAGGCTCCGTCATCTCGACATCAGGAGGGGGGATTTCAATGGGAGCAGTCATGTCTGGTAGTTTTTCCAAAGAAAAATGTGAAAATATGGGAGAGGTGGACTCATTGCGCTTGGCCTCGAATTGGCGGACCGCGGCTATAGAGGTGCGAAAGTCCGCGAGGTGGGGACAAATGTGGGTGTAATGGCCATGGAGGTCACACAAAGCATAGGGGTGGTTGGTGTGAATAGTCTGGGGGTTCGTGGCTACGGTCACGAAAGGAATAGAGGCTTCCGGGACCGTGGACTCAGGGAACGCGACATTAACCATGGGCTTGAGATGAAGCAATTCAGGACAGGTATGGGTGGTGTGACCGACAATAGCACACAAAGCACACTGGATGGTATTCTTTGGAGGCTGAGGAGGGGTAGGGTTTGTCGGGGCAGCCTTGTCCTTTGATGCCCCCTTGCAAGCTTTTCCCTTCTTACCTGAAGTGGTTGTAACAGGAGGTGGTTCCTGTTGAGGTGACTGAGGCACTGTTGCAGCGGGAGAAGTCCTGGGGATCGGTTGAACCGGGGTCAAAGAAAGATAAGGTTTGGGTTGACCAAGCAAGGTTGGGGCTGGAGGATCAAGGTACCAGACGGGAATCCCAAGGGTCAGGTTAGGAAGAGAGAGGGTGGCCATGACAGGTACCGTGTACACTCCTGGTGGGGGAGCTAGGAACGGTATCTAACCAGAGGGGTAATGGCCAGGTGGGACGGCTCCTAAAGGGCTAAGGCTTGGAGGAACCATGCCAGGAGGATAAATAGGCTCATTACTACCAACTACAGGTGAAGGGCTAGGAGTAGATTGCAGAGAGCGTGGTTGCAGACTAGCCGAAGCAGGTTGCTTGAGAGCAGCCCGAGATGATTGCATCATGCAAACATTCGATGAGCTGGGGTCAGAGATAGGAGGAGGAAGAAGACCAGGGAAGGTTCCAAGCAAAGAGGAGTATTTGTAGACGCCAGGAGAGACACTGGTCAAGGAATCGACGGTTTTCTTGTTGGCTACAGAAGAGATGGTTGTCTCAAGTGAGGTCTGAGATTTGGGCTCATGATATGTCAACTGGTCAATGGTAACTATCTTTCCATTATGAGGGAAAGACATCTTGTGGAAAACCACGGATGGGACAGCAGACATAGCATAGGTGTAGCTCCGCCCCAAGAGAATGTTGTAATCTAGAGGGGCGTCAATGACTTCGACGTCAACGCAAACAGTCTTGCACGCAAGAGTGATAGGACAATTACGGAAGAGGCCAATGGGCTAGGAGGCATGGACATCCCACGCTCGAAGGGTGATCGTGGAAGGGGCCAACTCAGGTGATCCGAGTTGCTTCCAAACTGAAGCGGACATCACGCAGGTGGATTCCCCCTCATCAATTATACACCGGGAAACGTTAGCGTTCCAGATATTGACTGGGATTTGGAAGGCAACGGAAGCAGGAAGAGGAGGATGTTCTGATTGATGGGCATCGAAAACAATCATTTGGTCATTAGCAGGATCTACAGTGCCCATGGCAGATAGCAGAGCCTTCTTTTGGGAAGGGCACAATTGGAGGAGTTCCAATGTGGAAATGGCAGCAGGAGACTGCGCCAAATCATCTACTATGCTATACGAATGAGCAGCTCGACTAGAAGCAGCATTTAGGCGTAATGGTCCCTTAGGAATCTTGGTATGAACCTCAACTTTGGGCTGAGGTATATGCAAGGGACCATTGGATGTCGAAAGAGGCTCTGTAGAACCTGAAGAAGGGGACTCGGGGGCAGACTGAGCGGAAGGTGTGGGGTATTGGCGAGACTGAGTTTGAAGGTGAAGGTCGACGGTTAGAGGTGGATCAGAGTTCATCATGAGGATCTGGTAATTGGAGGAACCAGAAGGGGAAGGTTGAGTGACCACCTGTCCGTCAGGTGGTTGGGTAGCCACAAATCCCTGCTATGCATCCACCTGTGCTTGAGGGGGCAGTGACTGCTGTTGCAGGGATTGAGAAGGCAAGGGAGGCGGAGGTGCTGATGCTGGAGGAGCTGGAGCACCAAACTGCAGATACGAATAATAAGGGGGTTGGGTAACAGTATGGTGAGCAGGAGTTGGGCCAAAAGAGGAGGTATGTTGTATCCTGGATACGTGCTTCCAGGAAGGGGACAAGTGCTGGAGGTGCTGCCCCCTCCTCCAGGAAAACCATAACCCATGGGAGGTTGGGCATATGGATGAGAGAGAGCTCCAACGATACTGTCGGTGGCATGAGGTTCCCCCTGTGCGTTGACACCACCGGATCTGGGGAGATCAGGTAGAACGGTATAAACATAACCTGTCTGAGCATAGATCAAGTCATATTTTAACGCCAGTTGGAGGGCGACTTCTTCGGTTTGGGGAAAATGCGATGCGACATCTTTCCCGATAGGAGGCAAGAGAGATCTAAGGAACCAATCCATGTATACACGGTCTTTGAAAGTAGGGGATTGACATAGGCTCTTTCTTCTCCGCCATTCCTGGAAATGATCGGATAGGCGGGTCGCAGATGATTGACAGAAAGAAGTCAAAAGTTCGATACCAATGTCATAACGAAGGGGAAGCTGGAAGTATGACAAAAAAGCTCGGGCAAGAGTCGCAAAGGTGGTATGAGAGGAAGTGGGCTGATTAACATACCACTTAGAAGCCGCGCCTGTAAGCGTTCGTTGGAACAACCGAAGATGGACAGAGTCATCGGTAACAGAGGTAGATGAACACCACATGTGGAAAGATCGAACATGATTTGAAGGATCTTCTCCAGCAAGGCCTGCAAATTTTGGGATGTCAGAAGGGAGCTTTGTCGGCATAGCGGGCCAACTAGCGTCATGGTGTATAGGGTCATTTTTCAACTGGTCCAAATCAGGAAGGCTCCCCAGTGGAGTCGCCAATTGTTTGTATGAATCCTTTGTCGAAGTGTACGAAAAAAGACCACTTTAGCTACGCATAACTAATAGCCCTAACATCAAATATGGCTGCCAATATCTTCAGATCTGCAGTTAGTTGATCAAGACAAGAGCTGCAAAAAACCAGATCTATGCATAGAAAGACATTAAGCAATAAAAAGAAGGTTTTGCTCCATATATCCAATAGACAAGACAAGAACAATTTTTGAAAGAATTTTTTGTATTAAGGGCACCTGGGAGGAAAACAAGAAGATGTTTCCAATTCTCCTCAATGGGATGGGTTCTTGGAAGTCCTCAGCACTTCAGATCTATCATTTCTCTCTCTTGTTGGTTTATAAAACCCAAACAAAGATAGAACTCAAAGGGAGCTCACACAGCAAATAATGGAAAATATGAAAATGATAATGGCTCAAAGTCAGACCAAGAGTTTAGATCCAGAGTGATCTAATAGGCAACAAAAGGTGAAGAATGGTAGGAAAAACCCTCCTATTTATAACAAAATATTGGGTCATTCTAGATCTCGGTGCATGATTAAAATAATGTTAACCAAATCTAGATCCACCTTTTATGGAATATTTTATTATATTTGTTGGAGGGAAAAGGTATTTGACTTGGGTCAAATCCCTTTATTTGTAAGTAATAAATAAATAAATGATTTATTTATCATTTTAAGGAAGTGGTTGAATGATAATCAAATAAATAATGATTTATTTAATTATTTATAAGTGATTTAGTCATATTTAACAAGGAATATTATTTAAATAAGATTTAAATAATTATTCCTAGAAAATAATAAGATAAATAAATATTTATCTAATTAATTTCTTTGTTTTGGGTAAAACATGACCAGGAATAATAATTAAATTATTGTTTAATTAATTATTCCTTGAGGAAAATCAAACAAATATAGGTTTGTTTAATATTTCCTTTTGGGGTTTCCTGTTTAGACCATAAACAACCCAATAAATGTGTTTTATTAAGTTATTTTACATAGTGAAAGCAATTTTACTTAGGGTAAAATTGGTCTTACATGGTGTACTTGGGTCCATCTAATGATAGTAGGTTAGATGACCAAAAAATGGTGTAACATCCAAAATTTATGGATTTCAACTACAGTCAATTTTAGAAGATGAATTATTGAATTTGAAGGAAATGCATATTACAAATATAGAAATTAACTAAATAATTGATAATTCAATATGTAATAAGGAGAAGAAGAGGCTAGCCCTTCGGGGTTTGGTCTAGTGGGAAGCGAACATACTGCTAAAATGTTCGTGCCATGGTGGAGGTCACGAGTTCAAGTCTTGTCTTAACCGAGGGGCTGTTGTTGCGGGCTCAACAGTTTCCTCCTAGGATTATAGGGGTAGCCAGCGAGATTCGACCCCATGTCATGCGAGTACGATACCATTGCAGTTGCCGATTCTCCTAGTCACAAAAAAAAAAAAAGGAGAAGAAGAGGCTCCTAACTTGGTTGAACTGGGTTGACCTTCTCTACAATACTACTTCATGAACATAAATAAAAAATAACTAATGAAAAATAGTTTAAGATGCATAAAAGAATAATAGAAGAGGCTCCTAACTAAGGAGGTCCTTGTTGTCCTTCTTTATAATTTTATTCATCATTAATGGCATTGTATGAAAACTGGAAATTCCTAAAATCACTTTAAATATGAATTCTAGTTTTTTTATCCAGATTTATGCAGGAACATAATAAAATATAGAAATAGAAATAAACACAAAGATGCAGTAGAAATAACACTTCATTTCATTAATATCATTTAACTGAAATATGTTTACAGACAGAATGGAAATAAACTAGCTAGGGCGATGGTAGCTTATCTCTGAGAAGAGATGTGGTGGCTACATGCCTCTAAAATGTGTTACAATGAGGCTCGAAGGCCTATTTATTGGTGAGAAACGATGAAAAACCCTAAACATTCAAAAACCTAACCGTAGGAGATGAAGCGCCAAAACAATGGGCCCCGTTTGGGTAAATTGGTGCTTCAAATTCTTGGGGATGTAACTTTGGCATACGATATCTATTTGATGTGTATCATACCTTGTTATAAATATCTATTTGAGGAGTACAACTTTTGGTGTGAGAAAAATTGGTCCATGGACCTATGTTGCTCCCGGGTTTCCCAAAAAACTTCGTTTAACGCCTCAAAACGACTCTGGAAGTTCATGACCTGAAAAAATGCTAAAAATAGTAAGTTGTGCTACAACTGAAAAACTGAAAGAACTGATGGTGGTGTTTCAAATGGAATATGTTGTGTAACCAGCTCCAAAAATAGAAAAAAAGAGATATCAATGCCTTAGAAATAAGCCACTTCGAGGGGGCAAACTCCAATACATTACATAAATGAAAAATTCTTCGATGATACAATTCACAAAACCTCCTTTCTATATATAGGAGTCCATGGGGCCATAATGTAATCCTAGTGGGCCACAATGTAATCCTAGCCGACCTAACAATAATAATTTAAGGGCACAATAATAATAGAATGGGGGTTACAAGGGTACAATAATAATAATAAGGGGTTTACACTAACAATAATAAGGGACTATACTAGTGATATAGGGACCTAACATGCCCCTCTCCTTCAAAAAAAGTGTTGTCCTCAACACTTGAGTAGCTCCGGGTGCTTCTGTATAAAATTCTCATCCTCCCATGTAGAATCTTCAGTGGGTAAGTTCTTCCACTTGACGAGATACTCTGAAATTGATCGATTATGTAGCTGTCGAGTTCTTGTTTCCATGACTGCTTCAGGTTCCAATATGATTTCTCCTTCCTCATCAAGTTTTGGCAATATTGTTTGAACCGGAAGATTTTCACCTATAACCTTCTTTAAGCATGAAACATGGAAAACTAGATGTACTCGCGAAGAAGCAGGAAGCTCCAATTTGTATGCCATAGTACCAATCTTTTGCAACACCTTGTAAGGACCATAGTACTTTGGCGATAATTTATTATCCTTCTTAGCTTGCTTGAGGGACATTTGTTTGTATGGTTGTAGCCGTAAAATACCCAATCTCCTACATCAAAACTTCTCTCGCTGCGATGTTGATCTGCCTGTTGTTTCATTCGATTTTGTGCCAAATTCAGGTTATCCTTTAAGAGTTGGAGAACTTCTTGCTGATGCTCGATGTGATCTTCCACCGCTTGAACCTTCGAATTTTCCCTTAAAGATGATGTGATCGATGGTGGATGATATCCATAAAGTGCCATAAATGGGGTCATTTTTGCTGCAGTATGGAAGGAAGTGTTATACCACCATTCAGCGAGAGGTAACCACTTGACCCAGTATGTTTGTTTATCAGATACAAAACAACGAAGATATCCTTCCAAACATTTATTTACTATCTTAGTTTTACCATCAGATTGGAGATGATAAGATGAGCTATGAGCTAATTGAGTACCCAAACAAGAAAATAACTCCGTCCAAAAATTTCCAGTAAAAATGGGATCTTTGTCGCTCACAATAACCCTTGGGCTTCCATGTAGCTTTTGAATTCTGTTCATAAATGTAGTAGCAACTGTACTTGCTTTAAATGGATGAGATAATGCACAAAAGTGTGCATACTTGGTAAGTCTATCAACTACCACCATGATGACACTCTTTCCTTCGGACTTAGGTAAACCTGTGATAAAATCCATTGAAATCTCCTCCCAACGTTGACTTGGAATGGCTAAAGGTTGTAGAAGTCCTGGGGTCTTAATTGTTTCCACTTTACTCTGCTGGCAAACCAAACATTCCGCCACAAACTTTCGAATATCAGATTTAAGGCCATCCCAAAAAAATTCTTTCTTCACCCTGTGGTAAGTTTTTAAAAATCCTGAGTGTCCTCCTAAAGGAGAAGTGTACAATTCCAGAAGAATCTTTTGTTTTAGTTGGGAATTCTTACAAAGATATAAGCGATCTTTGTACCATAAGGAATCATTTTTACAACTAAATGTATCAGATGTACTAGGATCTTGCTGCAACTTTTGAATGAGTGTCCATACATCTTTGTCCTTCTTCCATTCATCTCTTGCTTCTATTATCCAATCTGGTTGGATAATAGAAATGGCACAAAGCAATGCTTCCACCTCTTCATTCTTTCTTGAGAGTGCATCTGCAACAACATTAAGCTTTCATTTTTGTAGATTATTTCAAAGTCATAACCCAACATCTTTGTGACCCATTTTTGCTGCTCTTCTGAAGATAGTCTTTGTTCCAAAAAGTGTTTAAGACTATCATGATCAGTTTTTACCTTCAAGTGTCTTCCCATTAGGTAAGTTCGCCATTTCTTTAGTGCATGCAGTATTGCTAACATTTCCTTCTCATAAATAGGTTTTTGTAAATACTTTCCTTTGATTGGACGACTTTCAAAAGCAATGGGTCTTCCTTCCTGCATTAAAACTGCACCAATTCCATTTCCTGAGGCATCACATTCCACAATAAAGGTTTTTGTGAAGTTTGGTGTAGCTAAGACTGGTGCTAGGCACATTGCCTCTTTAAGACATTCAAAGGCCTTAGTTGCTTCAGGAGTCCATGAAAATGCATCTTTCTTCAATAATGTTGTTAGAGGTGCTGCTATTCTCCCATAATTCTTAAAAAACTTGCGATAATACCCTGTTAACCCAAGAAATCCTTGCAACTTCTTTATGGTTGTGGGGACTTTCCATTCCTTAATGGCTTTAATTTTGTTAGGGTCTACTTTAACACCCTCGTGAGATACAATATGACCCAGATATTCCACCTCTTGTACTCCAAAGAAACATTTGGATTTTTTTGCATATAATTGTTTCTCCTGCAATAGTTTGAGCACCCTGTCAACATGTTCAACATGATCCTTCCAAGACCTACTGTAGATTAGTATATCATCAAAAAATACTAGCACAAATTTTCTAAGGAAGGGTTTGAAAATGGTATTCATCAACCCTTGAAATATAGAAGGTGCATTGGTAAGGCCAAAAGGCATGACCAAAAATTCATAATGACGCTCATGAGTTCGAAATGATGTTTTTGGAATATATTTAGTCTTCATTCTAATTTGATGATATCCTGAATGAAGATCCAACTTGGTAAAATAAATTGCTCCATGTAATTCATCCAATAATTCATCACTCACAGGAATGGGAAATTTATCTTTAATGGTGAGCTTATTGAGCTCCCTATAATCCGGACACATTCGCCATGATCCATCCTTCTTGTGTACCAATACTACAGGAGCAGAGAAAGAACTTTCACTAGGTTGAATTATACCCGCCTCTAACATTTCTGCAATCATACGTTCAATTTCGCTCTTTTGGAAGTAAGGATATCTATAAGGCCCGATGTTTGGAGGAACACTTCCTGGAATCAAATGAATAGCATGATCATGATCACGAATAGGTGGGAGTCCTTTGGGAGTTTCAAACACCTTGGAATGATTGTCCAAGACTTGTTGGAGATCTGTAGAAATAGATGATTTTGATGTCTGAACTTCTAGTGAGCATAATTGTGCAATTACGCCTCGTTGTTCTTTCTTTAGAAGCTTTGTCATGACATTAGAGCTTATTATCCTTCCTGGCTTCCCTTCAATACCCCGTAATTCGACTTCCTTTCCTTCTGAAAAAAATTTCAAGAAAAGTTCTTGAAAATTAAAAGCTACCGTCCACAAAGATTGTAACCATTGTACTCCTAGTACAACATCAGCACCTCCCATAGGAATGGAAAGCATTGGACTATTCAATACATATTCCCCCATGGTTTGCTTGATATTATGGCATTTCCCAGAGCAATTTATAATTCCTCCATTTGCAACCATCACTTGGCATTCTGGTGCTGGGTATAGGAAAAAATTTAATTCCTCGGCTACCTTACAATGAATAAAATTATGGGTGCTACCTGAATCAATCAACACTATTACCTTTTTCTTCTTGATCTGTCGTGCTATCTTGAGAGTTTGAGGAGTGGTAATTCCTGCCAGTGCATTACATGATATGGTCGGATTCATTTATTCCTCTTCTATGGCTGGTTCCTGGTGTATATCCTCTTCTTGTTCATTTTCTTCTTCTTCTTCACAATCTATGTAAAATAATTTCTTTTCAGCACACTTATGAACTTTAGTGTATTTGCTATCACAACTGTAGCAAAGCCCTTTTGCTCTTTTTTCTTCCAATTTTTTTGGTGTCAACCTTGTAGGTTGTGGAAATCTAGGTGTAGAAACACTTCCTTCTTTATGGAATTGAGTGGTAGGCTTCCTTTTTGCCATAATTTTACATTCAACTTTTCTTGCCAACCTGAATTCCTTCTCCAATGAATCAGGTTCCAAAACACGAACTTCATGTTGGATGTTATCCTTTAGAGTACATATGAAGAGATCAATCCTGTGTTCCTCTGGAATATCAGTTACCCTTATATTCAATTTTTGGAAGTCCTCAATGTGCTGCCCCACTAAACCCTTTTGTTTGAGATTTATCAATTGGCTAAAGAAGGTGTTGCTCTTTGTATCCTCATAATGTGCTATCATTTCCTCCGTCAAAATTGACCAAGTGACAGTTTTTTTACGGGAGCAAAGCCATCGATACCATACAAATGTATTTTGTTCTAAATGTAAAGTTGCAATGCGTACCTTTTGTGTGTTTTGCACGTTATGGAGATCAAAATATTGCTCCATCTGTAGTATCCATGTTACAGAATCCTTTCCATCAAACTTCCTCATATCCATCTTTGGAATATGGTGGTTCTTCCCGCCAACATTAGAGTTTATGAAATCACAATTAACATTTATTTTGTTCTCATCATGAGGTTCTTCTACTATCTTTTCACCGTTAGGAAACCTTTCTTGTATCAACTTTGTCAAACCTTCCATGTCTGCTTTTAGAAAATTATTCATGTTTTCCATTTTCTCATCGATCTTAGCTTCCATGTAATCCATCTTAGATTCCATGCCAGCCTCCATGCCATCCATCTTAGCTTCCACACCATCCATCTTAACTTGCACGCCATCCATCTTAGCTTCCACACCTTTCTTCAAAACTTCCATTTCATTTTTTGTTGCTCTTTGCAAGAGTGAAATTTGTTGCACTTGCTCTTGTAATTTTGATAGATCATGTTGCAATTCTTTGTCTTCATGAGTCATAGTAGAGCTTTCCAAAGGCTTAATGGGTGTTGAATTATTTTTTGGGGCCATTTTATAATCCAATACTGATATCTATTCTACAATATGCCCTTGCAATCAATTCAACTTGATTCTTCAAACAAGACTTATGCAATTCGGAAAAAAAATACACACCTTTTACTTGTTTTTGAGGAGCTCGATATTGAAATTGTATTATCTATGTGATTGCAGCTCTTCAATATATGAAATTCAGCACTGAAGTAGCCCTCTGAATTCTCTTTTTAATGCCATAGGTCTGACTTGATTTGGATTCTCCAAGAAAAATTTGTGTCTAATCTCCCACAATGACCTAATTATGGACTAGTTCAGTAGAGTGAACTTGTACGACTTTCCACATGTCACTGTTCCATCATTTGTCTCTGAAATTGATAGCTAAGAAACTTAAGTCTATTTAATTGTGACCACTTTTTACGGCACTCCAATCCAATGCTCAGAGAGAGAGTTATTGAAATTTTCCCGCAATCACCTTTTTTAGATGAAATTCAGGAGCCTGAAAAAGCACTACCTTCCACAGATCATATCTCCAAAAATGTTGCGAACCAAGCTCTGAAATTTGTTTACGAGTTTCCTTAGGATTTAATCTTCGCACCATACGAATTTTAGATTCAGACCCTTTGTAGAAAAAACATTATAGCGAAAATTCCACGATGACCTATTTAGGAGCCTGAAAAAAAGACCTAACTTCCACAGATCATATCTCTGAAAATATTGCGAACCAAGCTCTGAACTTTTTAGAAAATCTTCCTCAGGACTTCGGCTTCACACCCTAAACATTTCAGATTCTGAACCTTCGTAGACAAAAAGTTATAGCGAAAATTCCACGATGACCTGTTTGGAGCAGCGAAACGCTAGAATCCAAAGCTCTGACACCAAATGTTGTGTAACCAGCTCCAAAAGTAGAAGAAAAGAGATATCAACACCTTAGAAATAAGCCACTTTGAGGGGGAAACCTCCAATACATTACATAAATGAACAATTCTTCGATGATACAATTCACAAAACCTCCTTTCTATATATAGGAGTCCATGGGGCCATAATTTATTTCTAGTGGGCCACAATGTAATCCTAGCCGACCTAATAATAATAATTTAAGGGCACAATAATAACAAAATGGGGGTTACAAGGGTACAATAATAATAATAAGGGGTTTACACTAGCAATAATAAGGGACTATACTAGTGATATAGCGACCTAATAGAATAGGTGGGTGGCCACCAATATCCACCTGGATCATTAGGACCCAAAAACGGCTCTGGAAGTTCAAGATCCAAAAACCTACTAAAAATAGTAAGATGTGTTGAAAGTGGAAAAATGAAAGAACCGATTGTGGGGGTCCAAATGGAATAGATGGGTGGCCACCAATACCAACCTAGATCATTCCTGCCCCATTAGGAAGCAATGGTCCCCATTGTGTTACAACCCTCCATGAGATGAGGAAAATTCTGTTGAACTGGGTATTAGATTTGTCGAAGATTTCATGGACCTATGGGTGGACATGCTGCATGCGTTCAGTAAATTTGGTTTCTTTATCAGCCTCAAACAATACATGTGTGGGTTTTGTCTATGTATTCGCATGAGGTATGGAAACATCAAGCGATGGTGCATCGAGGGTCAGCTCAATGGAGTGCTTATCCTGATAGTGTAGAGGAACCGCTGTGAGTGAGGAGAAAATGTTCTTGTATTACTCCATGACTTTGTCCATCTATTGCAGCCATGTAGGGGAACTCTATTTTAAGGTTTTGGCAACAAAATTATTCTTTCCTTGTGAGCAATTTGTAAGGAAAATAAATTTCCCCGTTTGGGAAACAATCTTACTATGTTTTTTTGCAGTAGTCAAAGAGATGACAGGAGGCAGTACCACCTTTGTTATCATGTACAGGTTATTTCCCAAAGTAATAATAACATCACGACGCCTAGACTCATACACAGCATGTCGCCTCCATAAGTAAATTTGGCCCAATAATACATCAGCTACATCAAGAGGAGAAACATCATACAATACCTCATCCGTGAATGGCTTGAGGCTGTACGGAAGGCACCACTGTTGGCGAATGCGTAGATCTCTCCCTAGGTGAAGCCATATGATGGTATATGGTTGCGGGTGTGCTATGGTTGGTAAGGCAAGCTGCTTCATGACCTCTACTAAAATGAGGTTCTTTTTGGCTTCCGCTATCGACAAGAAAGCGCAGTGGAGAACCTTTCACCAACATCTATGAATGGAAGAGGTGCTCACCCTTCCCTGGATCCTCGAGATCCTCCCTCTGGAGCTTGGTTGTGGAAAAAATGGCATTGGGGTCCACATCGATGATCTGTTTCCATTTTTCATCTCCCTTGTCTGGTTCAGGCTTAGGATCAGAACATGCATATGATTCGGGTGCCTTTAGTTTGGCCACTAGCAATTGTTTGGCCCAACACTCTATTGTGTTGTTAGTGGGGCTGTTATGGAATTCAAACCACTTTATTGTGTCCTTATTTGAATTTATGGTTGTTTTTTGAGTCACCCCGCTTCGGCTCTACCCCTTTTTCTGTGGTTCGGGGGTGCCTTTCCTGGGATTCGGATTCACAGATCCAAAGTCTCTCTTCTTCTTCTTAAATTTATGCTCAATCTTGGCAGCATAGTGATATTTTGTGCCAAGCGAGGTAATGTTGAGGAACTCCATTTACTCATGAATGTGTCTATGTAGACAGCTGCAGTACTTGAGCACCAAATTTCTCTTTGAATATTTAATACCCAACTTTATGCGTGAGGTATGGAACAAATTCGTCAGTCCGTGCACATCTTGATCCCTTTGTTGCCGCGGCGTGGTCCATTTTATGTACTTGTCCTCATAGCTCCCCACAAGGTAGTATTTTTCCTTAATGTCATGTCGGAATGAATTAAAAGTTGGTGCGGTCGAGAAAAAAGAGGGTTCCTCCTCGTCCTTTTGGTCAAAATAGGTTTCCCACCAGTATTTTACATGGGCGGGCAACTTTGAGATATGCAAAAACAATATTTTCTCAGTCGGATAAATCATGGACCGAGAAATACCCTTCTAGAAAATTCAACCTTTTATCTATAGTGTCTTCATATATCTAGCCTTCAAATACAAGAATGTCAAATTATACATGTACCTTGAAGGGAGTGGTGCCTCCAAAGTGGTTGTTGGATGCAGATGCGTCGTAGGTGGGTAGACGTTGAAGGATCTAAGAAAAGTTATCCATCATCGTGTTCCTTTGTTTCTCGAGGGCCTCCTCGAGCAATATTTTTTATAGGATCTCCTTCTCCTTCATATTTATCTTCTTCCGCCATGGGGGTTCATCAAGGTTTGCGAGGCTGATCTTGTAGGGGTTCAACCAGATCGAGCCCTAACTCCTTATACCCTAACCTCGTTGGCGATATGCAGAGAAAAATATAGAAAGAGCATACCACTCTGATACCACTGATCCATATTTATGTAGAAATGCAATAAAATATAGAAATAGAAATAAACAATTGTTGAGGAGGTAAATCCCCTCTGCGGACAGAGGCGATCCCTACTAGCCCAGCAGGGGTCTAGCAACAATCATCAAATGTTACAGCGTAAGTTCCTAGTTACGAATAAAAGACCAAAGATGGAGGCCTATCTGGAATCCAATGCTATGATCCGTAGAAGAGAGCGTTCCCGTTCCTCAGCCTCGGCAGATCACGATCCTCCCATGATCTCCGCGGATGGACACCTGCACATGCAAGAAACAACACGAATACAAGCATAAAATCCAGAATACGCAACTATATATTAGTCAGAAAGGATATAACTCATATTAACATAAGTGAAAACAGAGTGGAACCATAACCGTAATCATTCATTAAATAACAATCGAAAGAGAGTACAACCAATGTTCTGACGTCGCGGTCTCCTTCGGATGGGTCTCCAGTCGTTCACGTCTCGCAAAGCTCACCAGGGAAAGGGAAAACCTCTCCAGAGTCTCTCGATGATAGTCTCCTTACTTGAGTCAGCCTTAAGGGAAGAAAGAGGGCTCTTACAGCACAAAGGCTCTTGGGAATTTCGAGATTCAAAGCTTAGGCACTTCAAGACTAGCTTGCCATGGAATTGAGCAGGCTTTTATAGATGGGGAAGGAGGGAGTTGGGATCCCTATTATTGTGGGATTGGCCCTATCAACAAGGTAGGTTCCATGGGAGGTGGCAAACCACTTCCCTTCCATAGAACTCCCGCAACCAAACCTCCCAACTCAATATAGGCAATGGTTTCTGAGTTTGTTGAAACACAACTTCTGCCATCTTTATTTAAAAAACACTCCTTAAATTGGCTGGTGCGACTACTGCTCTGGGACAGAGCGCCAGTTGGCACGGCCTCTTTATAGGATTTTCCCCATTGGCGCGAGTGATGAACTGTCTGCCCGCGCCAATGCAAAAGGAGATGTTTTCATGATTTTTTGCAAGGAGATGTCTTTAGGGCAATTGAAGCTCATGCTTAGAGGAATAAATTGATGATGATTTCAAGGCATGACAATGTTCATAGGTCACAAAAAAGGGGTCCTCCATTGTGCGGGACGGGGAATGGTAGGGACGGTGACAAATTACTGTGTAACAGATGCCCCCTAAAGTATGAGGCACGAGGGAGAGAGGGGTGAAATGCTTTACAAGAACATGTTCAACTAAAGCCCCGTCGTCGGAAAACCTGCGCAGAACAATACAACTGATATCTCAAGTACATGATGTATATGCGGTATAGGCGCAGCCATCCGAAACATAGTACACTATAATCCGGATCTAGGGTATGGGCGCAGCCATCCAGCGAGGATCAAATAAATAGACTCAGGTATGGTCGCAGCCATCCAATCAGTGAGTCATATACATAATGATAATAATCCACAATCGCAGCCTGGATTACAACAAACACAATCCAGAGTCTTGCGCTCCATCTCGACCCAAATAAGTACAAGTTCAAGCATGCGAATATGTGAGCTGAAGTCGAACATGCAAGAACATCGTCTAATTACCAGCCAATGATGAAAGCTGTTAACAGACATGAGAGGAACCACCAATAATAACAATGGCCCTCAAGGTACTACAGGTACAATCTACGGCGTGTGAATCAATGAGTTGGCATCGAACACCCGCAGAATCACTCGATCGGAGGCCAATGATGAAAACCTCACGTCGAATGCGACGAACCTACCATTGAGGCATGTAGGCTCCAAGGTACCATAAAGGAGTCTCTAGATCAACTTCCTGGATAATGAGCTGAAGTCGACAGGAAGTGACCTTGATCGAAGGTGGGCCATAATGTTTCCCACATCATCGACACGAGACAGAGGAACATGATTTTTTTGTTGTGAATCAGGATCGTATGAGAATCAGAGGAAGGTTGATATTCACAGAGGCCAACTTCTCTTGAACATATAAACGACATGACAGTGGACTTGGCAGTATTTGACATCAACGGATCAGAGGTCATGGTGACGAGGCAATGAGCAGATGAGAGGTCAAAAAGGATTATCCAAACCCACGGAGGCAAAGTGAAGCAACGAGATGAGATGTCCCCAACCCGACACGAATGTAGACAAGTGCCATGTTCAAGAGCGACATACTGCCGATGACAACGACGATGGTTCCATTTTTCCCCCACCATTTCTGGCGAGTACCACAATTATTTTTGATAACAAGCTTGAAGGGGATAGCATATGCTTGTAATATAAGTCCGCCCTTCGGGCGAATCCATCCTAGTGCATTTAACGAGTCCTAGGAAGGAGGAACTTGGAGAACGTCATTTCGACTGGATCCGATGTCATCAGGGTTTAACGAGTCTGACAAAGGGAGAACTCGGCGTCTTTTCATGTTTAGAGAGTTTGAAAAGACAGCAGAAAAGTAAACTCCACAGGTCCCCTTTCGTAAATAGTTCCTCAGATCCGAAAAGGTAGAAAACAATATTCGAGAAAACCTCCTAGTCGCGATAGGCTAGGGTATTCCTTTTTCGTAATCAATCCATCCCAGCCCGAAAAAGGGTTAAACGTATACTGGGTAGATGTCGATTCGTGTCCAATTTAACGAGATCGAAACGACAAGGGCCTCGGCAATCCTTTCATGTTTAGAGAGTCAGAAAAGAGCTGAAAGATGACTCCAAAGTGACTTTTTCGTGTATTTACCGAGTCCGAAAAAGTATAAAATACAACTCGTTTCCATCGTTAAAGTCGCAAGAACCTGCTGCTGCACATACCAAGCAAGCGTAAAACCCATTTTCGACATAACATATTAAAATATTTGATAAAAATAACTTTTTAAAACTCATTTTATGTCAAAAAGTTATAAATATGCCAAAATGGTAAAAATAAAATTACATTTACTATTCACCTTGGTAAAAAGCAACAATGGTCCATTTGGAGTGGAAAATTCTGACGGCGATTGCGACAGATCCGGTTGACCATTCAGATTCTCGTCTGCTACAGGTAAGAGGCGCTTCCCTTCTCTTCATTTCCATCCATTTTTTAATAGTTTTCCCTTGTATATCAGTCCTCTGTGGCCACTTTTTGAAATTTTAGGGCCGCGCTCATTGGCGCGGGTATCGGGCACGGACCCGCGCCAATGGGCTCTTTTATACAAAGGGCTCGCGCCACGTGGCGCGACTGTTCACAAAACAGCCACGCCAGCGGCCGAACCTAAAATTCCGCCTAAAAATTTGATATTTTAACCAAATTGAATGGAATTTGAAGCCTACCAGAGATCTAACTAAGGGTTTATGATCATATGGATGCAGGTAATCAAGAAAAATGGTGATTGAATGGAAAGAACGAGAGTATGGAGAAGAGGATGAACAAGCCATCCAAAGTGAGGCTTGCATGAATGCCCTCAGAAATTGTGGGATGAAGAAGTTCTTCCTTACACCCTGTCTACGAGCTCAGCCTGAGCTCCTCCAGTATTTGATCAGTATTTGGGATGAACATGAACAAGTGTTCAAGTTGCGAGATCAGGTATTAGAGCTGGAGGTTTCTGATGTGTATTTTATCACCGGATTGTCTCACAGAGGTCCGATCCCGATCTTGACTGGAAGTAGACCATCTGGCGAAAAGATGGAAGAAGTGATGGCACGAGTGTGTCAAGGAGCACAAATGGGATCAGGGAGCAAGAAGGTGGATATCCACACTATCCCCGATCTAGCATTGAGAGTTGTCCTACATACCATCACGCGGGCTGTAGGGTCGCAGGCACCACACGAGGCCACAAAGGCCCAACTCCTGCTGGCCTCAGAATGCATGAGTCCCTTACTGTTCGACTGGGCAATAGCAGTACGAATAAACATGAAAAGGCAGCTCACAAAATGCAAACAAGCTAAACTGAAACAATTTGGCTATGGTTCCATCCTGGTATCGTTCATTCTAGAACGTTTACCAATCTTCTAGGGCCAAGGGGCCTCAGTAGCAGATCCGATACCACGAGAGCCAAGAATGGCTCACTAGGCAGCACTAATGCCCAGAGCTGGAGGCGGACAATAGATGTCCTGGAGGCCGGAGTTCTTTAGGTGGTTATAGTGCCAGTTAATTGTAGTGGAGGACTGGCCATATGCAGGAACTGACTTCACCGAAGACCCAGATCTCCCACTGCCAGAAGGAGATGACTGGGACGAGGAGTTGGGTAAGACCTCATGTTTTTGATTTTTATGTTTTATGTTTTTTTTGTTAATACACATTCATCCTAACACATTTTATATATGTATGCAGATGTGGGACCTGAGAGACCAGCTGGGATGTCTCCAATCTCACGGAGGACTCAACTCGCCCCTGACCCTCAGGGAGAGGGCACCAGAGGAGAGGAGTTGATCCAGAATCTCGAGGGCATTGCCCGAGGGATCTCGGACTATGCTCGGCTGGCGGACGTACCGATGGCATACCAGCGTCATACGGTGGGAGTTCCAACTCGGATCCACCAAATCCTGAGACACTTAGTGCGTGCAGTCACATGCTATCATGAGCACCATGCGGATTAGCTCTTAGTATTTATACCACACCTATTTTTTGAGAGACGTATCGTCTCCGGATGTACTTAAGACGATTATGTATATTTTGACTTTATGTGACACACTCTATGTAAACATTTCGATATCTATATATATATATGCATATCTATTTCTGGATGGATCTTTCTTTACATGTGATGATGATTTACAAATTGTGCAAATGTCTATCTAATACCAAATTTGCTACTGCATCTGTTAATGTATTCAAATGCCTGGGTATATGATGATATGTAATGTAGTCAAAATTCCTTTCCAGTAGTCGAATACGCAAATACAGACATAAGATGGATGGGTTCCTTACCGAATAGTGCCCGTTCAGTTGTAACACTACAAGTTGCGAATCTAGATACACGAGCAATTCACGGATACCAAGGTTTACTGCCTCGGTTAATAATTCTAACACAGCACTATATTTTGCGATGTTGTTCGTGGTACGTCCTAGACACACTCCTTGTAGGTTGACCAACTCACCAGCAGGATCATAGATTACCCAGGCTGCTGAAGACAGATTCCTGGTACTGCGGGAGGCACCATCCGCAAAACCGACAAAAGGATGAAAAGACATCTGCACAACCAGGAAGACCCGATCAGAAGAAAGATGTTTACAAAGCACACCACACTATACATGCACACAAATGAAAATCACACACCTATGTACACACACCACACCAAGAAATCACTTCAGGCATAGTACTTTTTGAGGTACAACCCATTTCTGGGCTGCGCCAGTGGAACTCCTTCATAATCTATAAGCTCGTAGGCCCCGTTTTTCAAAACGCGTTTTACTATATAGGGCCCATGCCACATAGGCTGGAACTTACCGGCTCCAAGCTTGTCATGTGCTTGATCATACAGGAGGACGAGGTCTCCTTCGATAAAGGAACAAGGAGAAACAGATTGATCAAAATGAGTTTTGACCCTCTTCTTTTGTGCTTCGATAACCAAAGCAGCCAAACGATGGGTTTCATCTAAACGTTCTAGATACAGAAGACATTCTTCCTCAGCAGAAGTATTAGCTAGAAGTTCCACAGCTAATTTCAACGAAGGAATCTCGAATTCAATCGGAAGAGTTGCTTCCAGACCATACACCAATTGAAATGGTGTGAACCCAGTTGCACTCTTTGGAGATGTTCGGTATGCCCAGAGAGCTGAGAACAGTTGGAGATGCCAATTGGATTTGTGAATACCAACTGTTCGCTGAAGCATAGTGACTAAAACCTTGTTCACTGCTTCAACCTGACCATTCGCTTGAGGGTAATATGGTGTCGAGCTGTCGTGACGCAAGCCCAACTTTGAAGTCAGCTCCGCCATCATATAATCTCGGAAATGAGTACCGTGAATAGTGATGATGGCTTGAGGAACCCCGAATCGTGCAATAACGTGGTTGAATATAAATTGAGCAGCCGTTTTCCCGTCAGCAGCTAGTGTAGGCATCGCCTCGGCCCACTTGGTGAAGTAGTCGACGGCGACAATTATATACGCATGCCCCCCGGCCGAGTGAGGGTTACACGTCATAAAATCCATGCCCCATTTCGCAAAAGGGCCGACGGTAATAACAGGATGCAATGGTAAAGGCGGCGCGCGCATCTTGCGCTGAAATATCTGGCATGCATGACATTTACGGACTGCAGTGATACAGTCTTTGAATATGGAAGGCCGAAAATAACCTGCTCGCAGAATCTTTTGGGCAGTAGCATACCCGGACATATGTCCACCACAGGCGCCACTGTGGCAGTCGTTTAGGACCTTTTCAGCCTCTTCCAAGGTTAGGCATCGCCGGAGCACCGAATCTACTCCAATGCGGTATAAGGTATCTCCTACTATACGGTAGGGCTAGGACTGGTGCCGAATCCGATGGCGGGCAGCTTTATCCAACTCAGACCGAAACGTCGAGGTCTGAAGATACACTATTATGTCACCGTACCAAGGGTCACGAGTACTGATGAGGAAAAGCGTTTCGTCCGGTATATGGTCTTCAGAGTGTGAGGGAACAGAGTCTGTAGGGAGAGAACATATCAAATCCGCGAAGACCAGTGATTTAGTTGACTTAGCGGTAGTGAACTCTAAGTCAAACTCCTGCAGGATCACAATCCATTTGGAGTACTTGCCCCCCAGTAATTGTCTAGAAAGAATATACGTCATAGGGTTGCAGTCTGAAACCACTGTTATCGTACGCAAAAGGATGTAATGGCGAAAGCGCTGTACAACGTGTACTGTTGCTAATGCCAACTTCTCGACATGAGCATAGCGCATTTCTGGATCGAGAAGGTTCCGTGACAGGTAATAAACAACATGTTCATCACCGTCATCGTCATCCTGCACCAAGACCATGGCTATGGTGCTAAATGCGGCGGCTAGATATAAAGTGAAGTCGCGGTGGTAGTCCGGAGGACGAAGCAATGGAGCATTGACAAGCAACGTCTTCAGCTTCTCAAAGGATTCCTGAGCAATTTCGTCCCAATGAAAGGGAACGTTATGCTTTAACAAACGAGTGAATCCTTTGGCCACCTCGGCATAATTCGGGATAAAGCGCCGAAGAAAGTTCGCTTTCCCTTGTAGACTCTGTAACTGATACAAGGAGGAGGGTGATGGGAGATTTACGATGGCCTCGACCTTTAAAGGGTCAAGGAAAATTCCATCTTTCGAGACTATGAATCCTAAAAGACGGCCAGAATCAACGCGGAAGACGCATTTATGAGGATTGAGCCTGATATTGTAGTGCCTGCAACGAAGAAAGATCTGGCGGAGATGCTCAGGATGGTCCTCTCGCTTACCCGAATGGGCTGGAAAGTCGTCTAGATAAGGCTGAACGATATGGCGAATGTCATGAAAAGCATAGGACATCGCACGCTGAAAAGTGGCTCCAGCGTTCTTCAAGCCGAACGGGAGTTTTTTATACGCGAAAGTACCCCACGGACAGATGAATGTGGTCTTGTGTTGATCCTCAGGTGCAATATTGATTTGATTATATCCTGAGAAACCGTCCATTAAGGAATAGATCTCACTCCCGGCACATTCGTCGATAATCTGGTCTATAAACGGAGTGGGATAATTATCCTTTGGACAGGCACGATTGATGTCGCGATAATCAACACAGACTCTAATCGTACCCTGCTTTTTATTGATAGGGACAATGTTAGACACCCATTCTGTGAGGGGGATGGGATAAATAAAACCCGCATTCAAAAGTTTTTCAACTTCTGCCTTGATTGCGGTGGCTTTCCGAGGATGCATGGGGCGTAAGCGTTGGCGCATGGGTTTCGCACCTGGATAGGTTGGAATCTCGTGCACTATGATACTGGGATCAATCCCCGGCATTTCCTCGTAAGACCATGCGAAAACATCTCTGAATTTTTGAAAAGCTCAGTATAGACTTGAATCTCATCGAGAGAACAAGTCACACCCACGTGAATATTCTCAACGATCCCCGGTTTAACGAAGATGTTGATTGGGATAGTTTGAGTAATGTTACTCAGGTTACCCTCTGAAAAAACCTCGTGTGTCAAAATGGGCGTTTGAAGAGGAGGGGTAGGAACCTGAGTAGCATAATGCTCCAGACAGTCAGTCATTGCCCCCAAGCTAGGCATAAAAGAGGAGCAATGATGTCCATCGCCCCAAGGCAGCTCCTCAAGAGACATAGTTTCAATGATAGCCTCATCGGAAGGAAAAGTCTCTTTGAGAGGATCAGGTGAATCAGCCTGACCAAGCCATGGGGATTGAAAGTAGACGTTGAGAGCCATGCTCAAAGGAGCATGCTGAGGAGGTGGAGGATCAGATCCAGCAACAATTTCACAGTATTTGATCTCTACTGGCATCAAGGGCATTGATTCTCCAAACTCAAACACCTGCTCAGGCGTAGGAATAAGCCAGGGGTCATCAGACCTGGACATCATGTTGACTTGAGTGGTGTGCGGTGGTGGTGCGGGAAAGATACCCATGAGGACTAGGTCTTTGAAGAGACCAGGTCCTACACTGTCTGGGGGATTTGGAATTTGATCCACGTATGGCACGTTATTCTCAGAGGTAGAGGTGAAAAATGAAAACTGATCCACCATGACAATCTTGCCCTCGTGAGGGAACTTAATAAATCGAAGGACGGTGGACGACACGCAGAGCATGGCATGGGTCCAGCTGCGGCCAAGAAGTATATTGTAGTTGAGTTTAGCGTCAACCACTTCCACTTCTACGTTGACAGTTTTTCCCTGTAGTGTGATCGCTAGACTCTCGAGAACGCCCAGGGGTTTAGATTCCCGACCATCAAATGCCTCAAGGGCATTGGGGGATGACGAAAGGGCTGGAGAGCCGATGGCCTTCCAGCAAGCAGAGGACATAACGCAGGTAGATGCACCTTCATCCACAATGACCCTATGAATGTTCAGACCATTAATCCCGACTTGAATAATCAGAGAGATTTGATGTGGAAGCCGGGGAGTGAAATTCTCAAAATCGAAGGTGAGAAGACTCGAGTCGGCGGGATCAATGCCCCCGATCGCAGACAATAAAGCCTTCCGTTGCGAAGGACAAATTTGAAGAACTTCTAGCGTAGACATGGTAGACAGCGCCTGTGCCAAATCCTCAACAATGTTGTAATGTTGAGCGGCACGAGCATTTGGATTATAAGAAGATCTTTGAAGGACACCTTTAGAAGGTGGCTTCACAACAGGTTCAGGAGTAGGCTTCTCGATTTCCAACGGACCGGAGACAGGTGGGGGAGGTGGCCCATCTGCAACTGCCTTCCCGGGTGCCTGCCGCGATTTTTTGTAATCCTTCGACCGCGTAGCGATAGAGATAGGTGCAACACTCTTCACCATGAAACCTGAGACCTAAACGGTGCAGATGGTGACGGCTGTTCGACCATCTGGGTCTGCTGAGATGGAAATGGTTCTTTTAAAACAGCCGGAGTCCCTTTAGGGCCCTTAAGAAGTTGACTAACCTCGGATCGTCGTGGACAATCCTTAGTATAATGGTCCCCTTCACAGATGAGGCAAGGGTACTTCGGTTTACGCTGAGAGCCATCCTCAGTACGAGATTTAGATTCTGGTTTCGGGGCATCAGATTTAGATTTGCCTTTGCCCTTCTTTTTCCCTTTGGAAGTTTTCTCCATAGGATTGGCCTGAACGGCATTCACTTCTGCGGTTTTACCAGAATCGGAGGGGACGAGATTAGCAAGAGCATTGTTGGAAGAATTAGACTTCTGCTTCCCATTCGAATATTTCTTCGAATTCTGAGAGACAGAACCAATGACACCATCCACCGCTGGGGTAGGCGGAGCCTTAGAGGTTCCGGACCGCGGGGCATCGGGCAAGATATCATAAAGCGTGCCGGACTGAGAATATACAAGATCCAGATATTGGGCACGCGCAATGGCCTATTCCTCCATCACACACGCTCCCATCGCAATATCCTGAGCAATTTTATTCACAAAAGAGGTAGTGAACCAGTGAGTCAGTATCTGATCAGGTATGTGAAACTTGATCAGTCTACGATGGCGCCGCCACTCATGAATGTGATCAGAGATGTGAGTGGATTTGTCCTGCTTCAGAGAAGTCAGGAGGTGCGTCCCGGCTTCATAACGAACAAGTAACTGGAAGTGCGTGAGGAAAGCCATGGCTAAAGAATTGAAATCTTGGAAAATGCCGCGGGATAACTCTATGTACCACTTAGCAGCAGCTCCAGTTAAAGTATGCTGGAAGAGGCGCAGGCGAATCGAATCGTCGACCCAAGAGTTAGACGAACACCAAAGATGATACGTCATCACATGTGCCTGGGGGTCCTCTCCAGCTTTTCCCTCAAACTTGGGGAAATCACCTGGTATCTTGGTGGGAACCGGAGGCCAATATGGATTATGTAAAATCGGATCATTGGTCAACTTTGAAACATCCGGCAACTCCAAGGTGGCCAGGAACGGCAATGGCGGATTGACCGACATGCCAGACCCAGGATGAGGACCGTTACCTGTACTCCACAATGGTTGTGAATATCCTTGCCCCCATGGGTTCTGTCCCGCAGGATTCCGACCGTAGGGGGTGTAGGTCATGTAACCAGACTGATTTGGATGCTGGTAACCAGAGTGTGGGGCCTGATAACCAGGGTATGGGCCCTGATTATATGTTGGCCTGGTGTAAGCAGCGTTTGGATTTGGCTGCTGAGTATAGGTAAAACTGGGTGGAGGAGGATAATACTGAGAGCCTCTGGGGTGGTTATAATTCGGTTGAGATTGACCATGAGGATAATAACCACCCTGAAGATGAGTAGGCTGCTGAAAAGTGGAACCCTACAGAGCCTGATAAGTAGGGCGCAGCTGTTGATTTGGCTGCGGCATAGAATGAGTCGGCTGCTAACCAGGGTTGATGGAATGGGTGGGCTGCCCTGAGTGAACAGGTTGACCCAACTGAGAGGGCTGACCTGAGTGAACAGGTTGACCTGGGTGAGAGGGCTGACCTGAATGACCAGGTTGACTAGGATAGACAGGCGGCGCCGGTTGCACAGGTTGACCTGGCTGTAAGTGAGCCCCAGGTTGTACCGGATGGGCCGGTTGGCCTGGAGGCGGGACACCGGGTTGTACCGGATGAACCGGTTGGCCTGGTGGTGGAATAGGACCAGGTGCTTGCTGGAAACTAGTTTGACCTAAGGCGGAACCATAGGATGGTCCCGACTGATATGCAACATTAGAAACAATAGGATACTGTGGTTGCATCGGTAAGGAAGGCTGGATTTGCCCCCCAGGACCATAGACCAGTCCCGATTGATACCCCGGCTGAGGCTGAACAGGTTGACCGAAAGGGCTATAATACTGTCCTTGCGAACCGTACGATGGCCCTTGTTGGCCGACAGGATAGCCTTGAATGGGCTTCCCCTGTGGATCATAAAGATAGCCAGGTTGGCCCGCAGGTTGGCCTTGGAAAGGCTGTCCTTGCGGGTTATAAGCCTGGTTATAAGGCAAACCTTGAGCGTAGAGATAAGCCTCAGGAGCGGGTAGACGTCAAATCTCCCCGTGCTCATCATACTGACCTGGGAAAGCATACACGGGAGTACCATCCTGTGCATAGTGAGAAAAGTAAGAACGGTTAGGATCTTGGGAGGACGGTCCAGCTTCGGCGTTCGGCTGTTGCAAAGACAACCGATACTCTTCCGGAGAGATATTCTCCGGTATAGCAGTCGCTAGATAAACATCTTCATGAGTTGGCACAGCCCTCGCAGCGGATGCCGTGACAACAGGAGAAGAGGCGGCCACACAGACAGTGGGCCGGATGGGAACAGAAGTAACGGGCGTTTGAGGAGACACCCCGGGTGTAGTAGCAGCTGGCCTCGAAGCAGGAGATGACACTCCCATAGAGGCTGCGGCGGAAATGATCTGACCCAGAGATCTGTATCCCTGTGGTAAAGAAGGACTGGTTGTTGACATGTCAGCCAGCTCAGAGTTGTCTCCCTGAAACAATATTCGTGGGAAGAGCTGATAGTCTTCACCAGACGTTGGGATTTCCTCACCAGAATCATTCATGGTTGATCCTGCCGTTAAATCATGCAAAAGACGGCAAGGACTAGGAGGAAAAACAGCAGCAACAAAAGGCGAACCCGATGTAAGAGAAAGGAAATCAGCTTCTAATCTCAATTTAGACACAGGGTCTGAAAAGGGCCAATTGAACTCAACTGGTCCTCCAAAGGGTTTCTCAGCAAGAACAGTCCCCCGTCAGGAAACTCGGAAACAATAGGCTGCTGCGGTTCAGCAGAGGATTGGGAAGCCTCTGAAGAATCGTCCATGTAAGGACTACCAGTAGACGAAACCGAAGGTTCCGCCACTGTGACAAAATACCAAAGAAAAAGAAGCAAACACACACACGGGCTGAAAAAGAGTCAAGACACGCGATCAAACGGTCAACAAGAAATATCTAACAGGGCGTATAATCGTGGGTGATTAATTTTTACCACATTGAAAAATAAGAAACTTCACCGTTTCATGTTTTAAGAGTCGAGAAACGATAAAAGATGACTCTATCACTTTCAGATTTGACACAAGCGTGAAAGGACAAGCGCTTGACGGTCTTTTCAAATTTAGGGAGTCAGAAAAGACCAAATGACTACTCAGGAAAACTAGGCACAAAGGGTGTACCAAATAACCGTGAACTGCAATATACACCTTGGTTTTAATAATGAAGAAGAAATCAACCAAGGAATTTCCGTACGTGCAGGCAATCTCCCCGAATGCTGTGTTCGGTGTATCACGGGTATAGGGCGGCAGACTCGGCTTCCTGTGGATAAAGGATTGAAAACCTAGAGGGTTCTCCCTTTATATACGCGACGGTACGGGGAGCACAAGTCCGTACTAGCGCTGTCTAAAGCCAAAAGGCGAACGACAGCTGCTAGGTTTAAAGACGCCGGAACACGTCTCTAGCCTAGACCTCTAAATATGTTTCGTTAGATTTCAATGTTGCCTTAGGTTAATTGAATAGATTTTAAAGTTGATCTTCAATTAGGTTTCAATTTTCAGGCCCTAACGAATGTATTGTTTCAAAAACTCCTAAATGCAAAGCTACATGCCACAGTAGACCATTTCGTTCGATGAACACTAGCTACAGAAGAGTTGAGAGTCTTTACACAAACCAAATGATCGGAAGACAAACAATGAGATCTCTAATGCAACTAATGAAATTGAAAACTTTTCATTGAAATCACTAATTACTAGTAAAATCGAAAAATTTCAATTTGCACTAATTCAACCAAAAGCACAAGAGATTTTTTTTTCAACGTTTGATAGCTAAATGCACTAAACAAACTGAAAACAAATGGAACAACTTGAGAAACGATATTGAGAGAGAAAAATGAAAAAATTTCACTCAATGACACAAGCAATTAGATCCCAAATCGACCAAAGTCTCTCAAAACCAAGAAAAAGACTCAAAGGCCCCAATGGACCATGTGATCTAGGCCCAAAGCAAGACCAAACGAAATTTGAATGAAGGAACGAGCAATCACCCAAAAATCGCAACAAAACAGTGAACAACTACTAAGAGGATGCGGAGGAGCAATCAGAGAGTCGACTAGACAAACAAAACACCAAAACTCCCAAGGAGGGCTCGATACACAAAGCCACTAGATGCCCTAGGGCTTAAAATGTGAAATCGATAGATAAAAGCAAACAACCAAAGGACCAAGGCAAATTCCCAGTCAAACAGGACTCCAACACACTCAGGTAGTCGAAAAATCAAGAAGAAAAGCACTGACCAGACCTAGAGAGCTCAAAACTGAGCAAACTCAAAAACCCTACAGGAGTGGCGCAACTGTAAGGCTGCAACTGGCGCCAGAAAGCAATTGGCGCAGGCTATACAAAAGAAACATGCGCCAATTGGCGCGACTGTCGGGCTAAAAAGCGCGCCAGTCGAGTTTCTCAGCCAAAAATAAGAAAGAACTACTCCAGAAGCAGATCAATGTACACTAAGAAAACCAAGAAGCAAAAAACAACAAAAGAACCCAACCCAGAAGGCTAACCAAGCAAGGAAAATCATAAAATAATCAAAACGAGACAATCTAAGCGAGACAGTGAAATCTAGACGATCCCCAGCGGATTCGCCAAATTTTTGAGGAGGTAAATCCCCTCTGCGGACAGAGGCGATCCCTACTAGCCCAGCAGGGGTCTAGCAACAATCATCAAATGTTACAGCGCAAGTTCCTAGTTACGAATAAAAGACCAAAGATGGAGGCCTACCTGGAATCCAATGCTATGATCCGTAGAAGAGAGCGTTCCCGTTCCTCAGCCTCGGCAGATCACGATCCTCCCACGATCTCCGCGGATGGACACCTACACATGCAAGAAACAACACGAATACAAGCATAAAATCCAGAATAAGCAACTATATATCAGTCAGAAAGGATATAACTCGTTATTAACATAAGTGAAAGAAGAGTGGAACCATAACCGTAATCATTCATTAAATAATAATCGAAAGAGAGTACAACCAATGTTCTGACGTCACGGTCTCCTTCGGATGGGTCTCCAGTCGTTCATGTCTCGCAAAGCTCACCAGGGAAAGGGAAAACCTCTCCAGAGTCTCTCGAAGATAGTCTCCTTACTTGAGTCGGCCTTAAGGGAAGAAAGAGGGCTCTTACAGCACAAAGGCTCTTGGGAATTTGGAGATTCAAAGCTTAGGCACTTCAAGACTAGCTTGCCATAGAATTGAGCAGGCTTTTATAGATGGGGAAGGAGGGAGTTGGGATCCCTATTATTGTGGAATTGGCCCTATCAACAAGGAAGGTTCCATGGGAGGTGGCAAAACCACTTCCCTTCCATAGAACTCCCGCAGCCAAACCTCCCAACTCAAGATAGGCAATGGTTTTTGAGTTTGTTGAAACACAACTTCCGCCATCTTTATTTAAAAAACACTCCTTAAATTGGCTGGCGCGACTACTGCTCTGGGACAGAGCGCCAGTTGGCGTGGCCTCTTTATAGGATTTTCCCCATTGGCGCGAGTGATGAACTGTCTGCCCGCGCCAATGCAAAAGGAGATGTTTTCATGATTTTTTGCAAGGAGATGTCTTTAGGGCAATTGAAGCTCATGCTTAGAGGAATGCATTGATGATGATTTCAAGGCATGACAATGTTCACAGGTCACAAAAAGGGGTCCTCCATTGTGCGGGACGGGGAATGGTAGGGACGGTGACAAATTACTGTGTAACAACAATGTAGCGGAAATAATACTTCATTTCATTAATATCAAATAGCTAAAATATGTTTACAGAGAGAATGGAAATAAACTAGCTAGGGTGATGGTAGCTTATCTCTGAGAAGAGATGTGGCAGCTACATGCCTCTGAACTATGTTAGAATGAGGCTTGAAGGCCTATTTATTTTTGATAAACATTTCAAAACCCTAAACATTCAAAAACCTAACCGTAGGAGATGAAGCGCCAAAACTATGGCCTTGTTTGGGTAAATTGATGTTTCAACTTCCTAGGGACATAACTTTGGCATACGATCTCTGTTTGACACGCATCATACCTCGTTAGAAATATTTATCAGAGGAGTAAAACTTTTGGTGTTTGACCAATGTAGCTACCAATTTTCCCAAAAAACGTTGTTTAGGGCCTCAAAATGGCTTCAGAAGTTCAAGACTCGAAAAACTGCTAAAAATAGTAAGTTGTGTTGTAACTGAAAAACTAAAAGAACTCACGGTGGCGTTTCAAATGGAATAGGTTGGTGGCCACCAATATCCACCTAGATCATTAGAGCCCCAAAACATCTTTGGAAGTTCAGGATCCAAAAACCTACTAAAAATAGTAAGATGTGCTGAAAGTGAAAAAATGAAAGATGTGATGGTGGGGTCCAAATGAAATAGATGGGTGGCTACCAATATCCACCTAGATCATTTTTATTCTCTGGTCAGACAGAAGGAAAGTTTAACTTAAACACTGGTTTGACCCTTCATATGCATATTAGAATTTAGACTAATATTCATTAGCAAACATAATAAATCATCATACATCTAATTAACTGATTTAAAAATGAAACAAAACTAGTTTATGAAATTTCAGCTAAAATAACCATAAAGTGCACTTAGCTCAGTGTGGGGGCCCTCCACCCTTGCCTCGCACATTGAAAGTACTTCTCAGCTACTGCAACTTATTCAACTCTCATGCATTAGAAAATGATAAATTCTATCTTCAATTAACTTCAAAAAATAAGAATCTCAAAGTCTCAAGTTTTTTTCTACTAGCTTCTTCTCCTTCCTCTTGGAGAGAAAGCACTCCTATTTATACATATAATTTACTTTGAAAAAGAGATAAGCAACTCATAAATACAACACTTTTCTTTCAACCAATTTCCAAAATTAGAAAATTTGATCCCTATAAAAATTTACACAATTCTTGGATGAGATATCCATATCCTCGTGATCTTCTCCTTGAAATGAGCTGGAATGATTATCTCCTCAAATCTCTTTGATCCCTTCAAATCCTCACACAAATCTTGGATGAGATATCCATGTTCTTCTCCTTGAAATGAGCTTGAAAAATTATCTCCTCAAATCTCTTTGAAATATTCCTACACATTACAATACTCACACAACTTTTGAGACATATATGAAAATATATTAAATTTCTAATAATTAATCACAAATTCTCTCAATATGCATGAAAATAAACAAATTGGAAAATAATGAGGGAGACCCATATCTAATATGGAAATAGTATGATAAATAGTGAATGGAGAAACATATTATGGATAAATGTGAGGAATAACAAAAGGAAAAGAGGGTGAAAATACGACATTTTGGAGGCCCAACATTCCCCCCAACTGAACTTGTTTCATGTCCTCATGCAACCTTGCATGAATTTTCTTTTACACTTTTGGCTTCTTAGTTTTGGCTTTATTTGTTTTTAACAATAAATCATTCCATGATGTGAAGTTCATGAGTATTGGTTGATAGTTATTAGGATTGGTTCTTGTGTGACAACCATGAATATTACAAATGTTGGTTCTTGTGTTTACAACATTCATTTTCTTTGATTTGTTTGCTGCTATTATACTTTAGGCATACATGCACTAGAAATGATAAGCTATCAATGTACATAAGAAATCCCTTTCTTCATGTTTTTTTACATTAAGATATTCTATATATCATTGTTTTTCAATCAAGTGGAATAAAGTGTAATTGGAAGATACATGTTGGTCAATGGTAAAGAAGATGAAAATGAAATTATGTGATGGTAATGAGTATAGGCCCCCCCCGCCAATTGAAGATGTGTTATGTTTATGAAAATTAGAAACGAAATGGAATATGGTTTGGGAATTTTCCAAATTCATTCATTTCTAAAATTAAGGAATTATATGATTAAAAATTAGAAAACAACATACCTCCACTTACCCAAAGAGTTGATGAACTATGAAATAGGAAAGTGGCTGATGCTGCTACTAGATCATGGAAAATGTGGTTGCTTCTGCTGGATCACAGAAAAATGTGGTTGTTGCTGCTGGATCAAGGATCAGAAGATGAAGTTTGAGTGTGGAATTGCGGTAATCTCATATGGCTGAAAACATATTGTTGCAACTCCCAATGGAATCATCAAAATATATAGTCTTCACCTACTACAAAAACCAATGGTGCAATCCTAGTCATTCGAATAAAGGTACTGATGTCAAGCTTGAAGATAAGTCATTGGATTACTAGCCATTAATGGATGTCGTTAACCAATGCAAGGAAAACTCACCATTAATGTCAATGAGTGCCAAGGTACCTAAGTACATCTTGCGAAGTGCGAATAAATGATCTGATGTCGAGCCACTTGCAATATCCAACGATCAAGGGAAATTGATGTATTCTCATGACTGTTGGTGAGAGAACTTGTCATTAGGGCATACAAGCCTCAAGGTACTAATGAGGACTCTGGCCTCTATCCCAAATAAGGTGCTGAGGTTGATGGGTCGTGACTTGTTGAAAGGTGGTCTTTAAGGAATCCCACATCATTCAACGTGAGTTCGTACAAAATTTTTAGTAAGACTATAGATAAAATATCTCACGATCAAAAAATTGTTATGGAAAGTAAAACAATGCAATGTAGAGAGTTGGAAGGTTTATTTGTAAGGAAAAAAGATGAACTGAAAAGAAGGTTAAAATTTATGCGAATCACAAAAGTAGTTAAGTTTGAAATCGTGATGGATAAGGTAATGAATCAATGGACTCCAACATGGATGACTAATGAACTTTGAAGGAGAAATATTGGTAAACATATCGTGGCGCAAAAAAAAAATTGTGTAATGGAAAATGTTAGGACATTTGTAATGAAGATTTAACTCCTCCAAGCTTAAATGATGTATGTTTTATTGTGATTTCTAGAGATCTCGTCTATATGAACTTGGATCATTTGTGTACTTGTAAAATCTCAATAAAAATCCTGCATGAAAACTGTGAGAGCTTGTGAAAAATATAAATGCAAAAATGCTAGAAAATAAAATTAAATGCATCTTTCTTACCTGTTGCGTGCAAGTTCCTTCGAAATGACTCCAAGAAATAAATTAGAATAAATTGTTTTCTAGAGTTATGAAATGTCCATTTGCAATTTGTTTTTTTATTTTATATAACAACAAAATTATTATCAAATATGAATCAACCAACTTCTCTCATTTATTGAAATAAAATGCACTTATGTTGTAGCATCCAAATATTGTAGCATCGAATCCTTATAGCAATAATAGAAAACTACACCGAACAAGAAAATCATAAAAATAAAACATAAAAATCCTTACCCTGGGAGAAAAGCACCACAAACTAGAAGGTAGGTGTAAATATAGCATTCCACCACAATATAATATTTCCATCAAATTATCAGTCTCCGCCAAAATTTTTGTGGTCATCTGTTGATTTTGAGGGATCATTTCTGCCAAATCTATTGGGATATCTAATGCATTGATTGATGTAATCAATTATTTTTTCGACGATATCCAAATACAGGAAGAGAAATTTTGGTATCGTATGGTCTTCTTAGGGAAGAACATATCTGAATATAGTGATGAAGCATCGCAGGAGAGTGCCTTCATTTAAGCAGAACATTATGGCCTTCTTTAGAGCCTTGATATTGCACAATTGGCGTGATGGCGTTGAGGATCACAAATTCAAATTCATTGATTTCTGCATTTGTGAAGCCTTTGACACCAAAAATAGCCTATTTCTACTGGTTCCAACATCATTACTTGCCCAAGAATCGACTTCAGTTTTTCTAGAAAGTTCAATTGCATCATGTTTATCTAACCACTGTCCCTCTTCTCTATAATTCTCTTGTTCATTTCTAGGTTCACTATTTGATTTTACAATAGATACTTCGAGCTGGAATTGTGAGATATTTTTTGAAGAAACATATGCTACATGCTTATGTTCATCCTTTGTAGATTCTGCCTCTGCATGACGTGAAGAATTATTCAATGCTACACTGTCTTGGTTCACATGTTGTTAAATTGGCAGGAAATGTGCTTTCTCCGTCTATGTACGTCACAGGTGTTGTTGCTGCTTTCCTTGGTAAAGAAGGTAGTGATAAATTTGAGTCGTCGAGTATGCCAATACTTGTGACCAGGCTAAAGTCTCTACACTTGGTGGCGGGGATGGCCAGAGATTGCAAATACATGGGAGCCCTATGACAATGTTAAATCGTGTGTTGATGTTGTACAGGCATTCGAAGACAGTTATGGTGGTAGGATTTTAAATCCTGCAAGGAAAGCAAGGTGAAAGTTCTTATTTTCGATTATGGTGGAGTTATTGTATGTGGCATGATCCACAGAGTTCTCGTCTGTATGAACAGGGATCGTTTGTGTATCTGTAAAATCTCAATACAAATCCTACATGAAAACTCTGAGAGCTTCTGACAAATATAAATGCAGAAATGCTAGAAACTAATATGAAATGCATATTTCTTACCTGTTGCTTTTGCATGCAAATTACTTTGAAATGAATCCAAGAAAGAAATTAGAATAAATATTTTTTTAGAGTTATGAAATGTCCATTTGCAATTTTTTTATTTTTTAACAAAAAAAATTATTATCAAATATTAAACACATTTATAAATATATAATTGTTTTTTTTTAAACCAACTTCTCTCATTTATTAAAATAAAATGCGCTTATGTTGTAGCATCCAATCCTTACAGCAATAATACAAAAATACACATAACAATAAAATCATAAAAAAAATCCCTACCCTGGGAGTAAATCACCATAACCTAGAACCATCATTTTTCTCTTACAGCTTCTCACATTCTGTGGGCACAAAGGCCAGCAAGTTTGTTTTGTTATCAAAGATTAATTGGAAGTTATGTTGTTGATAATTACCAATTATTGTTCGTGATATGGTCAGTTTGAAGGTACGCAGATTGCGCCACCCCCACTGACTAAGTAGTTGTCTTTTGGCACATCCCAATATGCTCCATCGAAGTGGAAGATTAGAGATGGAGTGTTTAGATATGGAGCCTGAGGCGGTTGTTCAAAAGAAACGTCCAGTTCGAAGGGATTAAAAGTGGTCCTTGGGAGATTAATCGTTGAGCTGAGTGCCTCAATCAAACGATCATATCCAACATCTTTCAGGAGAGTGACCGTGGTTCCAGAGTCTATGAGAAATCCACCGCTGAAATCAGGTACGATATCAGAAGCACTAGATTGGATATCCAACAATTTACCAGCAACGCTGATTCCTTTCAATGAAACAAAATATAAACTTGACTCACAAGGGTCATGAATAAGAGGAGTCAAACTGAACTTCTTGGATTTCATCTTAACAGAGTCACCTATAACCAACGAACTAGTTTTGGAAACAGAAGCATCCATGGTAACTAGACAGTAAGAAAAAAATTTAGCCCCCAACTTGCCAACCTATGAGATTAGCGATTGAGAATCTCGGCCGAACCGTATTATTCCATCAGCCCTACCTAAGGCACGTGTAAATATAGCAGTCCACCACAATATAATATTTCCATAAAATTAGTGGTCTCTGCAATAGTTGTTGTGATCTGTTAAAAAACTTAATCTCAACCACTTTCTAGGTGTCAGATCCGTCAGTCCAAGTGTCCAAGTTTAGTTTAAGTCAGTCCAGATTAGTCAAGTTTATCTCCAGTTATTTATTGCCGATGTTTCCAATGTAATCTATTTAACCATTTCGTAATCCTGAGAAGAGCAACTCTCTGCTCCAGTTCGTTTTCAGTGTTTCAATTCTTGTCATGGTATCAGAGCCGAGTTGCATAAGCCTCCCTAGAGAGCAGCAACAGAGCCACGAAGGAGCAGAGGAGAAGAACAGTCAATTGGCGCGACTGTGAGTTGATTGGCGCTGGAATACACGCCATACCCGCGCCATTTTCGTGCCTCGCGTAGTTTTTCAAAAAGGCGCGACTGCATACAGTGGGGACCGTGCCACTGCGCAAGCATAAAATAATCGTTTTTGAGATAGACGTGACTGTTTCAGTCGGGACCGCGCCACTCCCGAAGCAAAACAAATAACGCAGTGCGTTTCAAATCCGAGAGCTGTTATATTTCTTATGAAAAGTCAAACGGACGTGAAAAGCCATGGAACGTGAAAGGCATTGATCTCGGTGCTTTAATATAAATATTTCATTAAAGGTGATCCATTATTCAAAAATCGAAAGCTTTTTTAAAGTATCGATTTAGGAAAAGGTAAAACCTTTTTGATTTTCGAACTTTTAAGTGAGTTAAAAAAAAGGGTGAAAGCTTTATATGAAGAAAGTTTTTTTTAAGTTTTTTTTATTTAAAAAAAAAAAAAACTTGAAATTGGATGAAGGGTTTTATATAGTGCATGTGAAGGAGTTTTAAAAATGTTTTATTCGAAGTGTTAAGGGATTTTTTTAAGAGCATGTGTAAATGTTTTTTGGAGTTTTTTAAAAAAAAAACTTAAAGCTATGATGTGAGATGAAAGTGAAAGTTTACAGGAAATTCTTTGAGGAAGAATTTTTTTTAGAAGGAGAAGTGAACTTGCATAAGACTCGTTCAAGAGCAGCAAAATTTTTGGAGAAGTGAAGTTGCATAAGACTCATTCAAGAGCAGCAAAATTTTTGAAGAAGTGAAGTTGCATAAGACTCATTCAGGAGCAGCAAAATTTTTTAAGAAGCAAGGTATTGATGAATATGTAAACTCGTTTGTTTGTGGAAGTTTGACAACGAGGACATGGGAAAAGCCAAGAGGCTAAAGCAAAAGCAGATTATGTTCGAGATCTTTCTAGATCTGGAAATCAAAAGGCAAAAAGATGCCTATGCATTAAAATGCATAAAAGGATCAGTCGATGAAAGTATACTTCCCTTGATTTCAGAAGCCAAGACAGCCAAGGAGGCATGGGATACCCTTGAGAGATGTTTTGGTACAAGGGGGAGCATTGAAGCAAAGGGGAGATTTGAAGATGAAGATGAAGGTAGATCTGTAGCAGCAGATCTACAGCCAGATGAAGAGTCAGAAGACGCAGAAAAGCAGCATGAAGATGCTCGTGAACCCCACTGTGCATGGCCACAAGTGGATGAAGAGATTCCAGCAACAGAGATTGTTGACGAAGTTTTAATGATACCAGCAACAGAGCTTGCTGATGAAATGGTAAATCCAATGATTGTTATGGCTGATGTAAACTTTGATAATGAAATTTTTGCTAATGGTGATTGGTTGCAGATGATGCAACAAAAATATGATATCGACATGATGTTATTTGGTGAGATTACCCCACTTCAGTTAGTGGAAGACAACCTGTTTGCAGAAGCACAGGTCAGTGAAGAAGAGGCAGAGAAAAAGACAGAGACAGAGACAGAGGAATATGCAGTAAAGGAAGAGCAACAGCAGAAAGCTCTCATTGCAGAGCAGAAGGAAGAAACAGAGAAAGAATCAGAGACAAAAGTAAAGAAAGAAGTCTGCAAAGGGAATGCAGAAACAAAGATTGAGGCAGAGGCAGAAAAGGAAAAACAACAGAAGAAAGCTCTCACTGCAGAGCAAAAAGACAAGAACCAATGTTGTTCTGAAAATATTTTTTATTCTAACATTGATTTCAAGTGTGCAGGTATACAGATTGATTATGAAGAAGAGTTAAAGTTTATTGAAACATGGCTTGCAACACCATGTCTAGTTGAGGTCTACACAGAAGCTGTAGATATGAATGTTGAAGATGACATGCATGACGAACATGTCAATGAAATTTTCATGCATTGGAGTTTTGAAGAGATAATATTTTATTCTAATCCTATGTTGCAACAGATTGATGAAGATCAGCGCATAAGAGAAGACAATATGTGGCAGCAGCCCACATTCAAGTCGTTTCTTGAAGAAGTCCAGGACATGCTTAGACAACCTGGAACAGTGAAAGACCTGCACCAGCAAACCAAGAAACCGAGTTTTGAAAAATACAACAAAGCGAAAAGTCTGAAACAATTTAGAGGCTACAGAATATGGAAGAAGAGAAGAAGAAAACTAAATCTAGTTGAAGTCAATTTTTTTTAATTGTAAACCTCGCTGAGACATAGACCAGCAGGTATCTTAATTAATTTTTTTGTGGTTGATATTAAAGGGGAGTGTTAAAAAACGTAATCTCAACCACTTTCTAGGTGTCAGATCCGTCAGTCCAAGTGTCCAAGTTTAGTTTAAGTCAGTCCAGATTAGTCAAGTTTATCTCCAGTTATTTATTGCCGATGTTTCCAATGTAATCTATTTAACCATTTCGTAATCCTGAGAAGAGAAACTCTCTGCTCCAGTTCGTTTTCAGTGTTTCAATTCTTGTCATGATCATCTCTAGATTTTAAGGGATCATTTCCACCAAATTTGTTGTGATCTCTAATGTGTTGATCGATGGAATCAGGTTTTTTTTCAACGATCTCCAAATACAAGACATGAAATTTCGGTATCGTATGGTCTTCTTAGGGAAGAAAATATCTTACTATAGTGATGAAGCGTCGCAAGAGAGTGTCTTCGTTAAAGAGGAACATTATGGCCTTCTTTAGAGCCTCAATATTGCGCAATCAGTGTCATGGCGTTTAGGATCACAAATTCGATGTAATGTTCCCAATTTTTAGCCTCAAGCTAAAAGGAATATTATAGTTGCATATTTTCATTTTGTTGAATAAAATGGGTAAGGAGACACCTTAACCCCCTTTAGATGGATAAATAACACTCCTTGTGTGAAAGGAGGAATAATAAAGCAGCTGATTTGAGCACCACATGGTGTGAACAGGATTGGATCATGCTTGATCTAATCATTTTGACCAAGTCAACTAAAACTGTCAAGATACATTGAACCTACTTGGACGGAGCAGTTTTAGTGGAGGCTCCACTTGCATGAGCTAGAGGCAAGTATGAATGGGACCCATCGTGAGAGGAGTTAATTTTCTTTATAAGGAGGAGATGGCAGCCCATTCTCATTATGCATTGGCTTATGATTTTCGTAGGGTCTGCAAAGACTTGCATCCCCGGGCTGTTTAGCAGGGTTTGTAGTGTTCTTCACCCAAGAGTGTTCCCAGTCGGGAATCCCTACCTCATCCTCAAGGGCATTTGGCCAAGCTTATCCCTTCAGCTACAACGTTATTTCTGCAACAGAAAACATTGTGTTGCTGGGTGCAGCAACAAAGGAACTCAGAGAGTCATTCTTTGGCCTATTCTTCAGTGGAGGTCTTGCATATTCTTTGGAGGAGCAGCAGAGGAGACTCCTGGGCATCAATTCAAATCTTTGGCACCAGGACAAACACTCACCACCTCTCATAGCACAGTCTAGAGCAGAAACTGCGTTATTTTCAGAGGCAGTTGCTGGGAGAGCCATTTGTGCTTAGCAGGAGGAGTGTTTTTGAGTGAAAGGGATCAGCGTTTTTTATTGAGAATATTATCAGAGGAGGGCATGAGTATTTCAGATTTTCCATAGCCTCATTCTCATTTTGGTTCAGTTGCAGTGACAAGTTATTTGTCACATTGTACATTTTCCGGCATTTCTAGCAATCTCTCCTAAATTGGCTAGAAATCTTGTATTGGAGCCCATTCTTCTATTTTAGGCATTTATTTACATATTTCAGCCATATTTCATGTATATGTATCTATTTCAGCAGCTACCATGATATAGACAGTGTTTTCACTGCTTTTCGGCATTTTGTGCAGTTGCAGCAGCTCGTGTATTTCATAGTTTGATCATTGGAGATTGTTTCTAGTAGCTTGAGTGGCTTGCCCCTTAAGATATTTTTGTATATTGTATTTGATATATTAATTAAAATTATGGATGTATTATATTTCATCTTATGTTGTATTCAAATTTGTAGAGTTTCATGATTGTGTTCATGTATTGTTGTAAGCTCTCTCATTAAGCATTTGCTGAGAGATCTAGTTTGGGAAGATCTGTATAAGTCCTCTAGGCTTATTTCTTTGAGCTTAACTTCTAGAAGAGAATTTTTTAGTGAGTTAACAAGGGGATACAAGCCCCCTTCTTGCTTATTTTTACATATTCTTCTTTATACAGCGTCCTTGAGGACCCTATAGCAGAAATTCCCGAAAAAGGAATATTACAGTGGTATCAGAGCATGATCTCTGGCTCAGCATGTGGCTTCAAGCCAAAGTGATGAATCCCTGAAGGGGAATATTTCAAGATCTATAGACAGAGTCTGTAGATGGCCAATTAACCTCTGGATCTCATCCTTTTTTCAAAGGTGGCATATCCAGTAAATGCCCTTGTAGTCAATCTCTGGAATAGAATTTTGATATTCTGAAGAAGGGAAATTTACAACTCTATAGCCCAAGATAAAATTTCAGTATAAGGAGAAGCTCCTCATTTGGAAGAGGATATGTACAGAAAAAAAAAAAAAAAAAGAGGAATGACGGAAGAGGAGGTTTCCCTTCTTCTTTTCCAAACCCTGGAGGGTATCATTGAAGACCTTAGGGAGAAAGAAAGGGAAAATTGGAAATATTTTCTAAGAGGGTTTGTGAATGAAGCAAGCCCTAGCTATTTCTATGATGGGTGTGAGCATTCAACTACACATGCAAATCCACAGCACAGTCCATTGCCCACTTGCACTGCCGAAAGGATGGAGGAAGGAGATGAGGCCATTGGAGCAGCAACGCTACAACTCAAATGTATGGCTCATGATAGTTGGTTTAAAAATTATTTTTCATGTTGTCATGCAAATGTAAAAACATATGATGAGTTCACTAAGGGTTTGGTGAAGAAAATTGATGGGAATCCATGTGAATCATCAAGTAGCATAACTTCAAGCACTTTGCATGCAATGGGTGAAACCATAAAACCAACTCCATTTTTTACTTCCGAAGGGGATGAAAACATATATGATGACTTGCTAGAGGAAAGAACCCCATTGTATGAAGGGCACTCTTCCATCTGTGATAACATGGACATCCCTCTTTCAGAAGAAGACCAAAATCCATGGTCTCTCATTGAAGGGGAGTCATACTCACATATGGGTGAAGAGAATGTGCATAGAAGGACCCACAACGCTGTATCATTGGAGGAAGATCCATCACCACATGGGGATGAGAAGGGAGTCATAGCTTCCATGGGAGGAGTCCTTGTCTCTATGCAAGGGATTCCAAGAGGTCCAACGTGTGGGAACCAAAGCACAATTACGGAGCCATTTCCAGTAGCTATTGCAGATTGTGAGATGGAGGGAGAAGAGAAGGATCAGCAACAAGGGTTTATACACCCTTATCCATTCCAAAAATTCTTTGCACATGGGAGAAAGATTGTACAGTGCAGTGAAGAGAGGGAAAAATCAACCCTCTTATACATACAGTCCACTTCCGAGCTTGATGTCTCACTATATGGAGGCATTCCACCTGAGAGGCCACCTGATCTAGAGTTGATGAGAGGAATCTTGTCATTTGTTTCACCACTCTTGGATTCTAGAGAGGTGAAGACATTGTAGGAGTCCAGCGCAACGCAGGAATTTTGGGATAAACCTAAGAAGGAGAGAGACAGTCTCTCATTTTTAGCATCACCCACTCTCATCAGTTATACTACGCTGACAGAGTTTGTTGCAAGGATGGAGGATAACATCTTCATGATGCAGGATGACTACTCCAAAGATTTGGGGAGAAAGAGGATGCTTCCTTTGAGGAAGGACTCTTTCACACATGGGAGTGGATGGAGGCCACTCATGCTTACTTTGACCCAACTTGGGAGATTCCTTTTGGATGACAGCTTCTCATGGGAGGCCAACTTCCAAAGGACACCATCATTATTTGAGCATGAGCAGTTGCATGATGGGCATGGCAGCATTTTGGAGGATGAATTTGGCATTGGGGATGTCAAGGTAGTAGGCAGCAGCATGAGGGGACCATCACATTACATATTACCAGCGTTATCTATGAGGAGGATTGATCCGTGTTGGAGGTCTCAGCTTTTGGTAGAGTACTCTCAGGACCTAGGTGCATGCATGATTTTGGATGACCCAGATGGAGATGACCGGTACATGGTGGATGATATGGTCATCTATTATTATGACAGAGTCTTCTTGACTAGGACCTCTAGTCTCAAGAATAAGCTATTACATGCAGCACATGAGGACTTCCTAGCTATGCACTTTGATGCATACTTTTCTTTGCTAGAGGAGTTCATTTGGGAGGGAAGTTAGTATGATCTATATCAACATATTGAAATATGAATAGCCCTAATTATTTCGGAGAGGTTGGCACAACCATTTCCCTACTCATTGGAGGTGAGGGAGAACATTTAGATGAGCTATTTCAGTTCAAGGACCAGAGTACATGGTAAATAAGGTATATGTTTTCACTTTGATTTACCTTTCTTTACTTTCTATGAGCAGCTTGGTGAGCTAAGGATGATCACATCTCCTTATTCTCCTTATTATGATGTACTTGTGGCCCATTTCAGCAATGGGAATGGCTATTTTTATGATGGTTTGTGGGGGAAGCCACATGCTTCTTGGTGTGCACCATTGGCACCAATTTGTACTTTCATACTTTCATCTTATGAGATGTTTGTGGCAGCAAAAAAGTCGTTGGAAAAGCACTTGTTGATTTCTATTTTGATGCAAGCCAAAGGTGCACTATGCTGGTTCCTCATGTGGAACTATGATTCACTCTCTGGTTGCCATCTGGCAGCTTGTTTTTGTTGTATTTTGCTTCCATATGTTGCTGATGTTTGTATACTCATGGGAGGCTTTGTTTGGAGACTGGGCTTGGAGATGAAGATGCCCATTGGGAGCATGATTCTCCCCTTTTCACATGTTGTATGTTTCAAGAGAAACAATGGGCACACCATGATTGCCATGTCACTACTTTTCTCTTCATATAGGAGGAGCTATTGGGAGAAAATGCGTTATTGGAGGAGGCACTTCACGGTTGATTCATTTTGTGGGGAGGATTGGGCCAATTGTAGAGGTGATGAAATTTCAGCCCAATATCAACAACACCCTTACACTTATCATAAATGGAGGGAGAAACTACTTGGATGGAAAAATCTAAACTCTCCATTCAGCCCCACCATGTTGCATAGATCTGGGACTGAGAACTGCTTTGTTGAGCTACCTAGGATGGCTCATTTCATTTGGATGATTGCATGGGTGAAGGAGTCACTCATTGGGAATAAGACTTCCCATGTTTTTCATCACTCCCACCTTGAGGAGGCCATTGAACCACAAGGAGATTTCCACTTTCACCTTCTATTATCTCATGATGTATACTTTGGTTTTACACACTCGGAGGGATACATGGAAGACAGATTTATTGCTTAGCTTGTTGAGATATGGTGGCCCGTGGGGTCTATTGATGAAGAGGTCATAAGAAGAGGGGGGAGGAATTTTGTTTTCTCTATGCAGTTGCTTGAGGACAAACAACATGTGGGAGGGGAGGACTATAATGTTCCCAATTTTTAGCCTCAAGCTAAAAGGAACATTATAGTTTCATATTTTAATTTTGTTGAATAAAATGGGTAAGGAGACACCTTAACCCCCTTTATATGGAGAAATAACACTCCTTGTGTGAAAGGAGGAATAATAAAGCAGCTGATTTGAGCACCACATGGTGTGAACAGGATTGGATCATGCTTGATCTAGTCATTTTGACCAAGTAAACTAAAACTGTCTAGATACATTGAACCTACTTGGACAATGCAGTTTTAGTGGAGGCTCCACTTGCATGAGCTAGAGGCAAGTGTGAATGGGACCCATGGTGAGAGAGTTCATTTGCTTTATAAGGAGGAGATGGCAGCCCATTCTCATTATGCATTGGCTTATGATTTTCATAGGGTCTGCAAATACTTGCATCCCTGGGCTGTTTAGTAGGGTTTGTAGTGTTCTTCACCAAAGGGTGTTCCCGGTAAGGAATCCCTACCTCATCCTCAAGGAAGGAACGGGTTTGAGCTACATTTCCTTATTCCAAAATTTGGCCAAGCTTATCCCTTCAGCTACAACATTATTTCTGCAGAAGAAAACGTTGTGTTGCTGGGTGCAGCAACAGAGGAACTCATAGAGTCATTCTTTGGCCTGTTTTTCAGTGGAGGTCTGGCATATTCTTTGGAGGAGCAGCAGAGGAGACTCCTGGGCATCAATTCAGATATTTTGCACTAGGCCAAACACTCACCACCTCTCACGTTGCAGTCTAGAGTAGAAACTGCGTTATTTTCAGAGGTAGTTGTTGGGAGAGCCATTTGTGCTTAGCAGGAGGAAAGTTTTTGAGTGAAAGGGATCAACCTTTTTGCTTGAGAAAATTATCAGAGGAGGGAATGAATATTTTAGATCTGCCATAGCCTTATTCTAATTTTGGTTCAGTTGCAGTGACAAGTTATTTGTCCCATTGTACATTTTCTGACATTTCTAGAAATCTCTCCTAGATTGGCTAGAAATCTTGTATTGGAGAGAATTCTTCTATTTTGGGAATTTATTTACATAGTTCATCCATATTTCATGTATATGTATCTATTGCAGCAGCTACAATGATATAGACAGAGTTGTCACTGCTTTCCGCATTTTGTGCAGTTGCAGTAACTCATGTATTTCATAGTTTGATCATTGGAGATTGTTTCCAGTAGCTTGAGTGGCTTGCCCCTCAAGATATTTCTGTATATTGTAGCTGATATCTTAATGAACATGATGGTTGTATTATATTTCATCTTATGTTGTATTCATATTTGTAGAGTTTCATGATTTTGTTCATGTATTGTTGTAAGCTATTTCATTGAGCATTTGCTGAGAGATCTAGTTTGGGAAGATTTGTATAAGCCCTCTAGGCTTATTTCTTTGAGCTTAACTTCTGGAAGAGAAGTGTTTAGTGAGTTAAAAAGGGGATAAAAGCCCCATTCTTGCTTATTTTTGCATCTGCTTCCTTATACAACGTCCTTGAGGACCCTATAGCAGAAATTCCCGAAAAAGGAATATTACATTTGAATTCATCAATTTTTGGGTTTGTGAAGCCTTTGAATCCAAAAATAGCCTAATGCTATTGGTTCCAACATCATTACTTGCCCAAGAATCGACCTCAGTTTTTCTAGAAATTTCAATTGTATCATATTTATCTGACCACTCTCCCTCTTCTCTATCATTCGCTTGTTCATTTCTACGTTCACTATTCGATTTTACAATAGAAACTTCGAGCTAGAATTTTGAGATATTTTCTGAAGAAACCCAAGGATCATTACTCATAACATATGCTACATGATTGTGTTCATCCTCTATAGATTCTACCTCTACATAACGTGAATAATTATTCAATGTTACACTGTCTTGGTTCACATGTTGTTAAATTGGCAGGAAATGTGCTTTCTCCATCTATGTACGTCACAGGTGTTGTTGATGTTCTCCTTGGTAAAGAAGCCAGTGATAAATTGGAGTCGTCACGTATTCCAATGCTTGTGACCTGGCTAAAGTCTCAACACTTGGTGGCGGGAATGGCCAGAGATTGCAAATACATGGGAGCCATATGACAATGTTAAATCATGTGTTGATGTTGTACAAGCATTCGAAGACAGTTATGGCGGTAGGATTTCAAATCCTGCAAGGAAGGCGAGGTGAAAGTTATTATTTTTTATTATGGTGGAGTGCTTTTATGTGGCATGATCCACATATTTTAGGGCCTCATATTTTGAAGCCTAGCTCCCCAAGTGGTGTGCTAAAACACCCTGCAACAGTGCCTACAGGAAAAACGTAGATCTGGAAGGAAAACTGTCTTGTAGGCTTTGGTACATGTTTGGCCTGATGCCAAGATCTGAAAATGCAACTCCAAAGGTCCAATACACCCTTTCCAATGGGATAGAAGACTTTCCCACTGAAAAGAGTCACTAGAATGGCCTAGATCTGAGTAGATCTAGCCTCCACTTGCTACATCTTACAAGGACAACCAAACCCTCAATAGGATTTGCGTTGTAGTTGGAATATGAACCTTGGCCAATTGACTAATAGTGGAAAATACATGCAAGACTCTTCCAAGAGGCCTCTCAAGGAAAGAGGCGGGATTCGCGATCAGGAAAACCTAGTGCTAAACAACACTATTCTCTGCTAAATAGCCAAGAGAATGATATATGCCTAAACAGAGAGTATATTCAGAAATATAATACATTCAACAACCTTCTCATGCTTTCCTCATCTTCCTTTTATAAGATAAAGATCTTGCAAAACCCTAAACCATCTTAATGATTTAGCTTCTTTCACATGTGCCACCTCCAACTAATACTGCGATGTGCATCAATGAGGATCACTTCTTCTAGACAGCACTGTTGATTTGGCCATGGTTGACTCAGTCAAATGGTCCAATCCCTTTCACACATGAGGGTGTTTATTTAGATAGCCCAGATTTGGCCTTGTTCACATGGGGCATTGATTTATTCATTATTTTTAGGAGTTTTTATTGTCCTCCTTTACACATTTATTCATGCAATAGGAAAATGAAACAAAATTGTATATTCGCATTAGCTTGGGCTAATTGGGAATATTAAAATCCTCCCCTCCAAAATGTTTCTTGTCCTCAAGCAACTGATAAGGTGAGTGCTGCAGCACTTCTCCTCCTCCATTTGTGACACCATCATGAGTTAAGCTTTATTCATAAACTAAGTGTTCACTAATCCAATCCTCCATGAATTGTTCCTCCAAAGTCATTATGATATGTGCATAGTCCATCCCATAAGGAGTCAAGAACTCAAATGAAACAAACATGGTTGAACCAATACTCTCCCTTAAACATGTAGCATAAGGTACATAGAGAGTCTCCATCCCATGTGGTACATACAAGATTCCCATCCTCCCTCCATACATACCCATAAAAAGTACAACTGTATCATCAAGGTATGGAAGCAAAACTACATATATACAAACAGAAATTTGAGCATGAGGAGGTGGGTCATAGTCCCACATATGATACCAGTGTAGGGCATCTCCTACTTGCATCAGATCAAGGTATGGTAAGTGGTTTCCCCACCACTTACCTGCTGCACATGTCATCTCAACATGGCTGAAAGTGTGAGATATGTTTGGTGCATTTGGGAAGCAACCATCATGAAAGAAAAACTCCTTTTCCACAATAAGGGAGTGGCCAAATTCAGAAATTTTAGTGGCCCAATGTTTTCCATGAGACTCACATGATACATCACTCCTCCTTGGACTCATGGCCTACATAAACATGGTAAAACGATATGTAAAATTTGAAAATGAAACTTGCTTTACATGATCAAATTCTTCACCAACAATGCGTCTCATACACATGAAGTTGTGCATGAATCTTTCTCCTATTTGAAAATAAGGAAGAGATGGTTGAGATAAATCTTTCATAGAGTCACATGGCTGCCCCAAATCCACATAGTTCATGCATTCTTGAAAATTTTTATATATTTCTTCTTTCAAGCCTTCCCAATCAAAGCTTCTCATGATGATGTTGTAGATCTCCATGGAGTACATATGGTTGAAACATTACTCTTTGTATGCTATTTGTAGTAACTTCTTCTTGAGCTTAGAAGCTATAGACAAGAAGACCCTACCATGATGATAGATGACTCCCTCATGGACTAGATAGCCCTCTTCATGCAGCTGGTCATCAAGTATCATACAAGTGTGTAGATCTTTGGAATAATCCATCAACAATTGGGATTTCCAATATATATCTAAACTGCTCAACAATGACAACATTGATGGTGTGTCAACAGAAATTTTTTTCATGTTGTTGATCTCCTCCTTGATATCTCTCATGCCAAAGATGCGTGTTCTAAGGCCATTCCTTCTATTCTTCTCCTCCCACAATGCAGATCCATAACAGGGAAAATTTTAGGGGCGAATTTTAGCCCAAAGGCGAATTTTAAGGCACTTTAAATTTTAATAGGGTGATTTTTTTATATAAAACCCATTTTCTATATTTTAATAAAGTTAGCCCAATAATTATTTTAAAAATAATTAATTATTAAATATTAGCCCACTAAAAAAAAGGTGCATAAAACAGAAAAAATGAAATCCGCCCCCGATTTTCTTTGGTTGGAGCAGATTTCCATGGCATTCGCCTGGATTTACAGGGTCAGAGGGAGGGGTTATAGTGATTCGCCCCATTTTTTCACTGGTTCACCAGAATTTAGGAGAGGTGGCTAGGGCTTTGTGCACAGGCTCACCGATCTTCTTGCTGGCTGAGCGAGGGACTTGACCGACCCTCTCTGGTCCGTTAGGGCCCTCCCATAGTTCGAATTTGTTTTTGACCTATGATTTTATTTGATCTTTTCACTATTCAGAAAATGGAAAAATCAATGATGACGCATGAGTGGTGGGGTGGTTGGATTCACCAAGGGATAGGCGCCTTGGGAGAAGATGTGGCAGATCTGCTCAGTTGCACACATTGATGAGGGCAACTGGTTCCACAGTAGCTGGATTTAGAGTTTCAAGGTCCAAGATAGCCCATTTCCCCGGTGCCATGGAGCTAAACCCATGGGCGAGGAGGAGTTTGGGAAATGCTATTTTCCCTTGGGTTACAATCATAATTATATTTTAGAACATACATGCATCCCATTATCTGTTTGAATTTTGAAGCATTAATCTTCATTTGTTCTCTGCATGCGGGTGCAGAATGCTGTAGCATTCCAAGTTTATGTCATTTTATCTTGTGCTTTTGATGGTAACTACAAGAATAATGAGCCACCATCATATAAAAGTGTAGCATTGGTAGGTATAGGAGCAGGGACTATACAAACTGCAATTCTTACACCAGTGGAGCTGGTCAAGATTCGTTTACAAGTTAACACAGCTCAAAAGCCTACTTCAAGCTCTGATAAGATTGGTCCAATTAAGGAGGCAAAGGGCATCATAGAAAGAGAAGGTTTGAAAGGCCTTTATAGAGGACATGGTATTATTGTACTTTGCGATGCTCCTACTCATGGTGTCTACTTCTGGACATATGAATATAGTAGAGAATGGCTTCACCCAGGTTGTCGGAAAAGTGAAAAGGAAAGTCTATTAACAATGCTCACAACAGGCAGTTGTGCAGGAGTGGCAAGTTGGGTAGTTTGCTATTCATTGGATGTGGTTAAATCCAGACTTCAAGGAAAAGGAGAAGCATCTCCCAAATACAGTGGCATTGTTGACTGCTTCAAAAAGAGTGTACAAGAAGAAGGACTTGCAATCCTCTGGCGAGGTCTTGGAATAGCTGTGTCACGTGATTTTCTGGTAAATGGAGCTATATTTTCAGCATATGAACTAGCATTGCATTGTTTCTTCCCAAAGACACTGGATCAGGTGCTTAATACTGCTATTTATTTCTATGAGGGACTGAAATAATAAATTTCAAATGATCTTCATGAGGAAGAATGATAATCAGTGTATGGAATATATTGTCTTCGTTACCTGTGTGACCATCCTTTGAGTTAGTAATGTAAATTATTGTACTTTCATATTGTTTAAGAATGAAATATCTGATGCATTTTCCAAAAAGGAAACAAAAACAATATATTTTCAGATGGGGGATCTTATAGAAGCTTCAGACATGGTCCTAGAATTCTTCAAGGAGGGAGTTCCATTTCCTTTTTCATAAGTCAGGTATCAACTGAAAGATTAGTGTTCAAAGGTCATATATGACTTTATTCATCATATTAAGGTTTTGAATTTGCCATAAAGGCCTGATATGTAATTTTTTTTTAAGTTTATATTCTTTGAAGATTAACATTGCCTGTTCTTAATTTATGGTCTGTTTGATTTAGCCTCTTTTGGTTTTGCAATTCCAAAATTTACCATCTAAAGAGCTCCTATGCTAGAAGACCCTACCTTACAAGATTTCCCAAAACATGAAACACACTATGCAATTTTTTTCAAAATCCAAATCTGCACTATGAACAATCAAAACCAATTCATAGAACAGAAAATTGAATTTTTTATTTTACAAGCCTTAGAAATTGGGGCTACTCTTAATTCTGTTAGAAAAGTCTTTATTCCAAATTCTAATTGAAATTACAAATAAATTTTTCCAAAGTGAGATACAATTGTAGCTTAGGATTTTATTGTGGAGTAAAGAACATATACAGGGAATGAAATTGGTGTGCTTGATGAAAGAAAACTGGAATTCTGGTTGGAGTTATTTTCAAATAAATGGGGTGGGAGCAGATTGTTAGGGAGGGTGGGTGTTATTGCAGGTCACTCACTTGATACTGTCAAGATTTATTTGCAACAGCCTATGGTGAAGGCATGAAAAACCTCAGTTCTTATATCTGACAGTAGAGGAGGCCCGTGGACTCTTTTTAAGGGCATGTAGTGTCCCGAGTCCTCTGACCACTTTTTCCCTATAGGTAACTTTCTCTTCCCTGTACCTGAATCACTTGTTGGTTCTTTTATTAATGGGATTTTCTGTATTTATTTCTCTTTTTATCTGTCTCTGCTCTGAGATTAGTTTTGGGTCTGCAGATTAAAAGAAAATCAAAGCATGCAATTTGTAATTTCTGGGTTATATTTGAGTCAGTTGCATTCTGAACTGCATAGGAAAATTTGCATAGAGGTAATGCTTATTCATCATTTTAGTACATTATAGATGATCACTCTATAACATAATCCTACAGCATGGGCTTATAATTTAATCTAAAACTTGACATTGATTGGCAGGTTTCCTGAGTGATAATTGGAAAAATTCAAATTATTAATTGAAAATTTGAGAAAATCCCTCTAAAATTCATGTATTGCTTAAGTTCAAAATTTTGGTGGATCCATAGATTGTTCTGTACTACAAAATTAGTGATAGTAGATCAGATGAATCATTTCCCCCCAAAACACACGTAGGTGAATTTCCTAATACATGTTATATATTTATCTAGATTAAGTTGAACTTGGTTACATTTTATATTTGGTACAAAAACTAAACATATGTAATAATGACACATGTTTTGTAGTTATGTCTTTGAGAGCTGTCACAATGCCAATTCATGAGAAATGGCAAATAAAGCTTTCTTTCATCTTCATAACTATCTTCCAATTTACCTGATCCAGATTTATGCAAGAATGCAACAGAATAAACATATAACCATAAATACAGAGATGAGGCGGAAATAGCACTTCATTTCATTAATATCAAAGAACTGAAATTTGCTTACAAACAGAATGGAAATAAAACTAGCTAGGGCGCTGGTAGCTATCTCTGAGAAGAGATGTGGCGGCTACAGGCCTCTGAACTGAGTTACAATGAGGCTCGAGGGCCTATTTATTATTGAGAAATAATGGAGAACCCTAAACATCCAAAAACCTAACCCTAGGAGATGAAGCGCCAAAACTATGGGCCCCGTTTGGGTAAATTGGTGTTTCAACTTCCCAGGGATGTAACTTTGGCATACTATCTCCGTTTGACGCACATGATACATCATTATAAAGCTTTATCCGAGGAATACAACTTTCGCCACGAATATAATTCCGGAATGGAATGATATTTGTTGGAGGCGCGATGCCCAAAAAACGTCGTTTAGGGCCTCAAAACGGCTCTGGAAGTTTAGGACCCGAAAAACTGCTAAAAATAGTAAGTTATGCCGAAACTGAAAAACTGAAAGATAGAATGGTGGGGGCCCAAGTGGAATAGGCGGGTGGCCACCAATATCCACCTGGATCATTCCTCCCCCCTTAGGAAGCAATGGTCCCCATTACGTTAAGTTCCTCCATGAGATGAGGAAATTTCTGCTGAACTTGGTCCCTGGTGAACCACTTTCCTTGGTGCAGGAGTTGGCCAGCTTTGACAACCCGATATAGTTGGATCTTCTGTTGGCGAGTGTTCTTTATTTGCATGTCCATGATACAATCTGTGGTGGCCTGCTCCATGCAGTCTGGATTTAATTCTATTGGTGTGAGTTGTTCTGCAATGTCCGAGGTGTCCAGTAGAGGTGGGAAGTAAGGACGAAGGCGATCCACATTGAAGACTGGGTGCAGACCAAGGAATGGTGGAATACTGAGCTCGAAGGCATTGTTCCCTACAGCCTTGGTGACAGTGTACATCCCGTATCGGAGCGGGCGAAGCTTTCGGTGGGGTCTAGTGAGGCGCTGCTTCTGCAAATGTAGCCATACTTTGTCGCCCACCTGGAAGTTGTGTGGCACCCGGTGTTGATCATGGCACTGCTTGTACTTCACATTGGCTCTGTCCAATATATCATGAACCTGTTGGCGGATGTGTTGAATGCACTCGATGAAGCTACTTGCTTTTTCAACTTCAGACTGGACATGAGCTGAATCGGCCTGAGCAGCTGCAAATGGCATGGCTACGTCAATGGGACATAGTGGCTGGAATCCCAAGCCCACCTGAAAGGGGCTATGGCCAATTGAACTATGGAAAGCCCTGTTATAACTATGTTGTACATAGGGGAGGCTCTCGTCCCATGTGCGTGGATGCTTTGAATTGTACATGCACAGAATGTGTACAATCATTATGTTGACGACCTCTGTCTGGCCATCTTTTTGGGGATGGAAAGCTGTGGACTTGGTGAGCTTTGTGTCCAATATTGACCAGAGCCTGGACCAAAATGTGCTGAGGAACCTGCTATCTCAATCTGATATGATATACTGTGGGATCCCAAGGTGCACCCACACTCATTCAAAGAAGAGTTTAGTAGTGGCTTCTGCTGTGATATTCTTCTTACAGGCTGCCATAATGGCCATCTTTGAGAATCTGTCAACGACCACGAAAACACAGTCATTTCCATTCTTAGTATAAGGCAGGCCCGACATGTAATCGATGGAGATGGATTCCCAAGGTCGACTAGGGGTAGGTAGTGGAGTATATAGGCCTTGCTTCTTGATGGTCGGTTTGGCAATGACACAAGCAGTGCGGGATCTGATGTGCTTCTTCACATCCTTTAGAAGGTTCAGCCAATAGAAATACTTTTGTAGTATTGCTACTATTTTCTCAACCCCAAAATTCCCAGCGACTCGAATGTAGTGTGCTTCCCATATCATCTTGGCACGCTCGCTTGAAGGAACACAAAGGTGTCCCAGGTGACATAAAATTGCATCTTGGAGGTGAAAATTTGGAACTTGCGTACCCCCCAAGAGTGCCTTGTAAGTGTGGCAAAATTCTGGGTCACTCTCATAGAGAAGCGGCCAATCAAAAGTCTCATGCCCACAAGAGTTCAGCATGGTGGTGAGCGCCACGATCGGTGGTCGGCTGAGGCAGTCTGCAACATTATTGGTGCTACCCTTCTTGTACTTGATGTTCAAATGAAATTTTTGCAGATATGTGGGCCATTTCTGATGGCAATCATTCTGCAACTTCCCTTATGTTTGTATGAACTGCAAGGGCCAGTGGTCTGTGTGGATGATTGTTTCCTTTCCCAAAATATAATGCTTCCATTGTTGACAGGATTGCACAATGGAATACATTTCTTTGTCATAGGTGGGATACTTACGAACTGTCTCAGATAATGTCTCATTGTGATATGCCACTGGATGTCCCTGTTGAGTAAGAACTTCCCCAATAGCATAGTCAGAGGCATCTGTCTTGATCTCAAATGGCTGTTGCAAGTCTGGTAATGTGAGCACTGGGGAAGAACAGAGCCAATTTTTCAATTCTGTGAATGCCTTTTGTTGAGGTTCCGACCAAAATAATTTTTCTCTCGCTCCTCCCTTGGTGACTTGACTCAAGGGCCAAGTGATATGAGAGAATCCCAACACGAATCTACAGTAGAAATTAGCAAGACCCAGAAAGCTGTGAATCTCTGTTATAGTGGTTGGGGCTGGCCAATCCCGAATGACTTGGATCTTGGCTGGATCCACACGCACTCCCCTTTCATCAATAATGTATCCCAGATATTGAACCTGGGTCATGCCAAATGTGCACTTCTCCAAATTTGCACACAACTTGTGTTGCCGCAGTGTTTGGAGGACTTGTCCGATGTGGTGAAGGTGCTCTTCCCAAGTCTTGCTAAAGATCAGAATGTCATCCAAGTACACCACTACAAATGAGTTGGTGAATATCCGCAAGATGTCGTCCATCATCCTCATGAAGGTTGCGGGAGCATTTTTCAACCCGAAATGCATGACTAGCCATTCAAAAAGGCCTTCCTTGGCTTTGAAGGAAATCTTCCACACATCAGAGGGTTCAATTGGTAGCTGGTGATACCCAAACTTCAGGTCAAACTTGCTGAAATATTTTTCACCTTTGAGTTGGTCCAGCAGGTCATCAATCCATGGGATTGGGTACCTATTCCAGACAATGATCTTGTTCAGCGCCCGATAGTCAATAAAGAGTCTCCACGTCCCATCATTCTTCTGTACCAACACGATCGGGCTCCCACAGGGCGATGAACTTGGTATGATGTGACCTTTCTGCAATATATCCTGAATCTACCTCTTGATTTCATCATTCTCTAGAACAGAGTGCCAATAGATCGGTCCATTGGGTAGCGGCGCACCTGGGGTCAGATCAATCGGGTGCTTGACCTGACAGTGCAGAGGAACCCCTGTGGGTGAGGTGAAGATGTCCCCGTACTCCTCCACAACCTTATCCATTTGTTGTTGTCGTGCAGAGGAGCCCTGTCTAGAGGTCGTGGCCACAGTCTTCTTCTAGCCTTGGGGGCGGAGCATCAGGAAAACGAATTTCTTGGTTTGGGAAATGAGCTTACTGCATTTTTTTGCAGTAACCAAAGAGATAGCCACAGGAGGTGGTACCTCTGGTATCCTGTACAACTTATTTCCCAAAGTAACAATAACAGCATGAGTTCAAGACTCATACACAACATGACGCTTCCACAAGTATGGTTGTCCTAATAATACATCAGAAACATCAATAGGAGCAACATCACATAATACCTCATCTGTGAAGGGCTTGATGCTATAGGGAAGGTGACATTGCTGGCTGACGCGGAGATCTAGTCCTTGGTGAAGCCACCCGATGGTGTATGGATGTGGGTGAGCTGTGGTCGGCAAGCCCAACCACTTCACAACGTCTGCTGAAATGAGGTTCTTTTGGCTCCCATTGTTGACAATGAACTGTATAGGGGAGCCCTTTACCCACATCTGGGAGTGGCAGAGACGTTCCTCCTCCTCTGGATCTTCCGGTTCCTCCTTCTGGATCGTTGTAGTGGCAACAGTGGCATTGGGCTCTGCATCAATAATCTATTTCCTTTTTTCATTCCACTTTTCAGGTTCTGATTTGTTGTCGGAGCATGCATCTGACTCAGAAGCCCTCATCTCGGCCACTAGCGACTGCTTGGCCTGACACTCACTTGTGTTGTGAGTGGAGCTCTTATGGAACTCACACCACTTTCCCGTGTCCTTCTTTGGATTTGCGGTTCTGTTCTTTTCTTGTGGCTTTGACGGGTTTTCTTTAGCCGCCATGCCTTGGTTCTATCCTTTGTTTTGCGATTTGGAAGCACTTTTCCCTTGCTTTTGATTCGTAGATCCAAAGTCTCGCTTCTTCTGTTTGAATTTCTGCTCAATATTGGCAGCATACCGGTATGTCGTACCAAGCGAGGAGATGTCGAGGAACTCCATTTCCTCCTGAATGTATCTGTGCAGACAGCTGCGATACTTTAGCACCAAATTTTTCTCTGAATCTTTGATACCCAACTTTTTGCGCAGGGTATGGAACAGATTCGTCAGCTCGTGCACATCTTGATCCCTTTGTTGTCGCAGCGTGGTCCATTGTATGTACTTGTCCTCATAGCTCCCCACGGGATAGTACTGTTCCTTGACGGCGTCTCGGAAAGAATTCCAAGTTGGTACGGCCGAGAACAGAGAGGGTTCTGTCTGGTCCTTGTTCTCACGGTAGGTTTCCCACCAGTCCTTAACATGGGGGGTAGCTTTGAGGAGTGCAAAAATAATCTTCTCCCGGTCTGAAAAGTCATGAACAGAGAAATATCCTTCTAATAGATTAAACCATCTATCTACGGCATCTGCGTTTATTTGACCCTCAAATATGGGAATGTCAAAATTTACTTGTACCTTAAAGGGAGTCGCAACTCCAGAGTGGCTACTGGATGCAGATGCGCCGCCGGTGGGCAGCCGTTGAAGGATCTGAGCAAAGCTATCCATCATCGCGTTCCTTTATTTTTCGAGGGCCTCCTCGAGCAATATTTTGATAGGATCTCCTGCTCCCTCATCTTTCTTTTCGTCCCCCATGGGCGTCCGTCGAGGTTTACGAGGCTGATCTTGCAAAGGTTCCACCGGATCAAGCCCTAGCTCCTTATACCCCGACCTCGTTGGGGACATGCAAAGAAGGATCGAGAAAAAGCAGACCGCTTTGATACCATGGATCCGGATTTATGCAGGAACGCACAGAATAAACATATAATCATAAATACAGAGATGCAGCGGAAATAACACTTCATTTCAATAATATCAAAGAACTGAAATTTTCTTACAAAGAGAATGGAAATAAAACTAGCTAGGGCACTGGTAGCTATCTATGAGAAGAGATGTGGCGGCTACAGGCCTCTGAACTGACTTACAATGAGGCTCGAGGGCCTATTTATTATTGAGAAATAATGGAGAACCCTAAACATCCAAAATCCTAACCCTAGGAGATGAAGCACCAAAACTATAGGCCCCGTTTGGGTAAATTGGTGTTTCAACTTCCCAGGGACGTAACTTTGGCATACTGTCTCCCTTTGACGCACATGATACATCATTAGAAAGCTCTATCAGAGGACTACAAATTTCGCCACGAATATCACTCTGTCCGAAATGGAATGATATTCATTGGAGGTGCGATGCCCAAAAAACGTCGTTTAGGGCCTCAAAATGGCTCCGGAAGTTCAGGACCCGAAAAACTACTAAAAATAGTAAGTTATGCCAAAACTTAAAAAATGAAAGAGACAATGGTGGGGGCCCAAGTGGAATAGGCGGGTGGCCACCAATATCCACTTGTATCATTACCTTCCTTGATGTATGTTTTCACCTTCTTTCAACCTTGATGTTTAAATTTCTATCTTTTGCTCCCTTTGAAGGTAAAGTGACCTTTCCCTTTATTTTATAATATCTATTGAATTTTCCTTCCTCTGAAATTGCAGAGACTCCAAGACCCTGAGGATTCATTTTCTTGGTTTCGACCTTATTGTTTTTGGACAACGAATTTACTAAAGTTGTTTCAAGGTTATTATTGCTTACTTGGTCCTTTACTAACAAAGAAGCTCTACCCCATGTTTCAACCTCGTCTAGCTCATCCTTTTTTTTTGTGTTGCTCTCATTGTTTTTATCCGTAGATGAGTTTCTGCCTCCCCTCTGCTTAGGATGGCTATGATTTTCAACCTCTTCCTTTTTCTTAGATGTTGTAGGTTGTATGTTGCATGGTTTGATTTTCCTATGTGGGCAGTTCAAGGTTCCCTGTCCTATCCTCAACCATGGGAAGAGTCTAAAAAAATTAATTGTAGAGTGCTTCAAATTTGTGGGAGAATGATACACAAGAATAACTCTCTCAAACTTGATTATTATGAGATTAAGGACAATGTTTTAGAAAATACTCAAGAAGTTCTTTAAGCATGACAAAATTTTTGAATGCATGATACTTTATCCCCTCAATTTTATATGATATCTACAATTGTTGTCGTTTCTCGAAGTGTATATTTGCAGTAGGAAGATTTTGGGCTGTTAGCCTTTTTCCTGCTTGGGATTGGTGGAAGCTCATCTGAGTAGATGAATGCAAAGACATTATTTTTGTAATTTGGATCAACAGATAATCCTCTTAAAAATATAAAATAAGATACAGTTTGTGAGACAACACTATCATGATAAGGTATTGATAAACATTGCATGACTCATGTTGGTTCTTCCACTTTTCTAGAAGGGTACTAAGATTGGGTTTTGCATTCAAAGAGAATTCCCAATCAATTTCTCAAGAATGAAAAACCTAATGAATTGTGCATTTCTCTTCATTCATTAAATGGACAGAGCACTAGAATTAACCCAACTAATATCAATACTAATCCACACACGACGCGATTATTAAAGTAGAATGTGTGACAACATAAGCCCAAATGTAGAAAGCCAACATCTATTTTGACATTAAGACATTTTTTTTTGGCCTTTTCTCATCAATATTTTGTAATGATAAAATAAATTATATACCATGTAATTCCTTAATTTTCTCTATTTTATTATGCATAGTATCAAAGTTTGAGCCAATACTGGGAAAGATAGAGGATTTGAAACAAATCTCTTGTCCCAGAATGGCCTGTGAAACTATAAAACGATCTAGTATATTGGAAACTTAGTGCTTTCTTCCTCTACGATTATTCCAATTATAAATCCCATTGACATGAATAAATCCGCCTGTCAAAATCTTAGTAGAACTGTGCTAGTAGTTTGACTCAGCCAGTTGGAGCATCTCAGAGCATAAGATACAGTTCAACATTCCTGTCAACTCTCATGCTTGATAACCCTCATTAACAATGGTACTAGGTTTGACATCTAACGATAGAGATACGACTTACCATTAATGGTAACATTGGAAGTGACAACTACCAATAGATGACACCAACTTGTCAATAGTAGGATCCATAGTCATTACCCATTTAGGATGCGAAATATTTAAGCAGAACAAAATGTAGTTGTTATAGAATTACAAGCAAACGTACAGACATAAAAGCCTGTAACTGATTTCTTCTATATAAATTGTTGTTCTAATTTCTTCTTGGCTCTCGGTAGTTTGTACTCTCTTGTATACTTGGCAAACAAATTCAACAAATTCTTAATTTCTTCCCCTCTCATTGCACAATACTTGGTCTCCCTTCCCTTATGAGGGATAAGAGTGACTCCACTCATATTTTCACTTGCTTATTTTCATTGTAACTTAATAATGAAATATTGATGTATAGTTAGGTATCACATGCCACATGCTGATTTTATCATGTTATACTATTAGTCGGTGTGTTTTCCATTGTGTTTTTTCTGCACAAAGCTGACACACCCAATAACCAGGAAGTTTTTATGAGGGTTCTTGGTTGTGCCTAATGTCTACTTGTGGACACGTAGATTAAGTGAGGTTGTTGTTACCAAGAACCAAATGTTGGGAGATTATTAATGTGGAACCAACTCCCCACTTCCTATCATGGAATTTTCCGTAGTAGCACTATGACTTATAAGGTAGACCGGTGTACATAGATGGAAAGTTCCACGATCACAACCACTTATTTCTGCGTTTTCATGGTAAGAACCAATCAAAATCTTTGGAATTCAATAGCCTTCATTCAGTAAGTATTTACTTGCACTAAATCTTTTTGCCTGACAAATTTTACGGTGCAAGAAACAAAGAGGACATAAATGTTAGGGATGTAAGAGATGAAAGAAAATGAAGAATAATATGGTTAGGTCATCAGTCTAACTGCTTGAGTACAATGTCATGACATATTATCTGTAATGTTTATAGCAAAAATGTAGACAATTCCTTTTAAAACTTTCAGAATTTTAAGAGTTTTTCTTTTGTATTCTCATTTTCAAAGTTTTGAGTTGTAAACGCTGAATTAATTCAGAGGAAATCAGAGTTCTGAGGCAACTAAATATGCTTCTATTCTCAAAAGATCTTCCATAATAAGTTCTTCGATATTGTCTTCTAAGCCTTAGTCTTACTCTAATATTGGTGAATGACTTCACAAAGAGTTGCACCTTCATAATAAACACAATCTAGTTCATAATTTGTTTATATGTGAAAAATAAATTGTATTAAGAAATTACAAATGGATATTGTGGATTTTAATATACACTAGGCCGTTTAAATAACAAGTTGTGAGGCTATGCTTTGAGGACTTTACAAGTCTAACAAGCGCAATGAATAATCTAAGTCCATACGACTATGTCAAATAATCCAGAGAATTAAAAGCTTGCAAACATAGAATTCAATATATGAAAGAATATATGTGAGTTTTGCAGTGCTTAACTAACACATTCCTTCAACCAAGGGACGTATCTCATCATCTAATCCATTAACATTTTTATTGAAATATATCCAAATGATTCATGCTTCATACCTCGAAAGATTTAAAATAATTACAACATGGTTCCTTCTGATTTTTACCAAGAAGTCAAAACATTGCCAAGCCAAAATGATCTCAGTTTATAATTTTGGATTTGAAGTACTGGAGACAGCAAAAAAGAAGGATTATGAGCATGAAAAACTGAAGTCCTGACACCAAAGAGAATTTGGATTGGAAGTATTGGAGTCAGCAAAAAGGATGGATCATGAACATGCAAAGAGAACAGAGTGCATACATCTTCTCTATATGCAACAATCCATATCCAATTCATTTTTGTCCTTGAAGTTGCCCAGGTTATAAATGCATCAAATACTGAGAAAGTCTACATATGTAACCTTTGTCTAAATCTTTGGTGCATACTGAAGCAAGGCTAAAATGGATTTGTGCTAAGTATATATATTTTTACATAGATAAGCTAAATACATCGTGGTGGGGTATTGATCATTTTTTTAAGGGGTATATGTATAAAATTTGGGTGTTTCTCAAAGATTGTGGAGTTCAAAGCAGTATTCTGAGCCTTGAAGTGATCTGTGGTATTCCTGTTCTAATTATGCAATATTTCCTGTTCATAGTTATGGTACACATTAGCCAAGACACTGTCAGAGAGGGCTGCATGGGCGCTGGCCATGGAGAAAGTTGTGTCAGAGTATTTCTAAGAAAATATATTAATCTCCAAAATTATTTAAGATGGGGCATTCAAGTCTTTGGAAAACATGTTGATAAGCGCTCCTATGGTGCTTTTAGGAAATGGGATATCAATTGCATGACAAGTTGTTTATGTTCAAATCACTGGCCAAATTCCTGCTCAAATCACTAAAGCAGCCAGTCTGTGGGCGTTGGAGATATCAAACAATCAATTCAGTGGAACTATTCCCTCTGGCATTGGACAACTGTGGAATCTCAGCAGCTTTCTGACCAGTCACAACAATATATCAGGGACTATTCTAGTGGAACTCACTAGTTTATCCTCACTATCAAGGCTTTCTCTTGATCACAATATGTTGTATGGGAGCTTCCTGAGACAATAATATCATGGAAAGTTCTTTCTCAACTTAACCTTGCCAACAACCGCATCACCGGATCAATTCCTGCATCGCTTGGGTTGCTGCCTGTTCTTAACAGCCTTGACCTCTCAAACAATTTGCTTTCAGGGAAAATACCTCCTGAGTTAGACAATCTCAAGTTGAGTTTTCTGAATGTGTCTGAAAACCTTTTGTCTGGCTCTGTTCCTTTTGGTTACAATAATCTGGCCTATGATTAAAGTTTTCTTGACAATCCGGGCCTTTGTGGAGGCGAGCCATTAATCCTAACTTCATGTTTCCAGCAGAAAGGAAGATCTCAAAGCCATCTATATAGGGTATTAATTTCGGTTATTGCTGTGATAGTAGTACTTTGCTTGATTGGTATAGGTTTCTTGTATAAGACATACAAGAATTTTGTTCGGGTTAAATCAAGTACAGAGTCATGGACTCTCACAGCCTTTCACAGGGTAGAATTTGATGAGTCAGACATTCTGAAGAGATTGACAGAAGATAATGTTATTGGAAGTGGAGGTGCAGGCAAAGTGTACAAGGCAACATTGGGAAATGATAATATTGTTGCTGTGAAACAGATCTGGAACAACAGGAAACTGCAGTCTGCCCAAGACAAGGGATTTCAAGCAGAGGTGGAGACTCTAGGGAAGATTAGGCATGCCAATATTGTCAAGCTGCTCTGCTGCATATCTAGTTCAGATTCTAATTTGTTAGTGTATGAATACATGCCAAATGGGAGCCTGTATGAACGGCTTCATATTTCTCAAGGGGAAACGTTGGATTGGCCTACTCGTTATAAGATTGCTTTTGGTGCTGCTAAGGGAATGTCCTACCTGCATCATGGTTGTTCCCCTCCAATAATACATAGGGATGTTAAATCATATAATATATTGTTGGATTCTGAATTGGAGGCCCATATTGCTGATTTTGGTTTAGCTAGAATTGTAGAGAAGCTGGGTCAGATGAATGTAATGTCAGGGGTTGCTGGAACATATGGATATATTGCCCCAGGTAAGAATTTACAGCCAAATTGTTAATGCATGTGAATATATGTGTGTATATATATGCCTCAGCCAACAGAAAATAAACAATTTTATATGAAATGATTCAATTGGTGGACATGTGTGCAGAGTATGCGTACACCCACAACGTGAATGAGAAAAGTGACATATACAGCTTTGGTGTGGTCCTGCTGGAGCTCGTGACTGGCAAGAAGCCCAATGATGTAGAATTTGGAGATTACTCAGACATTGTTAGGTGGGTTCGGAATCAGATTCACATCGATATCAATAACGTCCTGGATGCACAAGTAGCAAACTCATATAAAGAAGAAATGATGTTGGTGTTAAGGGTGGCTCTGTTATGCACTAGCACTCTGCCCATCAACAGGCCTTCCATGAGGGAAGTTGTGGAAATGCTGCTTTCCTGCAGCACAGATGAACGAATTAGAAAGGAAGCAACTACCACTTTGTCTCCCCATCTCAAGAGGAATCCCAGTGCTTTTAGATATGCTTCCCCTTCTATATGCACTAGCACATGTCCATTTAATGACAATAAATGTGGCATAGACTTGTGACCTTTACCTTAATTTATAGTCGATATTAAAAGCACTGTTCAGTGATGCTCTTTACCTTCCTGAACTACAGAAGAATTTGATTCACAGAGAATTACTAGATATCTATATTATATTGGCTTTATTAGTTTGTTCCAAACAGGAGATACATCTTTCCCTATGGAAACATTTCACCAATCGCTTGCAAAGAAGAAGTTCTTATCCCCCAAATCACCAAGAACAAAGTTGCAGACAAATAATAAACCTGTTGGGTATTCAGCAAAGACATCAGGAGATCCACCAACTAGATTTGGTAATAAGTCATAACATATCTAGAATCTCACTCTCTCGATAGCAGCACACATATGAGCTGTTGTTATGTAGCATAGCCTTCAAAACAAGAATCAAGTTGAGTTTAACATTCCCTTTAGTTTATATAATAGGGAATTTTCGTAGCACAACTGTGAAACATCATATGCAGGGTAGCATGTTTTGAGATTGTTCTATCAAAGAGATGATGACAAAGGAATAGATGTAGAACAATGTGGTACATCATGGATGAATGATTGACAGTAACTTCGTTGAATCTCTTCTATCATTTAAAGGTAGCCATGAGGCTTTGCTGTCTAGTTATTGTATTGAGAATTGTAGTGTATTTTAACCTTTAATTAGGCATCTGCAGATGAAGAATTGTAACCACAAAATGTAGTAGCTATCAAAGGAGGATATACAAACAACCTACTACAGTGTGAAGATACCTTCAAGAATTGTATGAAGTAGAATAACGTTGAGTAATTTTCATTTTGTCACTGAATATTGTGTCTATATGGAATTTTTTATTACATGCTTCATCTTTAATGCAAGTCAGATATTAAATTGGATTCAATTGGTGTATTACTGTTAAAGTCTACACAGACTTCCTACGAGAAAACACTTAACTTTAACCCTTATGCACTTTATTTTTGGCCATCTATATAATAATTAGCTATGTTATCTTACCACCAGTTATGTTCTATTTAAGGCAATCAAAAAATATATTTACAACCCACTTATTAGTTAATTCACGCACAACTTAACCAAAATAGGTTTCCTTGTTGTGTAGGTGTTTATTACTATTGTGAATTGTGTGTGGCACTGAACTGGGATTGAGTTTAATACATAGTTCAATTCTTAGATTTTTTTATAATCCATAGCCAATTCATCCCTTTATCTTGTCCATTCTGGCCACATTTCATGATTGAAAGTAAGATTAGTTCAAGGTTCATCTAGGGTGAAAACTGTTTCAGTCATAATTGACTTCATCACATCCATGAACAACTTGCCAGTAGCTGATATCTGGCCAGATTTGTCATGCCTATAGAACAAGATGGTTCTTTGGGTTATATTTTATTTGTACTTATAAGTTATAACTACCAGATTTGAAAATATGCATATACTGAAAAGGTATCTCTCCTTGTACAAATTTAAAACAAGACATCATTTGTACAACAATACTAGGAGAGTATTGGCAAGTTCTAGAGTGGACCTCCTCTCCAATCAATGGAGCTATCAGGTAAATATACGGTGCCACTGCTACTACTTGTGAGATTCTGCTACAAACATATTCATGGCATGGCATGGGCACGACATGGGGAATTCCGAATGGAGTTTTTCTAATGGTTCACTTCATGTTGATGGTTATCATTTTAACAGATTCAGTAGGGTGGCTGCAACTGGCACATATTCCTTTCAATATCCAAATTTTGAAGGCATGAGAAGGAATAATATTTTGAAGAAGTGAGAAGTAGTTCACCTTATTATAGTTACCATGCTAGGTCTTCCTTTAAGAGATTCCCAACATCAAATAATTTCCATAAATATGGTTGTGTAAGAGTCATGATGGTGCTATAATGTAAATTATGTTTCCATAGTTGAACATCTGAAGTATTTTGCGATATTGTTATTGTACCATGGCACCTAGATCAGATCCAATGTTTATCAACACTTTTTTAATAACATGTTTTCTTTCTTCCCGTTTTTGTTCATTTCTCCTCAAACTCCTCTCCAACCTCAATATCAGTGCTAGTAGTAGCATGAGAAACAACACTACACTTAGCAAAACTAGAAGAATACGTTTTCCAAACTACACGAGAACAACTTCCCTCACGAGTCACCATGTGCCATGCTTGGTCTTGGTGGTTCTCTTCCTTCTACTCTTGGTTCAACTACCATATCTTCATTGGAACCAACACCTCGAATTCCACTAGAAAACGATTCACCATTTTGTAGTAGTGATTCGCCATGATTTTACAAGAAAATATAATCTCATGAGAAATTCTCCAAAAAATTATATATACATATTATATTATTAATAAAATCGCCTTCCATTTTTCCTATGTATCATGGGGATTCGCCCATTTATTATATATATAAATTTAGGGGGGTTCTTAAAATTTTCCTTGATCCAGAAATGAGAGTGGGTGATGATGATAAGGAATAAGATCTCCCTCTTTCTTGAGCTTACCCAAGTCTCCTAGAATTGTAACTTTGTCTCCAAGTGCTCCAATTCCTCCTGGATCTAATTTTGGAGTAGCAAGTTGTGAGATTTTCCCCACAAAATATTAATCATGTGGCCTCCCAGGTGGTTTTCCACTAGATAAGAGTGTCCCATTCAGAAATCTCATGTACATAATGGATGGGACTGTAAGGTCCTTGCTTACACTAAGAAAATCCATCTCTATTTTCTGTGTAGAAGTGTTATTTGGGGGATATTTATGCATGTCTTTGATCATTTGATATTCACCACTCTTCTTGTCCACCCATTCCATTTGCAAAGCCTCCCAATCAGTGGTTACTTTCCCCAATGTAATCAACCATTGAACACCCAAAATAACATTGGTTTCTGGTATGTCAACTACAAATAAGTGATCAACCAAAGTGTAGGTACCCATGGTGACTGAAAGTGATGGAACATAATGCATGCATTGCAGTGTTCTATCTCCTAGGACCAAAATAGAGAATCCCTCAAAAGTGTCAGTGGACATTGTCCTCCTCTACACAAGATGGAAATCTATGAAGTTGTGGGTAGCCCCACTATAAATCAATATAGAAACCCTCTGATTCATGATTGAACCTTGAACTCTTAAGTTCAAGTACTTGGGTACTCCTCTCAAAGATGCAAGAGTTCCTCCAATAGGAGAAAATGCTCCATTTCCATCTCTTGATGGTGTTGGATCTCCTTCAACATTGTTAGCATTGTGACTCCTCCTTTCTTCATCATATTCATCTTCTTCAAGATCTGAGAAGACCTCTATGTAATGTGCTTTACCAGCAGCACACCTATGTCCAGGTACCCATGGTTCTTGGCAAGTGAAGTATATCTTCTTCCTCCTTAGATATATCTGGACTTCAATATCAATAGGCTTCTTGAATGAGTTCTCCTTGGAAGAGCAGCTTTCTTTTCTCTTCCGTTAGAAGGAAAAGAGGGCTTGTTCTGAAAGTTTTCCTTTGCTTTTGGCAAGGCATCTTGAAGGTCTGTAGCCCTCTCAATGGCATCATGCAAGGTAGTGGGATTTGTAGACTTTATCAACCCATGAAGAGGTTCATCTAGGCCATCGATGAACATGTACACCCTTCTTGCTACAGACAAGTCAGGAACCATAACAGATAATCTCAAAAATTCAGAAATACAAGACTCTGTATTACCCGATTGCTTCAACTTTGCAAGGCTCATGAAAGGTGCCTCTGTATATCTTTTGTAAAAAATCTCCACCACCCTTCTAGTGAACTTTGAATAAGCAGTCACATTGGCATGACCCAATGTATACAAGCCATGGACCCACCAGTCATGTGCTTCACCTTCAAAGTGCAGCACTACAATCTTGATAGCTTCCATCTCAGGGACCTTGTTCAACTGAAAGTAGATGTCAAGTTTCTCTACCCATGCTTTGGCAGAACACTTGGGTGACCCATAAAAATTGGGTAGAAACAATATTCCCATAGAGTGATGTTGATCATGGTTCTGAGTAAATGCACCATCTCTATGTTGATGCCTTGCTCTTCTTTTGTCCTTCGGGTGACAAAACTCTTGAAAAATTAGCTGATCCTTGAATCTCTGATTTTGAGACTCATATTCTTAAAATTATTCTTCAAGGGATGCTTTCTCTTGTAACCCTTCATTTCCCATAGCCAAAAAGGTAGGCATGGTAGAGCTTTGGGAAACTTGTGGTTGATTCACTGGTTGATCATTCCAGTGGTGAGATATGCCAGAGCTTTCTACAAGATGAAATATCTTAGGAGATTATTTGATTTTGTCCATTCTCATCTCTTTGATTTCTCTAGCAAGACCTTGCATGGATTTCAAAAGGGTTTTTGCAAAATCTTCATCACTTCCAGATTTAGGGGCTTTACCCTTGCCTTGATCATCAATTTTGTAATCAAATTTATTCTGTCTTCTTCTTCGATACCTCTTCTCTCTGTCAATAAGAGGCTCATATTCTTGTGAAGACATATTTGCTTCTTAAGAAATCACAGGCTGTGCCAAGATGATCGCTCTAGTACCACTACAATATCCCAAAATGGGAATAAGCAGCAATATTAAATAATACTGCAAAAAATAACACAGTTCAGCAAAGTAAGAGCAAGAGGCCAATATAGAGGCTCAATATTCACATATACATCAGAAAATCAGATTTACAATGAGGTCCATACAATGTATAACAAGAAATAGAAGAAATCCCTCAAAAGAGGTGTTGCAATCACATGTATTCACTGCAAAAGGCTTGACAGCGTTATTTTATAGAGCATACAGTAGCTGAAGATTAAAATTTAGATCTAGAGCATATTAGTGCATGAAACATTAGATCTATGACAGATCCATACACTATAGGGGCTCCTCTTTCAATTCCCCTAGGGGTTTTGAGCAAAACACCATGTACATGAAGTAGATCTAAGATTTAAGTTACAGATATGCAGAAATATGCAGTGATTCAGAAATGTACAGTAGTATGTAGATTAGATCTAATATGAGCATGCATTGGATCTTCTCCAATATATCTCAAAATGTGATGGGAATATCCCCAACACTTGAATCCCAGCTCCCCAAATGGTGTGCTAAAACACCCTGCAACAGTACCTATAGGAAAAATGAAGATCTGGAAGGAACACTGTGCTGTAGACTTTGGTACATGTTTGGCCTGATACCAAGATCTGAAAATGCAACTCCAAAGGTCCAATACACCCTTGCCAATGGGATAGAATACTTTCCCACTAAAAAGAGGCACTAGAATGGCCTAGATCTGAGTAGATATAGCCTCCACTTGTTGCATCTTACAAGGACAACCAAACCCTCAACAGGATCTGCACTGTAGTTGAAGATGAAGCTTGGCCAATTTTCTGATAGTGGAAAAGACATGCAAGACTCTTCCGAGAGGCCTCTCAAGGAAAGAGGTGGGATTCCCGATCAGGAATACCCAGTGCTAAACAACACTATTCTCTGATAAACATCCAAGAGAATGATATATGTCTAAACAGATAGTATATTCAGAAATATAATACATTCAAAAACCTTCCCATGTTGTCCTCCTCTTCCTTTTACAAGATAGAGATCTTGCAAAACCCTAAACCATATTAATGAATTAGCTTCTTTCACATGTGCCACCTGTTATTGCCTAAATCTACCTCAGGCTGAAGGAAGGCGGGATTCAGGGTAACACCAAACCATGCTCAGTCTGGTAGCTAGCCCTACCAGAACAGGAGAGGGCTCTCTCCGGGTCAATCTCAGGAAAAATGTATCAATAGGGTTTGAGATGACTGAAATGAGTGCTAATTTTAGGCTAGGTATATTAATCAAGGAGTTTGGAATGATTTTTAATGGTTTTTGTTGGAAAAAGGGAAAGGCAGTTTTGGGCTTGGGGATGAGGCCAATTTCTTGCAGAGTTCAAGCTGGGGCAGGGAAGACAATGGCTTTTATGTCTTAGATTGAATGAATGGATAGAAAATACTGTTGAGGAGCTGAAGAGGGAAAGAGGCTACAAGGATCCTAACGGAGGAAAACATATAAAGCTAAACAAAAGTTTAAGGTAGAGCACCAACAAACTAATGAATTCTACCTTAGTTACTCATTTGTTTATTTCAGAAGCAAAGAGAAGGGAAATGGCATACATATAACATCTAATGAAACTTACAGATACATGGAGAAAAACATCATCAAAACTCAAAGCCACAAGGATCCCAAAAAATGTTGCAAAACCCTGGTCTTTCCTTTGCCAAAAACCTAAAATGAATATACAATGAGGTGCCAAACTATTCCCAAGAGTCCAACCTTGAAAATGTCTCAGAAAATACATGATATAAACCATCCTAACCCCTTCCCATGCCTCTAGGGGTTGATCTCATCCTTCTAGGAGCTGTTTCAACCAATTCTAAACTAGGAACTGAAATCTAGGCAATCAAACAACTTGCCTCTATATGGTAGGAAACTGATTCATTCATTTAATTTTCACTTTTTAGTGAATGAATCCTATAGAACAGGTAAATATGAGCCAAAATTACATCATAATCATCAAATTACATCAATATAGATCAATAGTTACATCAAAAAGTAAAACTAGTCAAAACTGGGCGAATTTCTGAGCTGAAGAGTCAAAATGAGGTCAAATTTCTCTATGCGCCGCACCCAAAAACTCAATGCATCGCACCACGTTGAGCCTAATTTTGAGGCACTTTCTGAAGTTCAAATTGATCTCATGATATCTCGTTGGAAAGCACTGCCTGTCTACTATCCAACCCAAGTCGAATTTTTCAATTTTGAGCTCATTTGCCCCTCCAAAACTGCAATCTCCCAAGACTAGTTCCTGCTGGTGCAAAAGGTGGCAGAAAGGTCATTTTTGGAGTGTTTTCGACCCTTAAGACCATCCAGAACTTGATGAAATCTCTCATCCATTCTTGAGCATGCAGAATTTATCATAAAAACCCAAAAATATCAATTTTTCCTCCATAATATGTCCCAATCATAAGCGCGCGCCAAGTGGCGCGACGCATCAGGCGAAAAAATCTATTTTGTGACCAAAAAATTCAAAATTGACAAAATTTTCTCCAAATTCCTTGAAATTTGGACTGAAGGTCCCCCATCAAGTATCATGCTTAGCCAAAGAAGCTTCGGCCAAGATTTGAAGTGGATCAGGCCTTTTTTGTTGTTTCAGTGCCCTTCTCAGCCTCGCCTTCAGGATCTTCATCTTCGCTTTGCAAACATGTGTGCGGGCCCAATAGTGGTTCTTCATATGTCTGAGCAGGTATTTGTCCCTATTGGCCTTCACCAATAGTTTCTCAAGATGAATTTTTACTCTCGTAAGGCAAGTATCTCGCTCAAACGGTGTCATGTCACCTGGTCTTTTTCGGGCCAATTCCTGGTCTTCATGGATTTTCTGCAACTCCATGAGTGTCTGTTGATCCTCTAGTTGTTTATTCCACTGCTCCAAGTAATTTATAACCCATTAAGCTCTCTGAAATTTCACATTCAATGTGTCGATCTTAGCTTTTTTTTCCTGGATGGTTTCTTTTAGCTTTGAGCTGGGATAGCTCAAATCAACATCAATGAGTGTAAAATCAGTGTCTTGGCCTCCTGAAGGGCCCTCATTGTCCATAGGCCTCTTGCCTTTATCCTGTACCTGTATTGATGTCAAAGGCGAGACCCCTTCCACGCCAAGTGGAGATAGTGCTCGCGCTGCTGATGAAGGTAACGAGACCCCTTCCACCCCGGGTGGAGATAGTACTCGTCGTGTTGCTGCAAATAAGGCTCTGGTACCTCTCTGATAGGTAACACACACTGGAACACTGATAGGCTCTATCTCAGGACCCTCAAACTGATGTGAAGGCTCACCCTCATCATGAAAAATCTCTGGAGGAGGCTGAGGGGCTGTAAAGAAGTCACGGGAAATGAACTCCTCCCAGGCAATGCCCTGCAATCCAAGCTAATGTACCACAATCATCTTGATGAGCGCACAGTGATAAATGTTGTTATGCTGCTGCTCTGGAGTCTTCTTCTGCACAAGAGTAGTCATCCACTCTATGTTTCAGCACATGAAGTATGGAATACTCATCATCCTCACTCTCGTGAAATGCATCAACAGCCAGATATGGTATGCATAAAGGCGTGAGAATCTACCCTCGCAACTGAAGTACCAGATAATAAGTCTCATCAATGGCGCATAGGACTCCTTCAGAAACCGGAATGGGAATACCCTGCTGAGCTGCCTCAAATAGCCAGGCCTGATGTAAGTTTCATAATATGCTCTATCCGGCTGTTGTCTCTTATTCCACTCTTCACCTATATTCGGTATCCCGGTTGCCTGAGAAATGGTTTCTGGTGTCAAGGTGAAGTTCACTCCAGCAAGGTTTACATGACCATCACACAAATGTAAAGCAAACAGGCGAACCAACTCCTGATGATGTTGAATCTGAGTGATCATCTCACAATACTGAAAACACGAATGTTGTTGAAAGCATGCCATTGCAAGCGGGCAGGCCTGCAATTGAGTCAAGGAAGTGGGCTCTTCTCTGACGTGATTACCACTTTTATGAGGCCTTCTCGGTACATTAAGCTTGGTGGTTGAGTCACTGTCCTGCTCATATGCTTGCTCATATGACGAATTTGTCTCTGTCATGGTTTTTTGCAATATGTATGATAAGTATATACTGATATATATGAGGTGAAAATAAGAGTTTGATTTGATTGAAAATGATGAATTGGTGTTTGTCTTCTAATACCAACTGTGTACCAAGTAGGAAATGAGGGACTGTGGTAAGTATGAACAGCGAGAAAAGTGGGGTTTGTCAAGTGCAATTAATACAATAACAGTCACTTGATTATGTTTGGGAACTTTGGGATTTCGGAGCTTTTGTAAACGACATGGGAGGGGGATGGTGATGGGGAATTGTAGTTTTGTAAATGAGAACAAGATATATTTGAGTCAAGTGGAATTAAGGATGTGGAGACAGTCACTTGACTGTTTTAGGAATTGGGAATTAGAAGTGATATGAAAGGGGGAGGGCTAGTAGGGTTTAGTGATAGGGAAAATGGGAACAAGGGATATGATTGGTTTTGGGACAGAGAGAATAGGAGAAGACTGTGATAACAGTGTGACAATGATGGGGAATAGAGTTTGAACAAATTGGCATCAACAAGCAGACTTTAAATTTCAAATATAAACCCTATGGAGCAGTTTTCGATATGAATATAGGGTTTAAAGTCTAGCCTTCAAACTCTTACAACCTCCTCTCCAAATCACAGCAAACACATTGAAATCAATGGCAAGGGCGCACAAACACTTACTTGAAGCAAAAGATTTGAAGTTGTTTTGAAATTTGATGAAGAAACGATGCAGTTTTGCATGTCGGCTCTATGCGCCGCATGCACACCCAGTGCGCCACGCCTACTGGATGCGCCACGTCAGTTGAAAAGTGCACTGTGGTAGGAGGCCCAGTGTGTCGCGCACTTACCCAATGTGCCACGCAGACAATTACCCACACAGTCTTGGCTTTCAAAACACAGTTTCGTCCTCTCACCTGCTTAAGTCGACTTCAATTGATCTATTGGATGAAAATGGATGTTTCAAAACAATGAAAATATCTTATAGTGATGGATTTAATTTTTGTTTCTCAAAAACCCACTTTGTAATGTTTTGGCTTGGCACTTTTTCACATTTTAATACAAACTCTGTTTTTTCGTTTCCTTTTTTATTTTTTGGCTGAAATAATGGCTTCTTGGTTGATTTTTTGCAAGGATGGTGGTATTGGATTTCGGCAAAGGATGACCAGGGCTGCATTTGAAGTACTTCATGATGGAAGACTTTAAAAATACATATTTATTACAAACAATTAATTTGACGATTTCTTCTTCAAAACAGAGTTTTGAAGAAGAACCACTCTTAAGCATTATTGATGATGAAAATCTTGAAATAGAAACTTAGTTCGAACCTCCCTCTGGCCTGCTGGTATTATTAGTCATTTTGAGGACTAAATCAACTAAACCCTAGACCTAAAAAAAAAATCTAAAACCCTAAAATGACTCTTTGCTGACCAAGGGACGAAACAGGACTATGAATGACTTTAAATCTGATTTTGATGAACTTCGATAAAAAAGCCTAAGCCAACAGGGATAAGGCATGAGGGGTATGAGTGACAAGGCCCTTTCTTCAGATGATGGCATGCCCCTAATGGAATGCAGATGAATGGACTTAATGAGACACCTAAAAATGAAATGCAACAAAGAGTTTTGATCTCTGACGGAGGGATGTCAAGATCGACTCTAACATTGGCTCCAATGGGGATGGTAGCTCCCTGGAGGTGCCAAGAACGACATATCTTTGGGAGAGCAGACAGTGCCTTTGTCCATTGGGCTATGGAGTCATTGACTTGACAAAACAACACAAAACTTTGACTCAATCTATTGATTGAAACTTGACTCAGGGCCTAAACTGAAAACCATAATAAAATCATGCTAAGTAAAAACATGACTAAAACAAAACTGACAAACTGGAAAGATTCTCAAAATTGAGCTTATTCAGCAATCCTACTCTAAGTATTCTTTCCCCACCCGATCAAGTGAAATGGAACAACTAATGCAACCATGTAAGAAAAGGGAAGAAACGAATGGCAACTCCCATAGAAACTCGGAATCAAGTTGACTGATGATAAATTTGCAAAGCATGAATTGACTAGATGACTTCAAGAACACTGCGAAAGGATCTTCATAAACATAGCTATTGATTTCCATTAACACATCACTGCTCTGGTCCAAGCAATCTTCATAGCTGGATATTAAGATTTTCCTCACATCTGTGCTGGCTTTCTTTGGTGACTGCAGCAAGCTGTCAAAAGGATCCTAAATTTTGTGAATAACCAAACTCTGTTGCTGATTCCAAACAGAACAAAAGTCTCCTTTATCAATCTCCTCATATGACTGCAAACCTTGAAATGAGATTTGTAATGAAAAATCTGTTAAACAAGACAATGAAGGCGACCTTTGAATAAGATTATCATCAACATTATTTTCCGGCACATGGTTAGCTAATGGAGAAGAACTTTCACAGCAAACATCATCCAACACACGAGCAATAGGATCATCAAAAACTTGAGAAGACTGCTACGTTGTATCCATTGAAACTGCCTGACATCCTACTGGCTGTTCATCTTTTTCTTGAGAGATATTACGAAGATTCTTCTTTGTAAACTGAAATTCTTCGAAACAAAAGGGTACAGAATCCTCTTGCATCATTGAATCATGTATTTCAGCTTCCACGCCTTCATCTGTAATCTGACCTTCAATTTCTTTTGGCGGCTGTAAATCTGGAGCTAGGGAGGGTTTTGTATCCAAAATTATTTCATCAATCATTTCAGGGGAAGATTTCTCATTAACAACTTTCTCAAGAATTTTTCTATCTATCTCATCCTCAACATTAAAACTGAGAGATTGTTGATTTCCTATAGGCTGCTCATTTGAAGATTTACTATGAAATTTACCCTTCAAAAACTGGAATGATTCAAAACAAAATGGTACGGAGTCACCTTGTAGCATTTCATCATATTTTTCATCTGCAACTTGACAATCAATGGCACTCAGGGATTGCAAATATGGGTATGGGAAATCTTGAACAAAGTTTTTATCGCCCTCAAGATGGTTCAAATCAAGAATTGTTGACAATTGATTTCTGATTGCATGGAAATTTTCTCTGATGAATTGAAACGAATCAAAACAAAAAGGCAAAGATCCTTCATTTACTTCAAAATTTGCTGCACTTTCCTCGTCATTTTCATAGCTGATATGTATCGGTTGATCACTGTACTCAAGCTGTTGAAAGTGAACTTCCTCCTCACAAAAACTAGCTGCTGATTTGTCTGCAAGATTAGCTTCTGTTTGGAGAACATAATCATCATCATACTGATCAAATTGAGGCAAATCATCAGTATACAACACATCATCAAGCATACATGTCATATCAACAGCTCTCTCTTCTTCAAGATGATCTATAAAGCAATCACTATGACAACTGGGATAAGAAACAAAATGTTTTGGATCAACAACTTGTTCTTCTTCAATCCGCAAGTCATGGGTTTGAACGCTATACTCATTCCTTGTGGTGATCTTTTGCATCATCTCTTCTACTGCACTTACCAACATGTCAAGCTTTACCTCTAAAGATATCGATTTCTCCAGATCTACATTTTTCATCTCTTCTTCCTTCAACCTTTCCCTTCGGATCAGTAAATGAGCCTCTACATTTACTGCACTGTTATGTATCTCTTCAAGTGTTGCAAGATTCCTTTCTCTCAGCTGAAACTCCATTTCCGTATCAAAGGCACCCGGGTAGTGCAAGAGAGAAGATCTAGGAGAAGGTATTATATCAGCTGGCATCGAAAAATATACTTGGTTAAATCTGGCAGAAAATTGTTGTACTGTCTCCCCTGGCAATCTTTTCAACTGGGCATACTCATCTAAAATAAGGAAAGGATTCTGTCCGATCACCCACCTGTCGAGGAAAACTTTGATGAACTGCTGGAAATCTGAGATGCTCGCATCAGGCAGGGCTTTGAACCAACTCTTGAATTTGCCTTGCAAAGAAAGAGAAAAAATCCTAATACTAACATCTTTGTCATCAACTTCAAAAAGATCTAGAAAAGTCTCAACATTCTGCACATGTCGCTCAGCGTTGACATTGTTACATTCACCGTCAAATCTTGGTAGATATAGGTCATAATTTTTAGGGAAAGCATGAAGAACAGAAGGTAAAATAAGAGGTTTGTACCTATCTGGGACTATAAAAGGTGTAGGAGTATATACAAGAGCTACGGGATCAATTTTTTTTTCAGGCTCATCACTCTGAAGAGAGTCATCATAAGATGTGGGAAAAGTAAGGAGACCAGGATCAAAGGGAAACTCAGTATTTACACTTTTTGAATAGGTCGAGTGAAAATTGTGATCACCTTTATCATACAACAAATTCTGAAAAACTTTCAGGACAACTTCAAGAATGGCAAAGAAATAATTTACAAGAAAGCAAACTAGATCCTGAATGCCATTCCACTTTGGATACCTGAACTTTGTGTAAGATCCTTCCATTTTCTTAGAGAAAAAGTTAGTCCTCCAGTGGAGTCTCTACATTGAGTTGGAGTCACCGGGTCAATGATTTCATCCTTCTTATGTCTGATCGTTGTCCACCATCAACTATCAGATCTGAACTTGATACATGTTCTGGGGCAAGACAATCTGCAAGGCAAGTGTCACGTTCACAAGCTAGACCGGAGATTGACTGAAGCAGCGTTTATCTACTTTCGCTAATGCAAAGCAAGATCATTTCGAAGGATTCTTGGCATAACTTCAGGCTCTCTCTATAGCTTATAAAACAATTAACACCAACAAGCAAACTATTTTCTCCCCAGTATGGTCGCCACTATGTTATTGCCTAAATCTACCTCAGGGTGAAGGAAGGCGGGATTCAGGGTAACACCAAACCATGCTCAGTCTGGTAGCTAGCCCTACCAGAATAGGAGAGGGCTCTCTCCGGGTCAATCTCAGGAAAAATGTATCAATAGGGTTTTAGATGACTGAAATGAGTGCTAATTTTAGGCTAGGTATATTAATCAAGGCATTTGGAATGATTTTTAAGGGTTTTTGTTGGAAAAAGGGAAAGGCAGTTTTGGGCTTGGGAATGAGGCCAATTTCTTGCAAAGTTCAAGCTGGATCAGGGAAGGCAATGGCTTTGATGTCTTAGATTGAATGAATGGATAGAAAATACTGCTGAGGAGCTGAAGAGGGCAAGAGGCTGCAAGGATCCTAACGGAGGAAAACATATCAAACTAAACAAAAGTTTAAGGCAGAGCACCAGCAAACTAATGAATTCTACCTTAGTTATACATTTTTTTATTTAAGAAGCAAAGATAAGGGAAATGGCATACATATAACATCTAATGAAACTTACAGATACATGGAGAAAAAAATCATCAAAACTCAGAGCCACAAGGATGCCAAAAAATGCTGCAAAACCCTGGTCTTTCCTTGCCAAAAACCTGAAATGAATATACAATGAGGTGCCAAACTATTCCCAAGAGTCCAACCCTAAAAATTTCTCAGAAAATACATGATATAGACTATCCTAACCCCTTCCCATGCCTCTAGGGGTCGAGCTCATCCTTCTAGGAGCTGTTTCAACCAATTCTAAATTAGGAACTGAAATCTAGGAAATCAAACAACTTGCCTCTATATGGTAGGAAACTGATTCTTTCATTTAATTTTCACTTTTTATTGAATGAATCCTCTAGTCAAAACTGGGCAAATTTCTGAGCTGAAGAGTCAAAATGAGGTCAAATTTCTCTATGCGCTGCGCCCAAAAGCTCAACAAGTCGCGCCACTTTGAGCCTATTTTTGAGGCACTTCCTGAAGTCAAAATTTAGCTCATGATAGCTCGTTGGAAATCCCTTCCTGTCTACTATCCAACCCAAGTGGAATTTTTTAATTTGGAGTTCATTCTCCCCTCCAAAACTGCAATCTCCCAATACTGGTTCCCGCTGGTGCAAAAGGTGGCAGAAAGGCCATTTTTGGAGTGTTTTTGACCCTTAAGACCATCCAGAACTTGATGAAATCTCTCAGCCATTCCTGAGCATGCATAATTTATCATAAAAAACCAAAAAATATCAATTTTTCCTCCATAACATGTCCCAATCATAAGCGTGCGCCAAGTGGCGTGACGCGTCGGGCGAAAAAATATGTTTTGTGACCAAAAAATTCAAAATTGACAAAATTTTCTCCAAATTCGTTGAGATTTGGACTAAAGGTCCCCCATCAAGTATCATTCTCAGCCAAAGAAGCTTCGGCCAAGATTTGAAGTGGATCAAGCCTTTTCCGATGTTTCAGTGCCCTTCTCAGCCTCGCCTTCAAGATCTTCATCTTCGCTTTGCAAACATGTGTGCGGGCCCAATAGTGGTTCTTCATATGTCTGAGTAGGTATTTTTCCCTATTGGCCTTCACAAATATTTTCTCAAGATTAATTTTTACTCTCCTAAGGAAAGTATCCCGCTCAAATGGTGTCATGTCACATGGTCTTTTTCGGGCCAAATCCCGATCTTCACGGATTTTATACAACTCCATGAGTGTCTGCTGATCCTCTAGTTGTTTATTCCACTTCTCCAAGTAATTTATAACCCATTGAGCTCTCTACAATTTTACATTCAATGTTTCGATCTCAGCTTTTTGTTCCTGGATGGTTTCTTTTAGCTTTGAGCTAGGAGAGCTCAAATCAACATCAATGAGTGTAAAATCAGTGTCTTGGCCTCCTGAAGGGCCCTCATTGAGCATAGGCCTCTTGCCTCTGTCCTGTACCTGTACTGAAGTCGAAGGCGAGACCCATTCCATGCCAAGTGGAGATAGTATTCACGCTGCTGATGAAGTTAACGAGACCCCTTCCACCCCGAGTGGAGATAGTACTGGTCGTGCTGCTGCAAATAAGGCTCTGGTACCTCTCTGATAGGTAACACACACTGGAACACTGATAGGCTCTGTCTCAGGACCCTCAAACTGATGTGAAGGCTCACCCTCATCATGAAAAATCTCTGGAGGAGGCTGAGGGGCTGTAAAGAAGTCACGGGAAATGAACTCCTCCCAGGCAATGCCCTGCAATCCAAGCTGATGTACCACAATCATCTTGATGGGCGCATAATGATAAATGTTGTTATGCTGCTACTCTGGAGTCTTCTTCTACACAAGAGTAGTCATCCGCTCTATGTTTTGGAACATGAAGTATGGAATGCACATCATCCTCACTCTCGTGAAATGCATCAACAGTCGGATATGGTATGCATAAAGGCGTGAGAATCTACCCTCGCAACTGAAGTACCGGATAATAAGTCTCATCAATGGCGCATAGGACTCCTTTAGAAACCGGAATGGGAATACCCTTCTGAGCTGCCTCAAATAGCCAGGCCTGATGTAAGGTTCAAAATATGCTCTATCCAGCTATTGTCTCTTATTCCACTCTTCACCTATATTCGGTATCCCGGTTGCCTGAGAAATGGTTTATGGTGTCAAGGTGAAGTTCACTCCAGCAAGGTTTACATGACCATCACACAAATGTAAAAAAAATAGGCGAACCAACTCCTAATGATGCTGAATCTGAGCAATCATCTCACAATACTGAAAACATGAATGTTGTTGAAAGCATGCCATTGCAAGCGGGCAGGCCTGCAATTGAGTCAAGGAAGTGGGCTCTTCTCTGACGTGCTTACCACTTTTATGAGGCCTTCTCGGTACATTAAGCTCGGTGGTTGAGTCACTATTCTGCTCATATCCTTGCTCATATGACGAATCTGTCTCTGTCATGGTGTTTTGCAATATGTATGACAAGTATATACTGGTATATATGAGGTGAAAATAAGAGTTTGATTTGTTTGAAAATGATGAATTGGTGTTTGTCTTCTAATACCAACTATGTACCAAGTAGGAAATGAGGGACTGTGGTAAGTATGAACAACAGGAAAAGTGGGGGTTTGTCAAGTGCAATTAATACAATAACAGTCACTTGATTATGTTTGGGAACTTTGGGATTTCGGAGCTTTTGTAAACGACATGGGAGGGGGATGGTGATGGGGAATTGTATTTTTGTAAATGAGAACAAGATATATTTGAGTCAAGTGGAATTAAGGATGTGGAGACAGTCACTTGACTGTTTTAGGAATTGGGAATTTATAAGTGATATGAAAGGGGGAGGGCTAGTAGGGCTTATTGATAGGGAAAATGGGAACAAGGGATATGATTGGTTTTGGGACAGAGAGAATAGGACAAGACTATGATAACAGTGTGACAATGATGGGGAATAGATTTTGAACAAATTGGCATCAATAAGTAGACTTTAAATTTCAAATATAAACCCTATGGAGCAGTTTTCGATATGAATATAGGGTTTAAAGTTTGGCCTTAAAACTCTTACAATCTCCTCTCCAAATCACAACAAACACAGATTGAAATCAATGGCAAGGGCACACAAACACTTACTTGAAGCAAATGATTTGAAGCTATTTTGAAATTTGATGAAGAAACGATGGAGTTTGGCTTGTCGGCTCTGTGCACCGCGCGCACACCCAGTGCGCCGCGCCTACTGGATGCGCCACGTCAGTTGAAAAATGCACTGTGGCAGGAGGCCCAGTGCGTCGCGCGGCCTATGTGCACCGCACACTTACCCAATGCGTCGCGCAGACAATTACCCACATAGTCTTGGCTTTCAAAACACAGTTTCATCCTCTCACCTGCTTAAGTCGACTTCAATTGATCTCTTGGATGCAAATGGATGTTTCAAACCAATGAAAATATCTTATAGTGATGGATTTAATTTTTGTTTCTCAAAAACCCACTTTGTAATGTTTTAGCTTGGCACTTTTTCACATTTTAATACAAACTCTATTTTTTCGTTTCCTTTTTTATTTTTTGGCTGAAATAATGGCTTCTTGGTTGATTTTTTACAGGGATGGTGGTATTGGATTTTAGCAAAGGATGACCAGGGCTGCATTTGAAGTACTTCATGACAGAAGACTTTAAAAATACATATTTATTACAAACAATTAATTTGACGATTTCTTCTTCAAAACAGAGTTTTGAAGAAGAACCACTCTTAAGCATTATTGATGATGAAAATCTTGAAATAGAAACTTAGTTCGAACCTCCCTCTAGCCTGCTGGTATTATTAGTCATTTTGAGGACTAAATAAACTAAACCCTAGACCTAATAAAAAAACCTGAAACCCTAAAATGACTCTTTGCTGACCAAGGGACGAAACAGGACTATGAATGACTTTAAATTTGATTTTGATGAACTTCGATAAACAGACCTAAGCCAGCAGGGATAAGGCATGAGGGGTATGAGTGACAAGGCCCTTCCGTCAGATGATGGCATGCCCCTAACGGAATGCGGATGAATGGACTAAATGAGACACCTAAAAATGAAATGCAACAAAGAGTTTTGATCTCTGACGGAGGGATGTCAAGACTGACTCTAACACCACCTCCAACTAAGACTGTGTTATGCATCAATGAGGATCACTTCTTCTAGATAGCACTGTTGATTTGGTCATGGTTGACTCAGTCAAATGGTCCAATCCCTTTCACACATGAGGGTGTTTATTTAGATAGCCCAGATCTAGCCTTGTTCAAATGGGGCATTGATTTATTCATTTTTTTAGGAGTTTTTATTGTCCTCCTTTACACATTTATTCATGCAATAGGAAAATGAAACAAAATTTTATATTCCCATTAGCTTGGGATAATTGGGAATATTACACATATCTACCAATAAAACAGATTTCATCCCATGCAAGTATACTTCAGAGAGAAGCATTCAGTGATATCCCTTACACATGCACACCTTTGCACTATGATCTTCTTTTCCTTATATATATTTAGCCTTTACCAATACCATGATTCAAAAACACACAACTGATGATGGTATTCTTGGAAGAAATCAAATAGATGACACAATGTTCAATATTGTGGGCTAATACCATGGTAAAGCCTCCTGGTATCACATCTTTTAGAGTGCAAAAGGCATATGCGATTTGGATCGTTCTTATCAGTTTGTATACATGACTTGGACTGTACAAAATCGCATATAGAACCTACAATATGAATATTAACCAATCTTCAGTTGGACATTACACATTTCTTCTGATAGACTATTGAGATTCTCCATAAGACATATACTCCATCTTTCACTAGAGAGTTTACATCAAGGACAACATATTAAGACATAAGAATCATATTGCTAATAATCTCCCCCTTTGGACTTGATGACAACCATGATGGTGTTTGATCACCACAACATATAGATGCATTAAACATAACCATTATTCAAACACCCAAAATACTCTCCCCCTTTGACATCAAGGGAAAAGGGCACTATTTTGACCATGCTCCCCCTAAGGTCATGCTGAATCTCCAAACAGATTTTTCAAACTCTATAACTCAACCAAGTATGATCACCAAGGACTCATACTTACATCAATGATCCAACCAAGTGGAATTACATATTTGGCTCAACTACCCAACCAAGTGGGTTTCAAAATTAGAACAAGTCCTTACATGATTGAATATAGAAATTTACATCATGAGTGTCAACATTCCCTTTTCATCAAGTTACAGAAATGACTTTTCATGAACAAGACCAAAATATCTCAAGAGAGATATCATACATCAGAAACCAATCAGAATGCCAACAATGCATCATTTTCAACAAGGTAGGTGCTCCCTCTAACATTATGCATCCTGAATACCTCAAAAACCAATTCATCAAAGAAAATTAGTTAGAGAATGATACAGAAATATGAATACTGGAACAGCAACAGAGATTACCCAACAACACCATAACTGTTCTGAGCGCTGACCCAAATAATTTCTGTCAGCAAAACCCATACGCAGTTTTATGCACATAAATTCGCATATATACGAAATTCGTCTTTATGAAACCAGGGTATCGAATTTAAACTTTTGAAATTAAGAATATTTGATCGGACAGGTAGAGACAACTCCCAGCTTTTGTCTGAGATATTTGAATTCTTCCCTGGGAAGAGGTTTATTAAATATAACAGCAACTTGTTCTAGAGGGAACATACTCCAATTTGACCTTTTGTTCAAGCACTTGTTCACATAGGAAGTGATACTTGATAGGAATGTGCTTGATCTTGGAATGGATAACATGGTTCTTTGAGATACACACTTGTATTATCACATAAAATGGATATCGGAGGTGAACATTTGATTTGAATGTCTTGTAGAGTCTTCATCATCCAAAGGAGTTCTGTGCAACATGATGTGGCAGCCACATATTCTGCTTTTGCTGTAGATAAGGAAATATAACTTTGCTTCTTGCTAAACCAAGATACTAATCAGGGCCCCATATAGAATGCACCACCACTTGTACTTTTTCAATCACCACCTTTTAATACATAAAAATTTCTTGGTGTTCTAGTTCCTTTTATTACAGTTTCTCCTGTGTCAAGTTCAGGTACTACACATTCCTTTGAACTAAAGACAACTTCGTTTCCTTGATCACACATTTGACTCATACTTAATAGGTTGTGCTTTAATACATCCACAGACATAACATTGTTAGCTTTCAACTTTTCTTTTAGAAAAATAGAACCTTTTCCTTTAATGACAGGAGGAGAGTCATTTCCAAAAGTAACGTTCTTTTCTTTCTCTAGAGCATTGTATGAAAGGAGTTTATTTCTATCACTTGTCATGTGTTTTTAGCATCCGTTATCAATGTACCATTGATTTTCTTCCCCTTCTGCAAATAAAGCTATGCCACAGCTTTCAACCTATAAGTCCTTCTTTCTCCAAACATTTGAATTTGAAGATATATGCTCTTTTGGGTGAGGTTTTCTCCTGCATTCAGATTCTTCATGACCAAAGTTATTGCAATAAGAACATTCAATTTCATTTAGAAGAGGAGAAACGTTTTTATAAGTATTCTTCTTTATTCCAGAATCATTTCTTTTCTTTCTTGCTTCTCTTGTCATGATGGTTTTGTATGCAACACATTGAGAAGCCTTATGACCAAAATTATGACATGAGAAACATTGTCCATTAAAGAAGAAATATCTGCGATCATGAAAACTTCTATTTATGTTTACCTGTTGATTGATATTTTTTTTATTGTTCTTACTTGTATTAAAGTAGTCATGCTTTACCTATGTAGTTTCTTTGTTCTTTTGCTGAGAGACAGAATGTTATAGGCTGGCTTTAGATGCATTTAGATAGCTTGGTGCTGAAGACTGAGATGATTCTCCAATATATCCAAGACTTGTCTTTATAAGAGGAGAGCATTGTACCTTGATAATTTCATCTAAGGTTTCAAATCCTTTAGAAATTCTAAGATTTATAGTTTTCACTTTCTCAATTTCCTTTCTTAGACTTACTATTTCACATTCTAATTTCTCATTGTGCTTCTCCTTTCTATAAGCTAATTTTTTAGAGTATCTATGGCAATTCTGTTTTCTTCCAAACATATTTTTGGATGATTTATTTGTTCAAGAAAGTCATTTTCTTCTAATGCATCCATAAAATTACCACTAGAGTCCTTTTCAAAAGCCATGAGTAGTCTAATATCTTGATCAAATTCTCTTTCTTCACTATTTGATAGACCATCAATATAATATATTTTTCTATTGATAAACTGTTTCTTATTTCATTTAGCCACTTCCTTTACATTTTCATGACTATATTTATGAGGACATTTAGTAGCATAATGACCAACTCTTCCACAAGAAAAACATTTAAAAGGAAGCTTACCTCTAAACCTTCTAGTGCCAAGTTGTAGCTTCTTTACAAAATTTATCTCATCTTATTCTGAAACATACCCTGATCCTTCTTGTTCTTCTACCTCCTTTCCTTTCGCAACAGCTCTAAACACAGCTTCTTTGACTTCAGATGGACCTCATTTTCTCATTTCACAAGAAATCAGAATCCCATGAAGTTGAACAATAGTAAGAGTTTGTAGATCCTACTTCTCCTCAATAGCAAACACTTTTGACTCAAATTTGGGAGTTAGAGATCTTAAAACATTTTCTACCATAGTAGTGTCAGATATGGTTTCACCCAGATTTCTCATACGATTCACAATATCATCTAGATGTAAAAAGAAACTGGCAATGCTTTCCTCATTATGCATTCTGAGTTTTTCATATTGAATTTTAAGAGTTTGGAGTTTAGAACTTTTTACCTTGGAATCACCTTCATAGCTTAAAATTATTTTGTCCCATATCTCCTTTGTTGTATTCAACTGCATGAATTTGACAAATTTTGATTCAGTAAAACTTCCCAATAATCCATTGACCGCAATTGCATTGGTTTCATAGTTCTTTCTTGACGCTACATATCTTGGAAATAAAGTAGGAATTGATAACCTCCTTCAACTATAGCCCATACATGTGCTCCAGGAGACCGAAGATAGGATCTTGTCCTTGTCTTCCAAAAGATTAAGTTGTTTCCGTTGAAGAGAGGAGATCTGATAGATGTTGTCCCATCTTGATTTCTCATCTTAGTTGATCTTCCTTCTAGTAATTAAGCTTCTTCAGAAGGACTTGTTTTGATACCAATTGTTGGGAAAAATACTGAGATGGGGGGTGAATAAGTATTTAGAGCTTACTGATAATTTTAACTTTTTCTTTACTGAATTTCATACGCTACTTTAATGATCCCAACTCACGTATGCACACGGATATATTAACAAAAACTTGCATATACTGAGATAACTTATTGTTAGATAAACTTTCAGAAACAGACTTTAACTCAGCTTATTAGTTATGCATCAGTTAGTAAAGCAGTAGATATGTGTAGTAATAGCAGAATAAATCATCACATAATAGCATCACATATGAACACCAAGATTTAAGGTGGAAACCCAATTCGGGAGAAAACCATCATTGTTGTTGTCTCTGTATTCAATAATTATTATATGGAAAATTATTTACAATTTTGTATGGATGCAAAATCATATCAGTATGCAAGCATCTACCTACAGAAGGCTGCAACATTCTCTCATTTTCCAGCTGCAAATGGAAGGGAGCTACAACCCCCTGATTTCGTTTACCAGGCACTACTGGAAGGGAGCTTCAGCCCCCTTATCAAAACACCAACTTTTACGGGCATGAAGCTTCTACTCCCACACTGAAGGCTTCAACCCTTAGAACTGCTGCAGACTGCGTTTCATCAATTTTCATACTGGATCACACAGCTTCAACACAACTCTTCTTAAAGAACAACAATAATAAACTTCGCCCAATACTTCAATCAGAATAGTGAGATCATTGTAACTAGAACATAGTAATAACCCATATTTTAGAATCAGTATGCAGAATCATACACAACCCTGAACATTCATTATCTTAAAATGCATACGCTACTTTGCTTTAATGAACCCGTGTGTATATGCACTTTTATTTACACCAACCTGCGTATAGATCTGTGAATATTGTTTTTCAGAATATGGTCAGCCTCAGATCTAGATCTGAGGCTTTAGTCAGATATATTTTCAGTATTTCGAAACCATTGATCAGTCAGACATCATAAAACATATTTACTCACTCATTGATCAGATTTGTACATAATCAACTTAGCAACATATACAACAATCAAGCAACCTAGATCTACATGAAGACTTCATTGAAAAATAGTACAAATATAGCAGAAATAAACATAAAACCTCTGCAATAAGCTTCAGAAAACACTAACTTCCATACGTTCCTTTTCTGAGACAAAGCCGCGTATATACGCGCTTTTAGCAAGATCAACTAGCGTATAGATCTATAAATATTAATTCTGCAGAATGTTTCAGATCTATAGAACTTACCCATATTTTTTCACTCCAATTCAGCAAAAATGCGCTAGGACTTAGATCTATTCATCCCTTCAATAGATCATGCAAGAACATATTCATTTCAGGTCTAGAGATCCTGATCCATCATTGTATCCAAGGGTGCCTCATAGATTCAGATCTACCAATAAAAATTAGTTCATCCCATGCAGGTATACTTCAAAGAGAAGTATTCAGTGACAGCCCTTACACATTCACACCTTTTCACTATGATCTTCTTTGTAATATTCCTTTTCATGAATTTCTACAATATCTCCAATGAGGAAATTGTATGAGGAAAACCATGCAACAAAAACGCACAACAGGACTTGGATCCTCTTATATATGATGTATGTAGCTTAAATATGAAATGAAATCAGAAAAAAATCATTCTAGTTACACTAAACAGATCTCCCCAGCTCATATATGCTCAAAAACACCCCAATCCCACAACTTCACCAAATAGAATTACTGAAGACTGCAACAACGTAATTTTTATTAGGGAATCTACAGAAAAATATTATTTCATATATATCTGGAGCTTTCATTAATCATAGAATTAGAAATGAGATGTTTGACCTCTTTTACAAGCACATCGGAACATCACAGCAAGGGTTTCCGGCAAAATAGCAACATAAAATGCAGTACTGCAGAAAATAACGTTGTACCCAGCAACTCTATATTAGAAAATGTTGTGAAACTAGCTCCAAAAAGAGAAGAAAAGAGATATAAACGCCTTATAAATGAGCCACTTCGAGGGGGCAACCTCCAATACATTACATAAATGAACAATTCTTGGATGATACAATTTACAAAACCTCCTTTCTATATATAGGAGTCCATGGGGCCATAATGTAATCCTGGCCGACCTAACAATAATAATTTAAGGGCACAATAATAACAAAATGGGGGTTACAAGGGTACAATAATAACAATAAGGGGGTTACACTAACAACAATAAGGGACTATACTAGTAATATAGGGACCTAACATGCCCCTCTCCTTCAAAAAAGTGTTGTCCTCAATGCTTGAGTAGCTCTGGGTGCTTCTGTATAAAATTCTCATCCTCCCATGTATAATATTTAGTGGATATGTTCTTCCACTTGATGAGATACTCTGAAATTGATCGATTCCATAGCTGTCGAATTCTTGTTTCCGTGACCGCTTCAGGTTCCAATATGATTTTTCCTTCCTCATCAAGTTCTAGCAATATTGTTTGAACTGGAAGATTTTCACCTATAACCTTATTTAAGCATGAAACATGGAAAATTGGATGCACTCATGAAGAAGCAAGAAGCTCCAATTTGTATGCCATAGTACCAATCTTTTGCAACACCTTGTAAAGACCATAGTACTTTGGCAATAATTTATTATCCTTCTTAGCTTGCTTGAGGAATATTTGTTTGTATGGCTGTAGCCGTAAAAATACCCAGTCTCCTACATCAAAACTTATCTCACTACGATATTGATCTTCCTATTGTTTCATTCAATTTTGTGCCAAATTCAGGTTGTCCTTTAAGAGTTTGAGAACTTCTTGTTGATGCTCGATGTGATCTTCCATTGCTTGAACCTTAGAATTTTCTCTTAAATATGATGTGATGGATGGTGGATGATATCCATAAAGTGCCATAAATGGGGTCATTTTTGCTGCAGTATGGAAGGAAGTGTTATACCACCATTCTGTGAGAGGTAACCACTTGACCCATTGTGTTTGTTTATCAGATACAAAACAACGAAGATATCCTTCCAAACATTTATTTACTATCTCAGTTTGACCATCGGATTGAGGATGATAAGATGAGCTATAAGCTAATTGAGTACCCAAACAAGAAAATAACTCCGTCCAAAAATTTCCAGTAAAAATGGGATCTCTGTCGCTCACAATAACCCTTGGGTTTCCATGTACCTTTTGAATTGTGTCCATAAATGTAGTAGCAACTGTACTTGCTTTAAATGGATGAGATAATGCAAAAAAGTGTGCATACTTGGTAAGTCTATCAAATACCACCATGATGACACTCTTTCCTTCATACTTAGGTAAAACAGTGATAAAATCCATTGAAATCTCCTCCCAACGTTGACTTGGAATGGATAAAGGTTGTAGAAGACCTGGGGTCTTAATTGTCTCAACTTTATTGTAGTGATCCCTTTTCGGGATTCTCAAGATTCTATTTCAAATATGGACTACAGATGCATTTACTAGATATTTCACCCTTCAAATAAAGGGTGATATCTAGAGGCTACCTTGCCAACTGTAGACTCTGTCTATAGAACTTGAAATAACCCCCTTTCAGGATTCTCAACAAGGTTTTCAAGCAAAACGCCGTATAAGGAAATATGAGCAAGAATAACGCAAATCAGGGCTGGGATCCCCTCATTTATGCTGTATTTGACTTATATATGTAATTTCATTAGAAAAAAATAATTTTGAGCACATTAACAGATCTCCCAAAGTCAATACTAGCTAGAAATCAGCCAAAGAGAAAGGCTGTTGCAACATGAAAACCGCAACAACCAGAATTGCGCAGTTTTGGCTGAAGCTCAGAGGAGGACAGCCAAGTATATGATAATTCAGAGATATAACAGGAAATCAGATTTATGTTTGAGCTTATTTCCTCTACAGCAGATTACAAAGAGAACTAGGGAAAAATCCCTTCAGAAATTAGAGCTGCAACTAGAAATAAACTGTAGAAATACATAGACAGCGTTATTTTTCAGATGGTTCAACTACTGTACATTAAATCTCATATCTCTGAAATATGTATGGATGAAACATCAGATCTAATACAAATATGGAAACTATATGACTTTAATAACAAGATCCAATTGGAATTACATCAAAATATTGTATAATAAGCTGTAGATCTGAATTACAAATTGTAGTGCTGCAGAAAACCCAGAAATTTCTGAAAATAACTTTATTGCTAAAAGAGATCAGATCTATAGAGACATGGATCAGCAACTCAATCCATGGATCACCAATGGAAGGCAAGACTAACACCAAGAGATCTCCCTCCAATCTGATAGCAAACTGAAACAAGAAACCCTCTTACAAAAATAACGCAGTATAGAGCAGAATTTGCGTTGAGGGTGAAGGAGACTGAATAAACTTGAATGAAATTACAGATCAAATACAAAATATGGATAGAATCTCTCTTTGGAGGCTGAGAAACACTCTCCAACAGAAAAATCCTCCCAAAACAAGCTAGATCTAAGCAGATCTAGAACACCACTTGCTACAAATGACATCAGCTGCAAAACCCTTAGTGGGCCAGCGCTGCTCATGAAAATAGAGCTTGGTCTCAAACCAGATAGTGGCTCACTTTAGAAAAAAACTCCTCCAATGATCCTCAAGGGAAGAGATGAAACCCCTAAAGAGGAATTCCAATCAAAATCCTCCACTAAACAATAGAGAATGGTATTTGTTTGAGCAGACAAATACTTCAGAAATATGATCTATCAACAACCTCCTCATGTGTCTTCTCCTCATTTTTATAACATGAGAAAGCTCTTGCAAACCCTAAACCAATTTTATGAGTTGGTCCTTTTCACATTAGAGGCTCTCTTCTAGAACTGCGCAGTCCATTTTGGAGATGCAATGAACCTAGACAGCATAGTTGATTTGGTCAAGGTGGACCCAGTCTTTGGCTCAAACCTCTTTCACACTTGCAAGTGATTATTTGCATAGCCCTGATTTGTCTTTGTTCACATGGGATTTGATTTATTCAGAATTTTTAGGAGTTTTACATGTCCTCCTTTATTCATTTATTTATAAAACACAAATTAAATCAAAATTGAATGTTTCCTCTTAGCTAAGGCTAAGTAGGAACATTACAGTCCTCCCCTCCAAAATGTTTCTTGTCCTCAAGCAACTGACAGGGTAAGAGCTATAGTTCTTCACCTTCTCCATTGATGGCACCATCAAGAATCAAGATTTCATCATGGATTAAGTGCTCACCCAGCCAATAAATTAGAAACTGCTCCTCAAATGCTAACATGATAGGGGCATAGTATACCCCTTCAAGAGTGTAAAACTCAACAAAAATATACATGGGTGAAGCAATGTCACATCTAAAACATGTATCATGAAACACAGGATAAATTTCCATACCATGTGGTACATACACATTGCCTACTTTTTTTCCATACAAACCCATAAACAATACCAATATGTCATCTATGTATGGAAGCAAAATCACATATAGGCAAACTGAAATCTGCACTTGAGGAGGTGGGTCACAATCCCACATAAGGTACCAGCGCAGTGTACTCCTTATTTTGAGTAGATCTAATTGTGATAGGTGGTACCCCCACCACATCTTTGCTGCATGGGTCACTTTGATATGGCTGAAAGTGAAGCCCTCATTAGGTTCCTTTGGGAAGCACCCATCATGATAGATAATCTCCCTTTTCACCTCAAGGGAGTGGCCAGCTTTGGAATTTTTATTGGCCTCATCAATGCCATGAGATCTGCATGTAATATCACTCCTTGTAGGAGCCATGGCCTGCATACATATGGTAAGAGAATGTGCTAAATCAGAAAAATAAACTTTCTCCATAAGATCAGATTCCTTACCATACAAGTCTCCCATACACATAGAGTTAGGCATGGGCTTTTCTCCTCTTTTAAGAGAAGAAAGAGATGGCTGAAATGTCTCTTGCATAGGATCCCTTGGCTGCCCCATCTACACATAACTATTTCACTCTTGTAAGTGCTGATATAGTTCCTCCCAATCATAATGCTGATGTAGTTCTTCCTCCATACCCTCCCAATCAAAACTCTGCAAGATTAGGGAGTAGATTTTTGTTGACTAGATGTAGCTGGAAATGAACTCTTTGTGTGCTCTTTGTATTATCTCTTGCTTAAGCTTGGAGGATTGAGACAAGATTACTTTACCAAGATGATAGATGACCCCTTCATGGACCAAATAGCCTCATCCTTTCTTCATGCCATCTAATATCATCCTGGTGTGCAGATATTTGGAGTACTCCACAAGGAGTTGAAACCTCCAATATGGATCTACACTTCTCAACAAAGACAACATTGTTGATGCATCTATGGTGGTGATTTCCTTGTTGCTTCTTTTTTCTTTGGCACTATGCATGCAAAAATTGTTTGTGGGAAGGTTGATCCTCCCCCTTGCTTCCTCCCACGGCGTTGTGACTCTCTCTTCTATTATTTCAGCACTTGGTGAGGCTTCCCCCACAGAATCTGATGGCACCCCAAGTGGCTTGCCATGATGTAGAAATGTTCCTTGTAGCATTCTCATAAACATGAGAGAATGAACTGTGAGGTCCCTGCCCCCACTGCGCAATTCCATCTTTTTTGTGTGGGTGGAAACATCAAGTGAAGGGTATGTGTGCATGCCTTGAATTATTTGTTGTTTCCCACTCTTCAAATCCACCCATTCCATCTGCAAGGCCTTCCAATCAGTGGTTAATTTTCCCAAAATAATCAACCACTAGACATCCAAGATGATGTCAGTGTCTGGTATATCCACTACAAAGAAACGGTCCTCCAAAGTGTAGGTTCCCATAGTCACAGAAAGTGATGGAACATACTGCATGCACTGCATAGTTCTATCTCCTAGAACCAAAATAGAGAACCCATCAAAAGTATCAGTAGGGATCCCTCTCCTCTGCACAAAGTGAGCATCAATAAATTTGTGGGTTTCCCCACTGTCAATCAGAATAGAAACTCTTTGGTTCATAACTGAACCTTTCACTCTAAGAGTCAAATACTTGGGCACTCCTCTCAAAGAAGCAAGAGTCCCACTGGTTGGAGAAAATTCTCCTTCTTCTTCTCTGGATGATGATGGATCCTCCTCCTCATCATCACCAGCGCTGTGACCTCTCCTAGGTCCAGCATTTCCCTCTTCCCCTTCACAATCATAGAAGACTTCAATATAATGTTCTCTTCCAACATCACATCTATGTCCCGATACCCATGGCTCTTAACAAGTGAAACATAATTTCTTCTTCCTCAACTCCCTCCGGAGATCATTGTCAAGAAGCTTCTTCAATGAGCTCTCCTTGGGTGGAGCAGCTTTCCCCTCCTTCCCCTTTGAAGAGTGAGTGGCTTTGCTTGGGAAGGTTGCCTTTGCCTTTGGCAAGGCATCTTGGAGATCTCTAGTTCTTTCAATGGCATCATGTAGAGTGATGGGCTTGGTGGACTTAACCAACCCACGCAAAGGTTCTTCCAGGCCATCAATGAACATGTAGACTCTCCTTGCTACTGAAATATCAAGAACCATTACAGACAACCTCAGGAATTCAGAGATATAGGCCTCAGCATCTCTTGTCTGCTTAAGATTTGCCAAGCTTATAAAAGGGGCCTCCGGATCTTTCCGATCGAATCTCTCCACTAGTCTCCTAGTGAACTCAGCATAAGTGGACACATTGTTGTGCCCCAATGTAGAAATTCCATGAAACCACCAGTTGTGGGCTTCTCCCTCAAAATGTAGCGCAGCAATCTTAATGGCATCTGCTTCAAGCACTTTATTCAGCTGGAAATAGATGTCCAACTTCTCCACCCATGCTTTAGTAGAATAAGAGGGTGATCCATCAAACTTAGGAAAGAAGAACCTGCCCATGGTTTGGTGCCTCCCATGAAGGAAACCTCCATCTCTGTACTACTACCATGGCCTCCTCCGGTCCTTGAGATGGTAGAAGTCTTGAAAGCTCAAGTTATCCTTGAAACTTTTTCTTTGTGAGTCATATTCTATAAAGTAGCCTTCCAAATAGGTTGGCTCTTGCAGCCCTTCATTCTCTATAGCCAAGAAGGTAGGCATTGTAGAGCGTTGTGAGGTATGTGGAACTTGATGCAAGCTCACAGGTTGACCAGTCCCAAATTGAGACATATCAAAACATTCTCCTTGATGGAATCTCCCAAGGGACTCCCTCATTCTATCTATCCTCATCTCCTTTATCTTCTTGGACAAATATTTCATAGCTTCCAAGAGAGTTTTTGCAAATTCCTCTTCCTCCTTATCTTTATCATTCACCAATTCAAGGGCTTTCCCCTTGTCTTGACCCTTGTCAAGGTCAACAATAGTATAGTCATAATTTCTATGAATTATATTCTAGTATCTCCTCTACCTCTTAGAAAGAGGATATTCATCTTCTGAATGCAGCATGACTGAGGCTCTAATGCTAGCACAGGTTGTGCCAAGAGTGGAGCTCTGATACCACTGTAATGATCCTTTTTCAGGATTCTCAAGATTTTATTTCAAAGATGGAATATAGAGGAATTTACTGGATATGTCACACTTCAAAGAAAGGGTGAGATCTAGAGGCTATCTGGCCAACTGTAGAATTTGTCTATAGAACTTGGAATAACCCCCTTTCAGGATTCTCAACAAGGTCTTCAAGAAAAACGTTGTATAAGGAAATATGATCAAGAATAACGTAGATCAGGGCTGGGATCCCCTCATTTATGATTTATGTGACTTACATATGGAATTTCATCAAAAAAAAAAAAGTTTAAGCACATTAAACAGATCTCCCAATGTCAAGACTAGCTAGAAATCAGCCAAAGAGAAAGGTTGTTGCAACATGAAAACCCCAGCAACCATAATGGTGCAGTTTTGGCTGAGGCTCAAAGGAGGAAAGCAAAGGATCTGATAATTCAGAGATATAATAGTAAATCAGATTTATATTTTAGCTTATTTCCTCTATAGTAGATTACAAAGAGAACTAGGGAAAAATCCCTTCAGAAATTAGAGCTGCAACTAGAAATAAACGGCATAAATACATAGACAACGTTATTTTTCAAATGGTTCAGATGTTGTACATTAAATTTCATATATCTGACATATGTATGGATGAAACATCATATATAATAGATATCTGGAAACTATATGACTTTAAGAATAAGATCGAATTGGAATTACATCAAAATATTGTATAATAAGCTGTAGATCTGAATTACAAATTGCAGTGCTGCAGAAAACCCAGAAATTTCTAAAGATAAATTTATTTCCAAAAGAGATCAGATCTATAGAGACATGGATCAGCAACCCAATCCATGGATAACCAAGGGAAGGCAAGCCTAACACCAAGAGATCTCCCTCCACTCTGATAGCAAATTGAAACAAGAAACCCACAAAAATAACGTAGTATAGAGAAGAAACTGTGCTGAGGGTGAAGGAGACTGAATAAAATTGAATGAAATTAAAAATCAGATACAAAATATGGATAAAATCTCTCTTTGGAGGCTGAGAAACACTCTCCAAAATAAAAATCCTCCCAAAACAAGCTAGATCTAAGCAGATCTAGAACACCACTTGCTACAAATGACAATAGCTACAAAACCCTCAATGGGCCAGCACTGCTCATGAAAATAGAGCTTGGTCTCAAACCAAATAGTGGCTCACTTCAAAAAATAACTCCTCCAATGATCCTCAAAGGAAGAGATGAAACCCCTAAAGAGGAATTCCAATCACAATCCTCCACTAAACAGCAGAGAATGGTATTTGTCTAAGCAGACAAATACTTCAAAAATATGATCTGTCAACAACCTCTTCATGTGTCTTCTCCTCCTTTTCATAATATGAGAAAGCTCTTGCAAACCCTAAACCACTTTTATGAGTTGGCCCTTTTCACGTTAGAGGCTCCCTTCTAGAACTGCGCAGTCCCTTTTGGAGATGCAATGAACCTAGACAGTGCAATTGATTTGGTCAAGGTGGACCCGGTCTTTGGCTCAAACCTCTTTCACACCTACAAGTGATTATTTACATAGCCCTGATTTTTCTTTGTTCATGTTGATCATAATCCGCTTCCTATAGAAATTCCACATGCAATCTGTCTTAAAGCTCTCGAATTTCCCCTTACAGCCTTGGAAAACCATTCTTATGCCCATCGTTGCCATTTCCCACCTCCAAAACACCTCATAAAAGGCTGAAAATTCATATTTGAAATATTTAAGGTGTAGCTCCTTCGGCCCTAGCCCCTCTGTCTTCTTCCCCATGTAACCTGGGCACTAGACCAGGTGCTAGTCCTACGGGCACTTATCCAATATGTATCGGGCGCATCCCAAGCCATTGATATGTGCAGATCGAACGACGTTCGCTCATCTCTGTCGTGCCCGTAGCCTACCTATTCACCGTTCGATCAAATCATAAATCAACGGTTCACTACCCGCTGGTTCTGGTGGTCCCCGCGCCCAAAAAACTGTTCAAAACTGGGTGGTATGTATCGCACCGCCTTTTGGCAGTAGGCGGTAATTCTCCTTCGGCCAGCGATTCCATACAGCGCTCACCACGTGTCCTCGCGTATGGCCCGAATACTGCCCTCCATCGCGCATTAATGTTCGACCAAAGTCACGCAGCAATATTTATCACAACCGTCTGATCTAAGGGCCTTCATCCAACGGTCATCACGCTCCGAAGTTGCACACGTTTTAGTCCAAGTGTACAGTGCTCCTGGCCCACAGACCATTGCCTCCGATGCTCTTCCAACCGTCAATCTCCTCCTGAGATCGGATGGTCAGGATTTGATTATCTCCGTCTTTGACCAGCTCCCATAGTCAACACTCCACGTCATCAATTTCCCGCTGCCCGATATCGTGCCACCTATCTCCCAGTTTTTCTCCATGTGCATTCCGCCACCCCAGATCTATATTTGGTTCATTTCTTCATTTATTATGTATTTCCACGATTATGTTCGCATTCTTCTCCACGACCACTCCACACTGTTACGCTGCATTTCTTACCATCGTCCCACATTTCCCCACCAGTCAACCACTCAAAGACCGTTACACCATTACCCCTACTGTGCTTGCATTCCCGTGCATTGGTTTTCCTAACATGTTTGTGGATTTTACAGGGTGCAAATGGAAGTAATCTTCCATTACTCACAGCCTCCATTACAGAAGCCGAGACCGCTCCAAAGGACCATTTATCAGAGGCAGAATTATGGAAAAAGGATTTGGGAAGCTGTTACGACACGAATTTCATTAAAGAAGTAGGTGTAAGATCTTTCAAACCCTCTAGAGTCATTCAAAGCACTAATTGTGGTAGATGGAAGCATTAATGTTGCGGCAAAGAGTATCAGTCAAATGATAAATGAATTCAGCGTTCAGCATTGAAGATTTTAAATCTTAATTCAAGATCTAGGAGGCAGAGGGTACAATGTAGAAGAAGCAATACCCTCCGGGTTGTATTTCAGCTGAGTTTTCTTTCAAGAAAGGACAGAATGTTCATATGGTTTTATCTCAATACCGTGTTCCTGAAGATATTTTTACCCAATGAATTTACTTCAGAAAGCAGGCAGCAGAGTACAGACAGCACAGCGCCGTCAAGGAGTATGGGCGGGCACTTCTCCACCATTTTGTTTTAATGATACAATTAAATGTTCATCACCTACCTCTTTTACTCATTTTTTAGGTTTTCTCCTATAAAAACCATGAAGAAATACATTGTAAGGGTTCCAGATTTTTATCAGAAAATTATGTAGTGAAAGGCTTTTTGCATACATTTTGTAAAATTCTTATATGAAGGCTCAGAGCCCATAGGGTCTCAATGAGGAGGAGTTCTATTTGTCAAAGAGGATTCTGGTCTTTGGTATTTCACATTCTGTAATCTTCTTTATTGTGTTATATTAATAGAACATTTCATTTCATCCATCTTTCTTGTATCATGTTTTGGAATGCGAGTGGCTCACTAATTTTTGGTATGGATTCTTCCTATTTGATGCCCACGCTTGGATCATTCAAGCACTTTAAATATGTCTCATGCATGATATTCTGTTCCATTATTCAGCTAACCATACTTCTGCTATATTAGTTGCTTTGGGAGGGTGCTTTTAAAATGCTATTATCATGTATGGATTCTTATATTGGTAAGCCCATGCATGGTGGTATTGTATATCTGGGTATCAACTCAATGTTAACTAGTATCTTCTCAATATTTATTTCACTACATAGACCTTCTGATAATTTATGTCTGTGAAGTATTTCTGAATCGGCCCGCTTTGTAGTAAACTGTCTCTGAATTGTCTACTGCCTTTGTATTAGAGTTCTGCATCTTGCCTCTGCAGTATCTCTTTTCCTGTGTCAGTTTCTGAGATTTTGGTCCCATTCTATTTCATTTCCCTATTTACAGGAGATAGCATGTGAGCTGAAGCTGACAACTTCACACATTATATTATATGCTCCTTTCTATGCTAAGATGTCCTATGCACTAGTCTATCACAACTCTAGGCTATCTCTAGGAGCTACAACAGTTCACATGGGCATTGATTTATTCATACTTTTTAGGAGTTTTACATGTCCTCCTTTATTCATTTATTCATAAAACACAAATTAAATCAAAATTTAATGTTTCCTCTTAGCTAAGGCTAAGTAGGAACATTAAATTTATTCTACTGGCAAACCAAACATTCCGCCATAAACTTTTGAATATCATATTTAAGGCCATCCCAAAAAAATTATTTCTTCACCCTGTGGTAAGTTTTTAAAAATCTTGAGTGTCCTCCTAAAGGAGAAGTGTGCAATTCCAAAATAATATTTTTTTTTAGTTGGGAATTCTTACAAAGATATAAGCGATATTTGTACCATAAGGAATCATTTTTCCAACTAAATGTATCAGATGTACTAGGATCTTGCTACAAATTTTGAATGTGTCCACACTTCTTCGCCCTTCTTCCATTCATCTCTTGCTTCAGTTATCCAATCTAGTTGGATAATAGAAATGGCACAAAGCAATGCTTCCACCTCTTCATTCTTTCTTGAGAGTGCATCTGCAACAACATTAAGCCTTCCTTTTTTGTATATTATTTCAAAGTCATAACCCAACATCTTTGTGACCCATTTTTGCTGCTCTTCTGATGATAGTCTTTGTTCCAAAAAGTGTTTAAGACTATCATGATTAGTTTTACCTTGAAGTGTCTTCCCATTAGGTAAGTTCACCATTTCTTTAGTGCATGCAGTATTGCTAACATTTCCTTCTCATAAATAGGTTTTTGTAAATACTTTCCTTTGATTGGACGACTTTCAAAAGAAATGGGTCTTCCTTCCTGCATTAAAACTGCACCATTTCCATTTCCTGAGGCATCACATTCCACAATAAAGGTTTTTGTGAAGTCTGGCGTAGCTAAGACCGGTGCTAGGCACATTGCCTCTTTAAGATGTTCAAAGGCCTTAGTTGCTTCAGGAGTCCATGAAAATGCATCTTTCTTCAATAATGTTGTTAGAGATGTTGCTATTCTCCCATAATTCTTAACAAACTTGCGATAATACCCTGTTAACCCGAGAAATCCTCGCAACTGCTTTATGGTTGTGGGGACTTTCCATTCCTTAATGGCTTTAATTTTGTTAGGGTCTACTTTAACACCCCCGTGAGATACAATATGACCCAGATATTCCATCTCTTGTACTCCAAAGAAACATTTGGATATTTTTGCATATAGTTGTTTCTCCTGCAATAGTTTGAGCACCCTGTCAACATGTTCAACATGATCCTTCCAAGACCTGCTGTAGATTAGTATATCATCAAAAAATAATAGCACAAATTTTCTAAGGAAGGGTTTGAAAATGGAATTCATCAACCCCTGAAATGTAGAAGGTGCATTGGTAAGGCCAAAAGGCATGACCAAAAATTCATAATGACCCTCATGAGTTCGAAATGTTGTTTTTGGAATATCTTCGGTCTTCATTCTAATTTGATGATATCCTGAACGAAGATCCAACTTGGTAAAATAAATTGCTCCATGTAATTCATCCAATAATTCATCAATCACAGGAATGGGAAATTTATCTTTAATGGTGAGCTTATTGAGCTCCCTATAATCCGGAAACATGCACCATGATCCATCCTTCTTGTGTACCAATATTACAGGAGCAGAGAAATAACTTTGAATAGGTTGAATTATACCTGCCTCTAACATTTCTGCAATCATACGTTCAATTTCGCTCTTTTGGACATAAGGATATCTATAAGGCCTGATGTTTGGAGGAACACTTCCTGGAATCAAATGAATAGCATGATCATGATCACGAATAGGTGGGAGTCCTTTCGGAGTTTCAAAAACCTTGGAATGATTGTCCAAGACTTTTTGGAGATCTGCAGAAATAGATGATTTTGATGTTGGAACTTCTAGTGAGCATAATTGTGCAATTATGCCTCATTGTTCTTTATTTAGAAGCTTTGTCATGAAATTAAAGCTTATTATCTCTCTCGTCTTCCCTGCAATACCCCATAATTCGACTTGCTTTCCTTCTGAATTTTTTTTTAAGAAAAGCTCTTGAAAAGTAAAAGCTACCGTCCCCAAAGATTCTAACCATTGTACTCCTATTACAACATCAGCACCTCCCATAGGAATGGAAAGCATTGGAATATTCAATACATATTCCCCCATGGTTAGCTTGATATTATGGCATTTTCCAGAGCAATTTATTGTTCCTCCATTTGCAACCATCACTTGACATTCTGGTGCTGGGTATATGAAACAATTCAATTCCTTGTCTACCTTACAATGAATAAAATTATGGGTACTACCTGAATCAATCAACACTATTACCTTTTTATTCTTGATATGTCCTTCTATCTTGAGAGTTTGAGGAGTGGTAATTCCTGCCAATGCATTACACGATATGGTCGGACTCATTTATTCCTCTTCCTGGGTTGGTTCCTAGTGTATATCCTCTTCTTGTTCACTTTCTTCTTCCTCTTCACAATCTATGTAAAATAATTTCTTCTCGGCACACTTATGACCTTTAGTGTATTTTCTATCACAATTGTAGCAAAGCCCTTTTGCTCTTTTTTCTTCCAATTATTGTGGTGTCAACCTTGTAGGTTGTGGAAATATAGGAGTAGAAACACTTCCCTCTTTGCAGAAGTGAGTGGTAGGCTTCCTTGTCACCATAATTTTACATTCAATTTTTCTTGCCAACCTGAATGCCTTCTCCAATGAATCAGGTTCCAAAATGCGAAATTCATGTTGGATGTTATCCTTTAAAGTACCTATGAAAAGATCAATCATGTGTTCCTCTAGAATATCAGTTACCCTTATATTCAATTTTTGGAAGTCCTCAATGTGCTCCCCCATTAAACCCTTTTTTTGAGATTTATCAATTAGCTAAAGAAGGTGTTGCTCTCTGTACCCTCATAATGTGCTATCATTTCCTCCGTAAAAATTGACTAAGTGACAATTTTTTTACGGGAGCAAAGCCATCAATACCATACAAATGTATTTTTTTCTAAATATAAAGTTGCAATGCGTAACTTTTGTGTGTTTTTCACATTATGGAGATCAAAATATTGCTTCATCTGTAGTATCCATGTTACAGGATCATTTCTATCAAACTTCCTCATATCCATTTTTGGAATATGGTGGTTCTTCCCGCCAACATTAGATTTTATGAAATCATGATTAACATTTATTTTGTTCTCATCATGATTTTCCTCCACTACCTTTTCACCATCAGGAAACATTTCTTGTATCAACTTTGTCAAACCTTCCATGTCTTCTTTTAGATCATTCTTCATGTTTTCCATTTTATATTCCATGTCAGCTTCCATGCCATCTATCTTAGATTCCATTCCATTATTCAAACCATCCATATTAGATTCCATGCCTTTCTTCAAACCATCGATATTAGTTTCCATGCCTTTATTCAAAACTTCCATGTCATTTTTTGTTGCTCTTTGTGAGAGTGAAATGTGTTGCACTTGTTCTTGTAATTTTGATATGTCATGTTGCCATTCTTTATCTTCATGAGTCATAGTAGAGCCTTCTAAAGGGTTAATGGGCATTGAATTATTTTTAGGGGCCATTTTAGAATCCAATATTGATATCTATTCTACAATATGCCCTTGGAATCAATTCAACTTGATTCTTCAAACAAGACTTATGCAATTCGGAAAAAAATACACACCTTTTACTTGCTTTTGAGGAGCTCGATATTGAAATTGAATTATATCTATAATTGTGGATCCTAAATATCTAAAACTTAGCCCTATAGTAGCCCTCTAAAGCTTCTTTCAAATGCCATAGGTCTGATCTAATTTGGATTCTTCAAGGAAAAGCTATGTCCACTCTCCCACAATGACCCAATTTTGGATTAGTTCAGTAGAGAAAAAATGTACAACTTGCCACGTGTCATTGTTTCCTCCTTTGGCTCTAAAATTGATAGACCAAAAACTATAGTCTGTGCACTTATGGCCACTTTTTACAACATTACAATCCGATTCTCATAGAGAGAGCTATGAAGATTTTCCCACGATCACCTCTTTGAGATGAAATTCAGAAGCCTCAAAAATCCCTAACTTCCACAGATCATATATCCGAAAATATTTCAAAACAATATCTAAATTTTTTTTACGATGATCCTTAGGATTGTTGCTTCGCACTCTAAAAATTTTATCTTTTGAACCTTTGTAGAAAAAACGTTATTACGAAAATACCATGATGACCTGTTTAGGTTAAATTCAGGAGCCTACAAAATGACCTAACTTGCACAAATCATATCTCCGAACCTATTGTGAACCAAGCTCTGAAATATTTTGACGATGTTCCCCAGGATTTTGGCTTCACACGCTAAAAATTTCAGATTCTGAACCTTCGTAGAAAAAAATTTATAGCGAAAATTCCACGCTAACCTATTTGGAGTAGCGAAACCCTAGAATCTCAAATCTCTGATACCAAATGTTGTGAAACCAGCTCCAAAAAGAGAAGAAAAGATATATCAACGCCTTAGAAATAAGCCACTTCGATGGGGAAACCTCCAATACATTACATAAATGAATAATTCTTGGATGATTCAAATTACCAAACCTCCTTTCTATATATAGGAGTCCATGGGGCCATAATGTAATCCTAGCTGACCTAATAATAATAATTTAAGGGCACAATAATAACAATATGGGGGTTACAAGGGTACAATAATAACAATAAGGGGGTTACACTAAAAACAATAAGGGACTATACTAGTAATATAGGGACATAACAGAAAATACTTAATTTGATCTGATATAGATGAATAATATAGAAATTGGCCCAAGGCCCTCCTCAATAGACCTCCCTGAGTGAAATAGACATCTCCTCCTCCGAAACAAGCACAAAATAGGAGAATGTGGCCCAACAGCTGCTGCTACTATAGAAATGATGCAGTTACTGGAATTGACTGCGTTGTATATGATGCAGAATATATATCCTCAAGATAGCCGATGAAAATTGAGCTCAGGACCTTCCCCTTAGATCTCCCAATCAGCTAGACCAAAGGTGAAGATGGAATTCCTGCATGAGATTTGCACCAAACAATGTTGCAACTACAGCTAAACAACTAGAGCTTGCAATCAGTCAAAAGACAAAACAAAGATGATAACTGAATGCCTTCGTTGCTGCTATCTCCTCCTTATTATCCTTGGTGAGCTTCCTCACCCAGGACCCCACTCATTGATGATGTGACTTCCTTGAGAAGATTCCCCTTTCAAAACTGTGCTGCCCTAGTTGGTTTTCCTCCTCTTGTAACAACGTTGCTGACTTGGTCAAATGGATCTAGCTCATTGTTTTGTCCCTCTTTCACACCAAAATGGCTTTATTTTTCCTCCTAATCCAATCCCTTTTCACACTGGGATATGTTTTATTGTCCTCCCTACTCTTTTATTTCAAAATTGGAGCAGTTATAATATTCCAAGTAGCAGTGGCTAATTGGGAATATTACATTCCTCCCGTCTCAAAATTTGCTTGCCCACAAGAAACAGTAAAGAAGGATGCTGCAATATTTTCTCTCCCTCCCAAGTGGCATCCTCATCTGGTAGATTCCTCCATCGAATCAGATATTCCTTGATGACTCTGTTTCTTAGCTGCCTCTCCCTTGTGTCTAAGATTTCTTCTGGCTGCAAAATTAGGTGGCCCTCATCATCAATATGGGGGAGATTCATGTTGGAAACTACATTCCTCCCAATGGCCTTCTTGAGGCAAGAGACATGGAAGATATTTTGGATCTTGCTCCCCTTAGGAAGCTCCAACTGATATGCTACCTTACCAATACATTTTATCACCCTGTATGGCCCATAGAAACGTGGTTGGAGCTTCTCAGCTCCCTTCTGCTTGAGTGTGGACTGTTTTTAAGGCTGAATACGCAGATAGACAAGATCTCCCACCTCAAACTATCTTTCTATCCAACCATGGTTTGTATACATCTTCTACTAGTTCTGGGCAGTAGCAATGTTGTCCTTGAGTGCCATAAGTATGTCTTGGTTCTCTTGAATCCATTCCCTTACCCTTGGAGCCTTACTTGCCCCAAACATAACATCATCAAATGAGAGTGCCTCATACCCATATAAGGCCCGGAATGGAGTTATGCCAATAGAAATACGGTGAGTAGTGTTGTAATAATACTCTCCCAAGTGAAGCCAATGCAGCCAAGCTCTTTGCTTCCCTTCTACCATTAGAGGAATTTTGAGGTCTAAAATGGGCCTCTTAAGGAAATAATAAAATAATAGTTAAACCAATATAATAATATTTATGAATTTGCAATTCACTTTTTGCACCAAAATCAATGTAACCATGGTTAAACTCAATTCAAAATTTGTGCCAAAATAAAAATGATAAATAAATAGTATTGATGTGACTATAAATAAGAATGATATTTTCAAGAAAATGTCATTATCATTGCCCAAATAATGCATTTGTCCTTTTTACTTAACTAACTTAAAATAAAATATAAATATAAATTCATAAATTCTTAATTATAGAATATACTAGTAATTAAAATTTATATTTTTTAAATTATATAATAACATGTAATTAATATACTATATAAAAATAAAATAAAATAATATATTGTTTTATCTATGAATTTTTTATTACATATTTAATTGATTTGATTTATAAATAAATATTTGAATATATGCAAATATAATATGTATTTAAAGGTGTGTAAATACATGAAGATTGTATAGGGATATGCATTGTTTCTTTCAAAAAATATGAAATGACAGTAATAATATTTTATTCAAAAAGTGTAAATGACATTTATTACGAGTACTTTACTTTATGAATTTAAAAGTACTTAGAGCACTATCATGGTTAACTATGAGTTTTTATCCACCATTGAGAAGGTGACAAGTAAGTAGCTTTAACTCAAGTAATGCCACCTCAGCCATTAGGGATGATGCCATCCCCTAAAATGTGATTGGTTCTCATAAAGTGAATTTTGATTGTACATTTTCCTTAGGAGGCCCATTTTAGACCTCAAATTTCCCCTAATGATATTTCCTCAAGTAGCCTTCCATCCACTTGTTTACTATCTCGGTCTGTCCATCGGTTTGGTGGTGATAGCTAGTGCTTGGAGTCAAATCAGTCGCCACGAACCGGAAAAGTTCTTGCCAAAAGCCACCCATGAAAAATCTGCCCCGATCACTCACTATGGTCCTTGGGAGACCATGGAGTATAAATACATCTTTAAAGAAGAGCTCAGCTACCTGTGAAGCAATATAGTGTGCAGAAATGGAAAAGAAATGAGAGTAGTTCGATAGTCTATCAACAAATACAAAGATACAATCCTTAACCTGTACTATCGGTAAGACGGTGATGAAGTCCATAGAGATACTTTCCCACTTCCCATCTGGAATAGGTAGTGGCTACAATAAGCTAGCAGGGTGGGTGTGTTCTCCCTTATTCTGCTAACAAATGGTGTACTCTCTGACATGTTGGAGCACATCCTCCTTGAGACCCTTCCATGAGAATCTCTCTCTTATAGCTCTGTAAGTCTTTGTGAAACCTTGATGCCTGGAAAGTGGGGAATCTTGTGATGCCAATAAGATCTTCTCCTTGAGCTTGGAATTCTTAGCCAAGAAGATCCAGTCCTGGTAATAGATGACCTCATCCATTACTCTAAACCTCTCATCTGATACCACCCCATCAAGTATCTCACATGCAAAGTCATCTTTGGAATACTCAACTAAAAGTTGAGCTTTCCAATTTGCGTTTATGACCCTCAAAGAAAGTGTTGTAGGCCTCCTGGATAGTGCATCAGCTACTACATTTCTCTTCCCCTTGACATACTCTATGTCAAAATCATAAGCTTGGATTTTTCTCACCCACTTTTGTTGTCTCTCCTGGAGTTGTTTCTGTTCAAGGAAGAATCTAAGACTGTTATGGTCATTCTTCACCTTGAACTTATTCCCCACCAAGTATTGCCAGAATTTGGCTAATGCATGCATGAGAGCCAACATCTCTTTATCATAGATTGGGTATAACCTCTCATGAGGGAGCAACTTCCTGCTCTCAAAGGCTATAGGATTCCCACCTTGCATCAAGACTACCCCAATACCTTCACCTGATGCATCACATTCTAGAAAAAAAGGTTGAGAAAAGTCAGGCAAAACCAAAATAGGACAATTACTCATTACCTCTTTGAGCTTATCAAAAGCCCTCTGCGTTGTAGGTGTCCAATGGAAAGCCCCCTTCTTTTTCAAGTCTGTGAGTGGTTCTTCTAGTTGTGAAAATCCTTTCACAAACTTCCAGTAACAAACCCTCTGAGTTCTGTAACATTTCTGGGTTTAGGCCAATCTCTGATAGCCTGGATCTTCTCCTCATGTACCCTCACTCTATCTACTCCTAGGATGTGCCCCAAATACAACATCTTTGTGAGGCCAAATTTACATTTGGAGAGCTTGGCATAGAATTGCTGCTCCTTGAGGATATGTAAAACTGTCTCAATATGCTGCAAGTGCTCCTCCCAAGTGCAACTGTAGATAAGAATATCATCAAATATGACCAATACAAACTTTCTCAAATGACCACTAAAGATGTGGTTCATGCAAGATTGGAAAGTTGTTGGGGCATTGGTCAATCCAAAGGGCATTACCAGAAACTCAAAATTCCCATAGTGACATTTGAACGTTGTCTTGGGGATATCTTTCTCCCTCACCTTGATTTGATGATGATCGGATCTCATAACAATCTTGGAGAAGTATTTATATCCCCTCAACTCATCCATGAGTTCATCAATCCTGGGTATAGGGTACATGTTCTTCATGGTATTCTTGTTCAAGGCCCTGTAATCAATGCACATCCTCAATGTGCCATATTTCTTCTTTACCAAGACCACTGAAGAAGCAAAAGGACTAGTACTAGGCCGGATGTGTCCTAGAGCTAGAAGCTCTTGGATAGCCCTCTCAATCTCATCCCTATAAGCCTTGGGGTGTCGATAAGGAATGGTGATTATTGCTTATATCCCTTGTTCCAACTGAATGGTGTGTTCAAACCCTCATTCAAGAGGTCTCCCTAGTGGGATATCTCCAAATACTGTAGAATATCGGTCCAAGAGAGACTGAACATCTGGATGCATTGGTGAATAGTTGCCCTTAACCTCTGATATATGCAGATCCACTACCCATTCAACATACCCTCTGCGCAGGTCTGCCTCCATCCTGTGTGCTGAAACAACCTGAGGGGGGTATGTGTTTATACCCTTGATCTTTTGATGCTGGCCATCCTTCCCTCTTGTCCATTCCATATCCAAAGTTCTCCAATTAGTGGTAACTCTCCCAAGAGTGATTAACCACTGGACTCCCAATATGGCATTGATGTCTGGAATATCTACCACAAAGAAGTGGTATGTCCAGGTGTAGGTCCCCATGGTAATGGTTAGTGTCGAAACATATTTGGCACATTGCAGGGTCATAGCTCCTGCGACCAAAACTGAGAATCCCTCAAACTCCTCCATGTGGATTCCTCTCCTTTGTACTAGATGTGAATCAATAAAATTATGAGTAGCCCCACTATCTATCAACACAGAGACTCTTTTCCCCATAATAGTACCTCTCACCCTCAAGGTTAGATACTTTGGGACCCCTCTTAATGCTGCAATAGCCCCCCCTCTTGGAGCAAAGTCTTCTATGGATGTTACAGTGCTGGCATCCTTCTTGGAGAAGGTCCTGACATGACGTGTCCTCCCTACAACACATTCTCCCTCCAAATCCTGAACATGGATTCTCTTCCTTGGTCCTGAGTAGGCCTCCTGCTGCAATAATGTTCTTTCCCTAGGCAAGATGTGTTGTAAGTCTCTAGCTTTCTCCACAGCTTCAGGGAGTGTGGTTGGTTTAGTGGATTTGACCAACCCTTGCAATGGTTCAGCCATCCCATTAATAAACATGCATACCTTCCTACTCATAGTGAGGTTGGATACCATCACTAAAAGCTGCAAATACTCAGCAATATAGTCCTCAAGATCTCCCTTCTGTCTGAGCTTGGTTAACTTGACAAAATGGGCTTTCGGATCTCTTAGATCGAACCTTTCCACTAGCTTCTTGGTGAAAGTTGAGTAAGAAGTGATGTGATGATGCCCAAGTGTGGCCAGTCCGTGAAACCACCATTCTTGAGCTTCCTCTTCTAGGTGCAGCACAGCTATCTTGATGGCTTCTATTTCAGAAACCTTGTTGACCTGGAAGTATGTGTCCAGCTTCTCCACCCAAGCCTTGGCTGTACACTTAGGTGTCCCATCAAATGTGGGAAAGAATAACCCTACCATACTATGTTGTACGACTGATCCTTGCATCAATTTCTCCTCCTTTTGATGAGGATTAATCCTCCTTTCATCCTTGATCCGGAAAAACTCCTGAAAGCTCAAGTGCTCCTTTAACCCTTGAGATTGGAGTTCATATGCTTCAAAATACTCCCCCAAGGTTCCCTCCCTATCTCCTCCAGTTAGAAATCAGGGCATGGTAGAGCGTTGTGGTGCAGCTGAATGCCCCATGCCAAATGTAGTGCTGGTGCTTGCCTCATGGCAAAACCCTATGTAATCCCCTTCATGTCTCATCTCCTTGAGGTCCCTTGAAATGTTTTACAGGGTCTGAAGTAGGAGATTCAAATATCTTCCTCCTCCATGCTGAAGATAAATCCCCCCCCATAAGCTGAGCCAAGAGCAGAGCTTTGATACCACTGTAATATTCCTTTTTCAGGAATTTCTGCAATATCTCAAATGAGGACGTTGTATAAGGAAAACCATGAAATAAAAATGCACAATAAGACTTGGATCCTCTTATATATGTTTTATGTAGCTTAAATATGAAATGGCATAAAAAAAAAATCATTTTATCTACACTAAACAAATCTCCCCAGCTCATATATGCTCAAAAACACCCCAATCCCACAACATCACCAATGTAATGTTCCCAATTTTAGCCTCAAGCTAAAATGGAACATTATAGTGGCATATTTTTATTTTTTTTAATAAAATGGGTAAGGAGACCCCTTAACCCCTTAGTGATAGAGAAATAACTTTCCTTGTGTGAAAGGAGGATAAATAAGCAGCTGAAATAAACACCAAATGGTGTGAACATGATGAGGATCACCTTGATTTGGCCATCTTTGACCAAGTCAATAGCGCTGCCTTAGAGGGGGTGGTTTGCCTTAGAAGACAATGTAGTTTTTGGAGGGAAAGCATTCAAAAGTGAATGGAAACCCTAATTGTGGGACCTATGGTGAGAGAGAGTTCATTTGATTTATAAGAGAGGAGATAGCAACTCATTTGTTCATGCTTTGATTCAGAAATTTTGTAGTGAGGCCAAGGACTTGCACATCCAGGCTGTTTAGTAGGATTGCAGTGCTCTTGAGCACTGGGGGTGTTCCCGGGAGGAGATCCCCCACCTCTTCCTCATGGGAGGAGAGGATTTGAGCTGCATTAACTCATTCTGGCATTTGTCCAAGCTCACTCCTTCAGTTGTAGCATTATCTCTATAGCAGGATGGTGATGTGTTGCTGGTGTAGCAGCAAAGTAACTCATAGAGTCTTTCCTTACTTGCTTTTTTAGTGGAGGAGTGATCTCTTCTTTGGAGGAGCTGTAGATAGGGCTCTTGGACCATATTTTAGATTTGTGGCATCAGGCCACTCATTCACCATCTCCCACTGTGCAGTCACTTGGAGAAACTGTGTTATTCCTTGAGGGCAGTGTTGAGGGAGATTCTTGTGCTCCTCAGGAGGAGTGCTTTTGAGTAAAATGGGATCAGCCCCTTTTCCTTTGAGGGAATTATCATAGGAGGGCATTAGCATTTTATATCAGCCACAACCTCATATTCATGTGGTTTCAGTTGCAATGACAATTTGTTTGTCACCATTGTATTTTATCCGACATTTCTAGCAATCTCCCTGAGATTGGCTAGAAATCCCATATTGATCCCATTTGCCTCTCTTGGGCCATTTTTCTTGTATATTTCAGCTACATTATCATCTTTTATGTATTCAGCAGCTTCATCTCTCATAGAGACTATGCAGCCACGGCTCTCCGGCATTTTGTGCAGCAACAGCATCTCATGTATTACACTGCTTATTCATTGGAGGTTGGTTCTAAAAGCTTGAGGGCCTTGTTCCTCATGATATTTCTATATAGTCTTGCTGATATATTAATATGATGATGGCTGTAGTATTTTCCCTCTCATGATACATTCATATTTGCAGAGTTTCAGATTGATGTTTTGCATATTGTTGTAGCTCACTCTTTGAGCTGATTTATGAGGTACCTAGGTTGGGGAGATCTATATAACCCACCTAGATCTATTTATTTCAGCTCTCTTTCTGCATTTAGACTCCATATTGTATTTATAAGAGGATACCAGCACTATAAATCATTTTATTTGCAAGTGTTCCCTTATACAACATTCCCATGGGAGGAATTGCAGTAATTCCTTGAAGGGAATTATTAGCTTTTGAAAAGTTCTATTGGCAGAGTCTACTAGTGGGCTAGATAGCCTATGGATCTCATCCTTCCTTGTGGAGGTGACATATCCAGTAAATTCCCTTGCATTAAATCTCTGAAATAGTTCAGTGTTCATTTTTAATACTCCTGGAGTTGGAAAATAGGAATATCTTAAGATATTCCCAATAGACCAGAAAATTCCTGAAAAAGGAATATTACAGTGGTATCAGAGCATGATCTTGGCTCAGCGTGTGCCCAAGATCTAGAGCTATTAGAAAGAGGAGCTTCTCTCCAAGGAGAGGAGATTTACAAAGGAGACAATGAAAGAGGAATGATGGAAGATGAGGTTTCCCTTCTTCTTTTCCAAACCGTTGAGGACATCATTGAAAATCTTGATGAAAGGGAACAGAGGGAAGATTTTCTGAAAAGGGTTGTGGATGGAGAAAAACTTAGTTTTTTCATGATGGGTGTGAGCATTCAGCCACACATGCAGATCCACAGCGCAGTCCTTTGTCCTTTTGCAAGGGGGATAGAGGAAGGAGATGAGGCCATTGGAGGAGCAGCGCTGCAACTCAAAGGTATGGCTCATATTTTTTGGTTTGAAAGTCCCATTTTACATTGCCATGCAAATTCAAAAACACATGAAGCATTCACTAAGGGTTTGATGGAAGAACTTGGTGAAACTCATTGTGACATAACCACAAACACTTTGCATGCATTGGAAGGAACCAACAGTGTTGTCACACTGGGAGAACATCCATCAACACATGGAGGTGAGAAGGGAGCTACCGCTTCCACTAAAGGAGCCCTTGTATCTTTGCAGGGAGTTCCAAATATTTTTGCATGTGGGAACCAAGGCATAATTCTGGAGTCCTATGTAGCATTTGATGGGGATTTTGAGATGGAAGGGGAAGAGAAGGATCAAAATGGAGGGATGATGGGCATTCACCCATATCCATTTCAAGAAATTTCTACATAAGGGAAAGAGACTGCACTGCACAAAGGAGAGAGGGACAAATCAGTCCACTCATACATGCAGTCTATCTCAGAGCATGATGTCTCACTTTATGGCGGCATTCCACCTAGGAGGCCACTGGATTTAGATTTGATGAGAGGCAACATGCCATTTGATTCACCACTCATGGATTCTGGAGGGGTGGAGACACTAGAGGGATCCAATACAGTGTAGAGGGTTTGGGGTAAACTCAAGGAGGAGAGATATACTCCCTCATTTTCAGTATCACCCATCTTTATCAGTGTTACTGCGCTAATAAATTTTCTTGCATGGTTAGAGGATAGAATCTTCATGATGGTGGATGGCTGCTCCAAGGATTTGTATGAACAGAGGATTCTTCCTTGGAGAAAGGACCCTTTCATGCATTGGAGTAGATGGAGGCCACTCATGCTTACATTGGCCAGGATCGGGAGATTCTTTGGAGGTGATAGTATCTCATGGGAGGCTAATTTTCAGAGGTCCTTATTTATATTTGAGCATGAGCAGCTGCATGATGGCTTGGTAGAAACTTGGAGGATGACTTTGGCATGAGGGAATGTCAAGGTAGCAGGCAGCAGTGTGATGGAGCACCATATTGCAGAATACCAACGCTGTCTATATGGAGGACTAATTCCGGATGGAGGACTTAGCTTGGGTTGAGTATTCCCTAGGATCCTGATGCATGCATGATTCTTGATGACCAGGAGGGAGATGACTGATACAGAGTTTATGATATGGTCATCTAACACTATGTCATATTCTTCTTAGCTAGAGCCTCTCGTCTCAAGAAGAAATTATTGCATGCAGCATATGAGGGCTTCCTAGCTATGCACTTGGATGCATAATTTGCCTTGCTATAGGAGTATTCTTTGGAGGGCATTCATCATGGAATATATTAGCATAGGGAGAGATGCATAGCCCATTTTATCATGGTGGAGAGGACCTCACATCCACTCCCCTACTCATTGGAGGTAGAGGGAAATTTTTAGTTGGGCCATTTCAGCTCAAGAGCCCAAGTACAAATTGGAGAAGGTATAATCTCACATTTTGTGTTGTACTTTCTTTCCTTGTTTGAGCAGCATGATGGGTCAATAAGAGTTTTTACTTCTTACATAATATACAAGGATGTATTTTTAGACTTTTGTAGCAGATGAATGGACCATTCTTATGGTGGTTTGTGGAGGGAGCCACATGCTCCTTGGTGTGCACCCTTGGCACCAATTTATATTTTCATGTTCCTATCTTTTGAGATGTGTGTGGAAAAAAATAAGTGGATGGGAAAGCACTTGTTATGTATATTTTTATGTATGCAAGAGGATCACTGCGTTGGTCCCATGAGAGGATCAGTGACCCACTCTCTAGTTGTCTTGTGACAACTTGTTTTCATTGTATTATGCTACCTTGTATTGCTGATGCTTATTTATTCACATGGAGCACTATTTGGAGAGTGACTTATATGTTGGGACAGCCTATTGGGAGCACTATTCTCCCCATTACACACGTTCCATATTGCAGGAGATACCATGGGCAAACCATGATTGCCATACTATTATTTTTCTCTTCTTGTGGGGCCAACCACTTGGAGAATTTGAGAAGGCATTTCATGGTTGAATCCTTTGATGGGGTAGCTTGGGCCACTCTTGGAGGCTATACCATTTCAGCCCAAGGACAGAGACAACCCCATATGTACTACAGAGGGAGAGAAGAGCTTATTGGGATGAAGCAGCAAAACTCTTCGTTCAGCCCCATTACATTGCACAGAACTGGGGGAAAGATTTCCATTTGGATGATAGCACGGGTGAGGGGATCACCAGTGGGATTATATTTTCCCATTATTTTCATCACTCATACCTTGAGGAGGCCATGGTTCAGCAGGGATATTTCCACCTACACCCTCTATATTTCCTTAAGGTGCACCATTTCAGTTTTCACACTTGGGAGGAGGCATAGGAGGACATTTTTATTGCAGCATATCTTGAGAAGTGGCAGAGATTGTTGATGAGGAGGCCACATGAGAAGAAAGGGGAGAATTTTTTTTCTCTCTATGCAGTTGCATGAGGACAAGCAACATGTGGGATGGGAGGACTGTAATGTTCCCAATTTTAGCCTCAAGCTAAAATGGAACATTATAGTGGCATATTTTTATTTTGTTTAATAAAATGGGTAAGGATACCCCTTAACCCCTTGGTGATAGAGAAATAACTTTCCTTGTGTGAAATGAGGATAAATAAGTAGCTGAAATAAGCACCTAATGGTGTGAACATGATGGGGATCACCTTGAGTTGGCCATATTTGACCAAGTCAATAGCATTGCCTTAGAGGGGTGGCTTGCCTTAGAAGACAATGCATTTTTTGGAGGGAAAGCATTAAAAAGTGAATGGAAACCCTAATTGTGGGACCTACGGTGAGAGAGAGTTCATTTCTTTATAAGAGAGGAGATAACAACTCGTTTGTTCATGCTTTGATTCAAAAACTTCGTAGTGAGGCCAAGGACTTGCACATCCGGGCTCTTTAGCAGGATTGCAGTGCTCTTAAGCACTGAGGGTATTCCTGGAGGGGATCCCCCACTTCTTCCTCATGGGAGGAGAGGATTTGAGCTACATTTCTTCATTCCAGAATTTTTCCAAGCTCACTCCTTCAGTTGCAGCATTATCTCTGTAGCAGGATGGTGCTGTGTTGTTGGGGTGACTCATAGAGTCTTTCCTTACTTGCTTTTTTAGTGGAGGAGTGATATATTCTTTGGAGGAGCTGTAGAGAGGGCTCTTGGACCATATTTCGGATCTGTGGCATCAGGCCACTCATTCACCATCTCCCACTGCGCATTCACTTGGAGAAACTGCGTTATTCCATGAGGGTAGTGTTGAGGGAGATTCTTGTGCTCATCAGGAGGAGTGCTTTTGAGTAAAATGGGATCAACCCATTTTCCTTTGAGGGAATTATCAGAGGAGGGCATCAACATTTCAAATCAGCCACAGCCTCATATTCATGTGGTTTCAGTTGCAGTGACAATTTGTTTGTCACCATTGTATTTTATCCAGCATTTCTAGAAAACTACCTGAGATTAGATAGAAATCCCATATTGAGCCCAGTTGCCTCTCTTGGGCCATTTTTCTTGTATCTTTCAGCTACATTATAATTTTTTATGTATTAAAAAACTGCATCTCTCATAGATACTAGACAGTCACTGCTCTCCGGCATTTTGTGCAGCAACAACATCTCATGTATTACACTGCTTATTCACTGGAGGTTGGTTCTAAAAGCTTGAGGGCCTTGTTCCTCATGATATTTCTATATAATATTGCTGATATATTAATATTATTATGGCTGTAGTATTTTCCCTCTGATGATACATTCATATTTGCAGAGTTTCAAATTGATGTTTTGCATATTGTTGTAGCTCACTCTTTGAGCTGATTTATGAGGTACCTAGGTTGGGGAGATCTGTATAACCCACCTATATCTATTTGTTTCAGCTCTCGTTCTATATTTAGACTCCATATTTTATGTATAAGAGGATACCAGCACTATACATCATTTTATTTGCAAGTGTTCCCTTATACAACGTTCCCATGGGAGGCATTGCAGTAATTCCTTGAAGGGAATTATTAGCTTTTGACAAGTTCTATTGGCAGAGTCTGCTAGTGGGCCAGCTAGCCTCTGGATCTCATCCTTCCTTGTGGAGGTGACATATCTAATAAATTCCCCTACATTCAATCTCTAAAATAGTTCAGTGTTAATTGTTAATACTCCTGGAGTTGGAAAATAGGAATATCTTAAGATATTCCCAATAGAGCAACAAGTTCCTGAAAAAGGAATATTACAACCAAATAGAATTACTGAAGACTGCAACAACATAATTTTTATTAGGGAATCTACAAAAAAATATGATTTCATATAGATCTAGAGCTTTCATTAATCATAGAATCAGAAATGAGAGGTTTGACCTCTTTTACAAGCACATCAAAACATCATGGCAAGGGTTTCTGGCAAAATAGCAACATAAAATGTAGTACTGCAGAAAATAATGTTGTACCCAGAAAATTTGCATTATAAAATATTGAATGTGATCTGAAATAGATGAATAATATGGATATTGGCCCAAGGCCCTCCTCAATAGACCTCCCAAAGTGAAATAGACATCTCCTCCTCCTAAACAAGCACAAAATAGGAGGGTGTGACCTAGCAGCTGCTGCTGCTGCAGAAATGACGAGTTACTAGAAGTGAATGCGCTGTATATGATTCATAATATATATCCTCAAGATATATGATTAAAATTGAGCTCAGGACCTTCCCCTTAGATCTCCCAATCAGCTAGACCAAAGGTGAAGATGAAATTCCTGCATGAGAATTATTTGCACTAAACAATGTTGCAACTACAACTAAACAGCTGGAGCTTGCAATCAATAAAAAGACCAAAAAAAGATGAATAATGAATGCCTTCCTTGCTGCCACCTCCTCCTTATTATCCTTGGTGAGCTTCCTCACCCTGGACCCCACTCATTGATGATATTACTTCCTTGAGAAGATTCCCCTTTCAAAACTGCGCTGCCCTAGTTGGTTTCCCTCCTCTTGTAATGGCGTTGTTGACTTGGTCAACTGGATCTAGCTCATTGTTTTGTCCCTTTTTCACACCAAAGTGGCTTTATTTTTCCTCCTAATCCAATCCCTTTTCACACTGGGATATGTTTTATTTTCCTCCCTACTCTTTTATTTCAAAATTGGAGCAATTATAATATTCCAAGTAGCAGTGGCTAATTGGGAATATTACATTCTTCTCCTTATATAGATTTAGCCTTTACCAATACCATCAGTCAAAACCACATAACTAAAAATGGTATTCTTGGGCAGAATCAAATATATGACACAATGCTCAATACTGTGGGCTAATACCATGGTAAATTCTCTTGGTATCACATTTTTTAGAGCGCAAAAGGCATACGCGACTTGGATCGTTCTTATCAGCATGTATACGTGACTTGGCCTATACAAACCCATGTATAGAGACTGAAATATGAATATTAACCAATCTTCTACTAGAAATTACACATTCCTTCCGATAGACTACTGAGATTCTCCAAAAGACATACTCCATCTTTTACCAAAGAGTTGCCATCAAGGACAACATATTAAGACATTAGAATCATATTGCCAACATAAATAAATTAGAATAAATTGTTTTCTAGAGTTATGAAATGTCTATTTGCAATTTTATTTTATATATATATATATATTATCAAATATGGAACAATATGTTGAATCTTTGATTAAACTGAGAGGGGGGGGGGGTGAATCAGTTTAATACATACATAAGCCTTTTAAAAAATTTCACCAAACTTATTTACAGCTTAATATGTGAACAGTCTTAAAATGTTGCAGCCAATATTAAATTAATGTGACACCATACTTATGTTGAGAGCAGCAAACAATTAAGCAGATTGAAAGAATCACATCAACACATAAGAAACACACATAGAGGCAGCAGATGTAAGTGGAAACCCATAAAGGGAGAAAACCACATCTTATTATTGTTGTGATGCAAAGGCAAGCTCCAACTCCCTCTCACCACTGTTTTTCTGCAGGCACCAACCTACAGGAGGCTCCTACCTCAATTCTGCAAGCTACAACTTGCAAGGAAGCACCAACTCCCTTCAATTTTCTGCAGGCACCAACCTACAGGAGGCTCCAACCTCAGTCGGCTACAACTGACAGCTATCAAGCTGCAACTTGATAGGGAAGCTCCAACTTCCTCAATTTATCAAACTGAATGTTTGCTGATTTACCTCAGATATCAGCTCTGTTCTGTAGCTTCTCTTTCTGCTCTTCTTTTCTTAATCTTCTCTGCCTCACACTTCTATATTCTGCCTTCTCTAGATTTACTCTCTCTCTCCTCCTTTTGCATATCAAGATGATATTATTTATAAGGATTTTCTTGTGACTGTTAGCATTCCTCAATGAATTTGGAATGGACAGCCATGCCTCTTCGCTTTCTGCCTTTTCATTTCTTTCACTCGCTCATTCAGAAAATATAACAACAAGCATTAATTTCAATATTACAATGGGAGCTTTGTTTTCCTCAGGAGACTTGCCAATGCATCACAAACAATAAAAAATCAATTAAAAACATTTACATTCAAATTACAATGAGAATTCCAGCTCAACTCATTTAGTCTTTTGGCTTTTCTTTGACTGTGTTTGTCTTTTCTGTGACTGTGCTTTATCTCTTTTCAGCTCTGTTTTCTTTTCTGTCCTCTGTTGTGGTGTAACTACTGCATACATGTAACTGAGCTTTTTATACCAGCTGACTGTAAATCGGGCATTTTCTAACGCTTTTGTACTTAGCAAGTGTCTTTTTGATGTGGAACGTTCCGCAAGTGGAACATACATACACCACAATTTTTTTATGTTCACAATCTCCCTCCACCTTAGCCCGAGGTCCGTGGGTCCACAGCCCACGTGGCATAATTTAATACAACCGTAAACACAACTTCAGCTCTTGGCTTAATTATAAGATGTTTTAATCATATAATCTTCCCTTTTAATACAACTTAACACACTCTTGGCATAATAGAAAAAAATTTGTTTAATACATAAAATGCCCTTTCGGGCCCACCATCCGAGCTTGCATTGTCCTCCGATTGCGATTGATCGCAATCGCAACTCAAATACTCCCGATGCGATTGTGTATTATATGTCCGATGCGATTGACCACTCCTGCTCCGATTGCGATTGATCACTCCTGCTCCGATTGCGATTGATCACAATCACAACTTGAATACTCCCGATGCAATTGAGTCTTTAACTTTCCTATGTGATTGACCACTCCTGCTCTGATTGCGATTGATCACTCCTGCTCTGATTGTGATTGATCGCAAACGCAACTCAAATACTCCCAATGCGATTGAGTCTTTAAGCTAGAACTCAGCCATATATAAAACCTGATTTATAGACCCATCGGGTCCAGAACTTAATCGCAGTCGCAAGTTCCTATATGGACGTTCCGCTGCTTTGTTTTTCTCCGATGCGATTTGGTAAGGGGTCCCACCATATAATACTTTTGTTCTTTGAATCTCGCACTACATATGGCTATACATATGTATATATATATGCTTTATTCCTTTGTATATAAATCACAATATATAATTTGCCGCTGGAATATACGATTCCCAGAATGAGATTTATATTTTATATATATATAATGCCTGGCTATGTAATTCTCGGAATTAAGGTACATATATAGATATCTTCCGGTTTGGGCGATTCTCGAAATTTTATATATATCCTCTAGCTGGGGTAGCGATTCTCGGAATAACAGTTGTGTCTCTGCCTCTGCAACTTCTGTCACTCTGCCTCTACCTTTACTGCTGTGATAACGGCTCTGCCTCTACCTCTGCCTCTGCTAACGGTTCTACCTCTATATCCGCTTCCTCTTCCTCTGCCTGTCTCCTTTGCTTCCTTCGTTTTCTTCTTTGCTGCCTCCATTTCCTGTTTCTGTCTTTGCTGCCTCCTTTGCCTGTCTCTATCTTTGCTGCCTCCTTTGCCATCAATGAAAACATTTCCAATAGTCTCCCCCTTTGGCATTGATGGCAATACACTTCCTCTGTTTTCCTGATAGGATCCTTTCTCCTGTTGCTTGCTCTTCCTCCCCCTTTGACATCAATGGAAAGGGGTTCAAATTTTTAGTGAAGCTTCTATTTTCTGATGCTGTGTTTTTATCCTTTTTCAACATTTCATGCATTTCTGGGTTAAATTTCCTGACTTCGTACGCTGCTGCTCCAAAATTTGGATTTGATACACGTTGGGTTCACTATTCTTCCATGTTCAGTTCATATCGGTTTCACCATTCTTCTTTTGCACCACTGACCCTTTTTCCTTTTTATTGATTCTTTTATGCTGACTATATTATTGCCATAATCCCTTTGATCCTGAGGACCTGTTTTCATGCTTCCCTTTCTGGTTGATCTTTCCCTGAGAATGATATTTTCGTTCCTGTTCTCCCCCTGAAACTGTGCTTTCTCTTCATATTAGAGAGTAGCATCTATAGATACTACCCCTAGTCTATCTCTCAAATATTAAAATGGCTCTCTAGCAAGTGGTTTGGTAAATATATCTGTTTTTAGTTCTTTAGTTGGTACATACTCCAGTTTTACTATCTTCTGAGCCACTTGTTCTCGGAGGAAATGATACTTGATTGGGATATGTTTAGTTTTTGAGTGAAGCACATGATTTTTCGATATACTTATAGCACTTGTATTATCACATTTAATTGAGATAGGTTCATTAATGCTTACCTTCATCTCTTGAAGAGTCTGCTTCATGCACATGACTTGTGTACAACATGCTGCTGCTGCTATATATTCTGCTTCTGCTGTAGACAGAGAGATAGATGTTTGTTTCTTGCTTAACCATGCCACCAGACTTTCTCCTAGATAGAAAGCACCTCCACTTGTGCTTTTCCTGTCATCCATACAACTGGCCCAATCTGAATCTATGTAGGCTGTGAAGGTGAAGCTTTTGCCTTTAGGATACCAAAGTCCATACTGAGCTGTTCCTTGTAGATATCTGCATATTCTTTTCACTGCAAGAAGGTGATTTTGTTTAGGTGTTGCTTGATATCTAGCCACTAGTCCTACTGCTAGCATGATGTCTGGTCTTGATGCTGTCAAATACAACAGGCTTCCTATCATGGATCTGTAGAGTTTTTGATCTATATCTGCAAACCCATCATCAGCACACCACTTGCATCCCATGATCATGGGATTTGTCACAGGTTTGTAGTCCTATATTTTGAATTTTTTCAGCATTTCTTTTAAGTATTTTTCTTGAGAGATGAATGTGCCTGTGGTCTTTTGCTAAATTTGAAGTCCTAAGTAGAAACTGAGTTCTCCAATCATGGACATCTCAAACTCTGATTTCATCTCCTTAGCAAACCCTTTTGCAAGTTCATCTCTGTTGCTTCCAAACATAATGCCATCGACATATACTACAACAATCAGGAGTTCATTTTCATGGGTTTTTATGTATAGATTGTTGTCTACTCCACCTCTCTTAAAGCCTTGTTTTTTAAAATATTTATCTAGTCTTGAGTACCAAGCACGAGGAGCCTGTTTCAGTCCATAGAGAGCCTTCTTCAGTCTGCATACATAGTCTTCTTTGTCTGTTAATGAGAAGCCTTCTGGTTGTTCCATGTAGACTTCTTCCTCTAAGTCTCCATTCAGAAATGCAGATTTTACATCCATTTGATATACCTTGAAGTTTTGGTAGCAAGCAAAGGCCAGAAACATTCTGATGGCTTCCATTCTGGCTATAGGGGCAAATGTTTCATCATAATCGAGTCCTTCGACTTGTGGATATCCTTTGCAGACCAGTCTGGCTTTATTCCTAATTACTTGTCCTTGCTCATTCATTTTGTTTTTGAATACCCATTTTGAACCAATGATATTTTTCTCAATTGGTCTAGGAACTAGTTCCCAGGTATTTTTCTTCTCAATTTGGTCCAATTCTTCATTCATTTCTTTTACCCAAGACTTTTCCTTGCTGGCTTCTTCAAATTTCTTTGGCTCTATTTGTGACAACATGGCTATGTATACCTCTTCAATTTGTTCTATTAGCTGCCTTCTTGTCTGGACCCCTGCTTTCTTGTCTCCTATGATCTGATCTTCAGGATGATTCTTCTGAGTGTATCTTGAGGGGGCTTTCGAGCTCAGCCCTGCATCTTCTGTTGTCTTTCTTGTTTCATCATCGTTCTGGTCTTATTCTTTATGGTTTTCTGATGGACTACAACATTATGTATCTCTTGTATTGTTTGGAAGTTCTTCATCAAATCTCACATCAATACTTTCAACTATTTTCCGAAGAGTCTTGTTGTAGCACCTGTACCCTTTACTTTTGGAAGCATATCCTAGAAATATCCCTTCATCTACTCTTGCATCAAATTTGCCAATATTTTCATCATTATTATTTATGTAGCACTTGCTTCCAAATATTCTAAAATGTTTGATTGATGCTGGTTTCCCATGCCATAGTTCATAGGGAGTCTTGTCACTACTTGGCCTTAAGTGAGCTTTAATAAGGATATGCACCGCTGTGTGTACTGCTTCTGCCCAGAAGGTTTGAGGAATATTCCTTTCATGCATCATGGCTCTGGCTATTTTCTGTATAGACCTGTTTTGTCTCTCTGCTACTCCATTTTGCTGAGGTGTTCCTACAATAGTAAATTGTTGCTTTATCCCATGTTCATTACATAGGTCAGCAAAGTCATAATATGTGAATTCACCTCCTCTGTCTGATCTGATGCATTTCAGCTTGCATCCTATTTGATTTTCTGCTAATGCTTTGAAGATCTTAAATTTTTCCAGAGCTTCTGATTTATTCTTGAGAAAAGCAACCCATGTCATTCTGGAGAAATCATCTATTATCAGCATAAAGTATGATTCACTACTTGGTGTTTTTGTTCTTGCAGGTCCACACAGGTCCATGTGCACAAGTTGTAGTGGTATTCTTGTTGATAATTCATCTTTAGCCTTAAAGGATGTGTGGGTCTGTTTGCCTAATTGACATGGCTTGCATATGGTATTATAAGGCCTCTTTATTTCTGGCATGTCTCTGACAGCTTTCTTCTTGCTTAGTCTGATGATGTGATCAAAGCTGAGATGTCCCAATCTTTTATTCCATAACCATGACTCTTCTAGTTTGCTAAGATGACATGCTTCATCTTCTTCTTTCACAATGTAAACATTACTCTCTGTTCGAACTCCTTTGAGCAGAGTCTTACTTGTGGTGCTTGATCTGACTTCACAATCTTGTGCTCTAAAAATAACTTTACAGCCTTTGTCACACATCTGACTGACACTTAGTAAATTTTCTTTCAGCCCATCTACAAATAGTACATCTTGGGCCTTTCCTCTGCCATTTTCTATGCTGACAGAGCCTTTTCCCTTGATCTTACCTGATTTATCATTTCCAAAAGTAGCATTGCCAGATTTCTTTTCATCAAGAGTTATAAACTTGCTTTTGTCTCCAGTCATGTGTTTTAAGCAGCCACTATCCAAGTACCACTGACTTTTCAGGTCTTGAGCAGTTAGAGCTAAGTCACATCTATTCACTTTCTTTATCCACTGGAGGCCCCTTTTTGTTTGGTATCTTTTGTGTGGTGGTGAACTCCATCTTCTTAGAGGACATTTGGAAGGTATATGTCCAACTTGATTTCATACACAACATTTCATCATAATTTTTGTAGAATTATGAGTATGAACATAATTTCTTTGATTCATAAACCTCCTTGAGGTGTTAAACATCAATATTTTTCCATACTTTCTACACTCAATGATTTTATGGCCAAATTCCTTACAATAAAAACAGTAACCATAGAAACTATTTGCATACCTGATGTAAGGTTATCTCTTCCATTTGTTTGTTTGAGGCAGTCTTTTCAAAGTTTGCATCTTTTGCTGGTTTGAATTACTCCTTCTTGCAAGACAGTATGTTGCAATGTGTCCCAGCTTGTGGCAGACATAACAAGTGGCATTCTTCATAGGAGGGAAGAATCTCCTTTAATGGCTTCCAAATTTTACATACTCAGGGATCTTAGTATTTATTACTTTCTTTGCTACTAGTGGTTTCTTCTGATCTTTGTCTTCCTTATTACAGGTTTCTTCTTTTGTAGGAATTGTTTGAGCTGCTTCATCATTCTTCTTTGCTTTTACAAAAATAATCTCTCTGTCAACCTTTTCTTTGCTTTTACTTGATTCTCCTTCATATCCTATTCTAGTTTTTATCATAGGGGATCTTTGAGCACCCAGAATTTCATTTAACTTACTAGAGCTTGTTGTTTGAGAAGAGTTTCTAACCACTTTCCTTTGAGCATTTTCTAATTTCTTCCTGAGACATACTACTTCTTCTTCCAAATTTTCTTGTTCCTGAGTTTTTTCTTTTATTTGCTTAAGTAATATGTCTTCTATCTTCTTGGCTTCTTCAAGCTCTATCTTTAGCTACATCAGGACTTCTAAATTATTTTCTTCTCGTACATACTTGAGGAGAATGTCCTTTTGTTTTCTGCATTTTAGTTTGAGTCTATCAATCTCTTCCAGAGCACTTCTTAGCTCCCCCTCAAGGTTGACTTCACCTTCTTCTTCTCCATCTTCTAGCAGGAGACCTTCAAGATCTTCTATAGCCATCAATAAAAATTCAGAGGTTCCATCTTCACTTGAGAGTTCATCTGAATCTTCAGATGTACTGCTGTCTTGTTGAGCATAGAAGGATTTTCTGCTGAACTTCTTTCCTTTCTGCCAGTTCTTTGATTTATTTTTCTCTGACTCTTGAGCCTGATTTCTTACTTTCTTGTGAGGACACTTAGCAGCATAGTGTCCAACTCTTCCACAGTTAAATAATTTGAAGGGGAGTTTACCTTTTTATTTACCTGAGCCTCTATCCAATTTCTTGACAAACTTTGCCTCTTCTTCATTCGAGCAAGAGCATATGTCTCCCTCTTCTTCTTTCCTCTTTTTTGTTTTAAAGGTTACTTCCCTTGTACTTGGCTTCTTTTGTGGGAGCCTCATTTCATAGGTTGTTATATTTCCAAGTAGCTGGTTCATGGTCAAGGTCTCCCAATCAACTATTTCTTCTATTGCAGACACCTTTGGATTAAACCTAGATGGAAGAGATCTTAGAATCTTTTGCACAATTATACTTTCTGGCATTTTTTCTCCAAGAGCTTTCATATTGTTAATAATTTCTTTAGCTTTTAGGAAGAAACTGGCAATGTCTTCATAATCATTCATTTTTAAGTTCTCAAACTAGGCTTTATAGAATTGAAGTTTGGCAGTCTTTACTTTCTTGTCTCCCTCATGTATGTTCTCAAGAGTATCCCATATTTCTTTGGCAGAGTCTTTGTGCATTACTTTAATAAACTCTGCTTCACATAATCCATTCAAGATGGCATTCATGGCTTTTGCGTTAGCCACAAAATCTTGTTTTGTTTCTTTTTCTGTGTCAGTAGCCTTTGGGGCATATCAAAATTTCACAGCAGCCCAGACTTCTATTCCTAGAGACATTATGTATGTCCTCATTCTTATTTTCCAAAAAGCACAATTTTCACCAGTGAAAAAACGGGCTTTATTGGTTGAGCATCCTTCTTTACTCGCCATCTTGGGAACCTGGGATCTCCTTTTAGTTGTTAGAATTGTACAAAGGAACCTCGCTCTGATACCAATTTTTGAATCTTTAATTAAACTGAGAGGGGGGGGTGAATCAGTTTAATACATACATAAGCCTTTTAAAATTTTCACCAAACTTATTTACAGCTTACTATGTGAACAGTATTAAAATGTTGCAGCTAATATTAAATTAATGTGACACCATACTTATGTTGAGAGCAACAAACAATTAAGCAGATTGAAAGAATCACATCAACACATAAGAAACACACATAGAGACAACATATGTAAGTGGAAACCCAAAAAGGGAGAAAACCACATCTTATTATTGTTGTGATGCAAAGGCAAGCTCCAACTCCCTCTCACCACTGTTTTCTGCAGGCACCAACCTACAGGAGGCTCTATCCTCAATTCTGCAGGCTACAACTTGCAAGGAAGCACCAACTCCCTTCAATTTTCTGCAGGCACCAACCTACAGGAGGCTCCAACCTCAGTCAGCTACAACTGACAGCTATCAAGCTGCAACTTGATAGGGAAGCTCCAACTTCCTCAATTTATCTAACTGAAGTTTTGCTGATTTACCTTAGATATCAGCTCTGTTATGTAGCTTCTCTTTCTTCTCTTCTTTTCTTAATCTTCTCTCCCCCACACTTCTATATTCTGCCTTCTCTAGATTTACTCTCTCTCACTTCATTTTGCATATCAAGATGATATTATTTATAAGGATTTTCTTGTGACTGTTAGCATTCCTCAATGAATATGGAATGGACATCCATGCCTCTTCGCTTTTTGCCTTTTAATTTCTTTCACTCGCTCATTCATAAAATATACCAACATGCATTAATTTCAATATTACAGTGGGAGCTTTGTTTTCCTCAGGAGACTTGCCAATGCATCACAAATAATAAAAAAAATCAATTAAAAACATTTACATTCAAATTACAATCAGAATTCCAGCTCAACTCATTTAGTATTTTCGCTCACTACGCATTTGTCTTTTTTGTGACTATGCTTTATCTCTTTTCAGCTCTATTTTCTTTTCTATTTTCTACTTTGTTGTGTGGTGTATTTGTTGCATACATGTAAGCGGAAGCTTTTATACCCGATTGATTGTAATCGGGCATTTTCTAGCAGCTTTTGTACTTAGCAAGTGTCTTGTTGATGTGGAACGTTCATAAACGAACATACATACACCACAATTGTTTTATGTTCACAATCGCCCTCCACCTTGGGCCAAGGCCCGTGGGTCGACAGCCCACGTGGCATAATTTAATACAACCGCAAACACAACTTTAGCTCTTGGCTTAATTATAAGATGTTTTAATCATATAATCTGCCCTTTTAATAAAACTTAACACACTCTCGACGTAATAGAAAAAAAATTGTTTAATACATAAAATGCCCTTTTGGGCCCACCATCTGAGCTTGCATTGTCCTCCGATTGCGATTGATCGCAATCGCAACTCGAATACTCCCGATGCGATTGTGTATTATCTGTCCGATGCGATTGACCACTCCTGATCCGATTGCAATTGATCACTCCTGCTCTGATTGTGATTGATTGCAATCGTAACTTGAATACTCTCAATGTGATTGATTCTTTAACTGTCCTATGCGATTGACCACTCCTGCTCCGATTGCGATTGATCACTCCTGCTCCGATTGCGATTGATCACAATCGCAACTTGAATACTCCCGATGCGATTGAGTCTTTGACCCGGAACTCAGCCATATATGAAACCTGATTTATAGACCCATCGGGTCCGGAACTTAATCGCAGGCTTAAGTTCCTGTATGGACGTTCCGCTGCTTTGTTTTTCTCCGATGCGATTTGGTAAGGTGTCCCACCATATAATACTTTTTTTCTTTGAATGTCGCGCTACATATGGCTATACATATGCTTTAGTCCTTTGTATATAAAGCACAATATATACTTTTCCGCTGGAGTGTACGATTCTCGGAATGAGATTTATATTATATATATATAACGCCTGGCTAGGTAATTCTCGGAATTAAGGTACATATATCTATATATATATATATATATATAGATATATATATATATATATATATATATATATATATATATATATATATATATATATATATATATATATATATATATCCGCCGATTTGGGCGATTCTCGTAATTTTATATATATCCTCTAGTTGGGGTAGCGATTCTCGGAATAATAGCTGTGTCTCTGCCTCTGCTGCTTATGTCGCTCTGCCTCTGCCTTTACTGCTGTGATAATGACTCTGCCTCTGCCTCTGCCTCTACTAACGGTTCTGCCTCTATATTCTCTTCCTCTGCCTCTGCCTGTCTCCTTTGCTTCATTCATTTGCTTCTTTGCTGCCTCCATTGCCTGTTTCTATCTTTGTTGCCTCCTTTGCCTATCTCTGTCTTTGCTGCCTCCTTTTCCATCAATGACAACATTTCCAACACAATATATATGTGTGTGTGTGTGTGTGTGTGTTTATTTATTTAATTGTTTTTCTTTTTAAACCAACTTCTCTCATTTATTAAAATAAAATGTGCTTATTTTGTAGCATTCAAATATTATAACATCAAATCCTTACAACAATAATATAAAACTGCACATAACAAGAAAATCATAAAAAAAAAAATCCCTACCCTGGGAGAAAATCACCATAGCCTAGAACCATCTTTTTTCTCTTACAGCTTCTCACATTCTGTGGGCGCAAAGGCCAACAAGTTCCTTTTATTATCAAAGAGTAATTGGAAGTTTTGATGTTGTTAATTACCAATTACTGAAAGCGATATGGTCTGTTTGAAGGTAGCGCAGATTGCGCCACACCCACTGACTAAGTAGTTGTCTTTTGGCACATCCCAATCTTCTCCATCAAAGGGGAAAATTAGAGACAGAGCATTTAGATCTAGATCTTGAGGCGGTTGTTCAAAACAGAAGCCCAATTCGAAGGGATTAATAGTGGTTCTTAGGATATTAAAATTGAGTTTAGTGCCACAATCATAGGATCATAGCCAACATCTTTCAAGAGTGTTATCGTGGTTCTGAAGTCTATGAGAACTCCACCGCTGAAATCAGGTGTGATATTGAAAGCACTAGAAGGAATATCCAAAAATTTTCCGGCAATGTTGATTCCTTTCAACGAAAAAAATAGAAAATTGACTCATAAGGGTCGTGAATAAGAGGAGTCAAACCAAACTTCTTGGATTTCATCTTAGCAGAGTCACCTATAAGCAAAGGACTGGATTTTGAAACAGAATCATCCATAGTAACCAGATAGTAAGAAAACCTTTTAGCCCCCAACGGGCCAAGCTATGAGATTAGTAATTGAGAATCTCGACTGAACCATATTATTCCGTCAACCCTACCAAAGGCAAGTGTAAATATAGAAATACACCACAATATAATATTTCCACCAAATTAGTGGTCTCCACCAAAGTTGTTGTGATCATCTACAAATTTTGAGGGATCATTTCCGCCAAATATGTTGGGATATCTAATGTGTTGATTGATGGAATCAGTTTTTTTTGACAATCTCCTAATACAGGAGGAGAAATAGTGTTATCGTATGGTCTTCTTAGGGAAGAGAATATCTGACTATAGTGATGAAGCACCATAGGAGAGTGTGTCCATTCAAGCGGAACATTATGTCCTTATTTAGAGCCTCGATCTTGTGCAATCAGTGTCATGGCATTGAGGATCACAAATTTGAATTCATTGATTTTTACGTTTGTGAAGCCTTTGACTCCAAAAATAGCCTATTGCTATTGGTTCCAACATCATTACTTACCCAAGAATTGACTTCAGTTTTGCCAAAAAGTTCAATTGTATCATATTTATCTAACCACTCTCCCTCTTCTCTGTCATTCGCTTGTTCATTTCTAATTTCACTAATTTATTTTACAATAGAAACTTCGAGTTTGAATAGTGAGATATTTTCTGAAGAAACCCGAGGATCATTACTCATAACAGATGCTACACACTTATTTTCATCCTCTATAGGTTATATCTCTGCATAACGTGAAGAATTATTCAATGCTACACTATCTTGGTTCACATGTTGTTAAATTAGCAGGAAATGTGCTTTCTCCATATATGTACATCACAAGTGTTGTTGTTGCTCTCCTTGGTAAAGAAGGCAATGATAAATTGGAGTTGTCAAGTATGTCAATACTTGTGACCTGGCTAAAGTCTCAAAACTTGGTGGTGGGGATGGCCAAAGACTACAAATACATGGGAGCCTTATGATAATGTTAAATCATGTGTTGATGTTGTATAGACATTTGAAGACAGTTATGGCGGTAGGATTTCAAAGCCTGCAATGAAAGAGAGGTGCAAGTTCTTATTTTCGATTATGGTGGAGTGCCTGTATGTGGCATGATCCAAAGATTTCAAGGCCTCGTAGATTAAAGCTCAAAATGCGCCAAATTGGAGAGAGAATAATTTATTTTTGAAGCATTTCAAGTTCAACATTATTTGATGTTTTTCGCATGGAAAATTTTGACCCAAAACCATCGTTTAATTACAAAATTTGTGGAATCGTCTCAAAAACAAACTCCAATATTTTTTATGTATTAAATGCATTGGCACAATCTTTGTTCACATTTTTTAGTGACCAGCACAAAGGTGAAAACATGGCATCCATTATTGATTTTTCATAATATTTTTAAAATGCCAAAATAAGCCTAAGAGAGCCATAATATTTATTTCTAGTTGACCAGTTTGAAATTTGGTTTATCCTTATAGCCTATGTGAAGTTTGTGATGGGATCCCTTGGAATATGTAACTTGGAACTCACACCCAAAAAATATTAAAAAATAAATCTCTTTTTCTTGTTTAAACATATCTCTCAGTCCCCGTATGGCTTAAAAACATTGAAATCCCATGACTTGACTAAAAATAAGTTTTCTGAAGCATGCACAACGTCATTATAAGATTTTTTCTGATAAAATATGCTGCAAATATCATATTAGGAGTTTTATTTCTCAAAACATGAAGAAAAATGGAGATCTAGCTCCTTTTACACATCAGAAAGATAACCCAACAAGGGTTTCATGAAGGCACAAATACAAGCTACATAGATCTACAAATCTAGATCTAAAATAACACAGTCTGTTGAAGCACTATGTATAAATATCTATATAATACAAAAATTAAGGAGGATCCTTCTTACAAGTCTTTCTGGGAGAAGGGTTGGCCCTTTCCTTGAGAAAGCAAGACAAGATTGAGGGAATTGACCCTCTCACTGAAACACTGCAAAGAATGACGTAATTCCTGCAAGGGAATGCACTGTAGGAGATTTAAAATACATTGGCCACATGCTAAGATCTAAAAATCATCTCAAATACTTCATTACTGATCTCCCAGAGAAAGGAAGACTACCATCCTCCCAAATCAAATTTCTCCTCTTGCATTTCATGGGATGTTGAAATGCAACTCCTTGGAGATCTTCTCGAGAAGGCCTCTCATCAATGATTAGCTTGAATCCATAGGGATCCAAGTGTGATGAAGGAAAAACCTCCTCAACTCTTTGAATAACTTTTCACTCCATGATGTCTTGAAGTGCACCTCCAATGAGATCTCTCCATGAGACCTTCTCCTCATCAGTAGCCTTCTAAAACCAATAAGGTTCTGGATCTGTTGCAGGTAGAAGTTTCTCTTTGAGCTGGGGAGTGCTCATTGAGAAAGGGTCAACTAGAAAGGAGAAAGTGTTTCTCACTTCAAGATGTATACCATCTATCACTTCTTCCTCCATTGCTTCATGAATGAAGCTACCATTTGAATGCTCCCATAAGGAATGGGTCATTTTTTCTTCATTACTACTCTTGTGCAGCACAGTGCAATTATGTTGCTCTAAATCAGTAGTATGCAAAGATTTATATCCCTCCATAATATTTTTTGAAATGACAAGAGATGGAAACTTAAGCATACCTTGGTGAAATTTGGAAGCTTCTTGTATGGCTGCAAGAGTTCCCTCTTCAAATGTGTTGGCTTCCCAAACTATTGAATATGAAGGTTGCTCCTCCATAGTTGTGTCAGCGCTGGTACATGCCTCTTCCAATGGTGGTGAGGGCTTCTCTAATTTCTATTTTCCAAATTGCCTAATGAACCTTTGAGAAAAATTAGAAAGAGTAGACACTCTTGCATGGCTCAAATGGTTGAACCACCAAGTTTTTTCTCCACCTTCAAGGTGTAGCGCTACAATTTCTACAGCCTCTCTCTCTACTACTGGATGTAGTAGGAATAAAGCCTCTAGTTTCATCACCCAAGCCTTTTTTGCACATGTGAGTGATCCATAAAAAGTGGACAATAGAAATCTATTGCCTCTTATCATCCTATAGTTGTAGGGTCTTCTTTCTTCCTCTAGCTGAATGAACTATGGTAAAGCTAGAGTCTCCTGGAAGGCTATAGATTTAGCTTTGTATTAAGCAAGGTATTCACTTATAATTTCAGATTCCAAGTGTCCTACATGCTTCATGTCTTCTCCTCTTTGAGAATAGGAAGTGCATGGCTCTTCCTCTTCTCTGCATTTCTTCTCCTTTATCTACTTAACCTCCTTGGAGAGCTTCTTTCTGGATCTGAAAAGTGATGAGAAAAATCTCATTATCTCCATAATTCTAATCTTCTTCTTCTCTTTGTCTTCTTATAGCATAATGTCTGAAACTCATAGGCTGAGCCAAGACTATGATCTGATACCACTATAATATCCCAAAATGAGAATGCAGCAATACATGAATGAAAATCTAGAATAGCAATCAGAAATAACTCATAAAATGTGTATAAAACACATATCCATCAATTACATGTACAACGACAAGAAATCTAATCCATTATATCAGCCAAAAGTGGGGAAAAGAAGCAATTAATGCCCTGAAAACGTTATATTCAGAACATTGAGTTATATTAGAGGAAAAATAATGTTGGGATCCCTTATCATATAATTTGAAACTCACACCCAGAAAATATTCAAAAATAAATCTCTTTTTCTTGTTTAAACAGATCTCCCAATCCCGGTATGGCTTAAAAACATTGAAATCCCATTACTTGACTAAACTGGAGTTTTCTAAACCATGCACAGTGTCATTTTAAGATGGTTTCTGATAAAATATGCTGAAAATATCATATCATTGGTTTTATTTCTCAAAACATGAAGAAAAATGGAGATCTAGCACCTTTTACACATCAGAAAGATAACCCGGCAAGGGTTTCATGAAGGCACAAGTAAAACATGCATAGATCTGCAGATATGGATCTGAAATAACATATTCTGCTAAAGAACTATGTATAAATAGCTGTAGAATACAAAAATTAAGAAGGATCCTTCTTACAAGTATTTTTGGGAGAAGGGTTGGCCCTTTCCCTGATAAAGCAAGACAAGATTGAGGGAATTTACCCTCTCACTGCAACACTGCAAAGAATGATGCAGTTCCTACAAGGGACTATGCTATAGTAGGTGTAAAATACATTGGCCACATGCCAAGATCTGAAAATCATCTCAAAGACTTCCTTACTGATCTCCTAGAGAAAGGAAGGCTTCCTCCTCTGAAACACAAGCTCCGAAAGTGGTGTTGTGAACCCTCATTGCAACACCCTGCAACACAACGTTATACTGCTGTAGAAATAATGTTGTAGCTGAAGGAGGATGCTTGGCCTCAAGCCTAGATGTGAGGAAAATCAGTACAATCTCCTTCAATAGGCCTTTCAATAAAGGATAAGGATTCCTAAACAAGAGATCCTTGTGCTAAGCATCACAACAACTTTGCTAAACAGCAAGAGAATGAAGAATAGTCTAAACAGACACTTCAAAATATCATTCAAAATATGCCTTGCTATGACTACGTTTCCCTCCTTTTATACATGTGTAAGCCTTCTTGCCTTGGGCCCCACTCAATTAGGGTTTCCTCCACCAAGGAATCTTCCTCCTCTTTCAATTCCCCTAGGGGTTTTGAGCAAAACACCATGTACATGAAGTAGATCTAAGATTTAAGTTACAGATCTGCAGAAATATGCAGTGATTCATAAATGTACAGCAGTATGTAGATCATATCTTATATTAACATGAATTACATCTTCTCCAATATATCTCAAAATTTGATGGGCAGATCCCCAACACTTGAAGCCCAGCTCCCCAACTGGTGTGCTAAAACACCCTGCAACAGTAGCTACAGGAAAAATGAATATATGGAAGGAAAACTGCGATGTAGGCTTTGGTACATGTTTGGCCTGATGCCAAGATTTAAAATGTAGCTTCAAAGGTCCAATACACCCTTGCCAATGGGATAGAAGACCTTCCCACTGAAAATAGACACTAGAATGGCCTAGATCTGAGTAGATCTAGCCTCCACTTGCTACAGCTTACAAGGAAAACCAAACCCTCAATAGGATCTGCATTGTAGTTGGAAGATTAAGCTTGGCCAATTTCCTGATAGTGGACAAGACATGCAAGACTCTTCTAAGAGGCCTCTCAAGGAAAGACATGGGATTCCCGATCAGGAACACCCAGTGCCAAATAGCCAAGAGAATGATATATGTCTAAAAAGATAGTATATTTAGAAATATAATACATTCAAAAACCTTCTCATACTTTCCTCCTCTTCCTTTTATAAGATAGATATCTTTCAAAACCATAAACTATCTCAATTATTTTGCTTCTTTCACATGTGCCACCTCCAACTAAAACTGCGTTATGCATCAATGAGGATCACTTCTTCTAGACAACACTGTTGATTTGGTCATGGTTGACTTAGTCAAATGGTCCAATCCCTTTCACACATGAGGGTGTTTATTTAGATAGCCTATATTTGGCCTTATTCACATGGGGCATTGATTTATCACTGTTTTTAGGAGTCTTATTGTCCTCCTTTACACATTTATTCATCCAATAGGAAAATGAAACAAAATTGTATCTTCCCATTAGCTTGGGCTAATTGGGAATATTAAACAGATCTACCAATAAAACATATTTCTTCCCATGCAAGTATACTTCAGAGAGAAGTATTTAGTGATAGCCCTTACACATGCACACCTTTGCACTATGATCTTCTTTTCCTTATATAGATTTAGCCTTTACCAATACCATGATTCAAAACCACACAAGTGACGATGGTATTCTTGGACGGAATCAAGTAGACGACACAACGCTCAGTACTGTGAGATAATACCATGGTAAAGCCTCCTGGTATCATACTTTTTAGAGCGCAAAAGGCATACGCGAATTGGATCGTTCTTATCAGTTTGTATACATGACTTGGCCTGTACAAACTCACGTATAGAGCCTGCAATATGAATATTAACTAATCTTCTGCTGGAGATTACACATTTCTTCTTATAGACTATTAAGATTCTCCAGAAGACATATACTCCATCTTTCACTAGAGAGTTTCGATCAAGGACAACATATTAAGACAAAAGAATCATATTTCCAATAATCTCCCCCTTTGGACTTGATGGCAACCATGATGGTGTTTGATCACCACAACAGATAGATGCATTAAACATAACCATTATTCAAACACCCAAAATACTCTCCCCCTTTGACATCAAGGGAAAAGGGCACTATTTTGACCATGCTGCCCCTAAGGTCATGCTGAATATCCAGACAGATTTTTCAAACTCTATAACTCAACCAAGTATGATCACCGAGGACTCATACTTACATCAATGATCCAACCAAGTGGAATTACATATTTGACTCAACTACCCAACCAAGTGGGCTTACAAATTAGAACAAGTCCTTACATGAATGAATATAGAAATTTACATCATGAGTGTCAACATTCCCTTTTCATCAAGTTACATAAATGACTTTTCATAAACAGTACCAAAAGATCTCAAGGGAGAGATCATACATCAGAAACCAATCAAAATGCCAACAATGCATAGTTTTCAACAAGGTAGGTGCTCCCCCTAATCTTATGCATCCTGAAAACCTTCAACAACCAATTCATCGAAGAAAATTCATCAAAGAATGATACATAAATATGAATATTGGAACAACAATAGATATTACCCAAAAGTACCACAACTATTCTGAGCACTGACCCAGAGAATTTCTGTCAGCAAAACCCATACACAGTTTTATGCACATAAATTCACGTATATACGCAATTCGTATTTATGAAACCAACGTATCAAATTTAAACTTCTGAAATTAAGCAGATTTGATCAGAGAGGTAGAGACAACTCCCAAATCATGTCTGAGATATTTGAATGCTTCCTTGGGAAGAGGTTTAGTAAATATATCAACAACTTGTTCTTTGGAGGGAACATACTCCAATTTAACCTTTTGTTCAAGCACTTGTTCACGTAGGAAGTGATACTTGATAGGAATGTGCTTGGTCTTGGAATGGATAACAGGGTTCTTTGAGATACTAATGGCACTTGTATTATCACATAAAATGGATATGGCAGGTGAACATTTGATTTGAATGTCTTGTAGAGTCTGCATCATCCAAAGGATTTGTGTGCAACATGATGCGGTAGCCACATATTCTGCTTCTACTGTAGATAAGGCAATATAACTTTGTTTCTTGCTAAACCAAGATACTAATCAGGGCCCCATATAGAATGCACCACAACTAGTGCTTTTTCGATCACCACCTTTCAATACATACAAATTTCTTGGTGTTCTAGTTCCTTTTATTATAGTTTTTCCTATGTCAAGTTCACGTACTACACATTCTTTTGAATTAAAGACAACTTCATTTCCTTGATCACACATTTGACTGACACTTAACAGGTTGTGCTTTAATCCATCCACAGACATAACATTGTTAGCTTTCACCTTTTCTTTTAGAAAAATAGAACCTTTTCCTTTAATGACAGGAGGAGAGTCATTTCCAAAAGTAACATTCTTTTCTTTCTCTAGAGCATTGTATGAAAGGAGTTTATTTCTATCACCTGTCATGTGTTTTGAGCATCCGCTATCAATGTACCATTTATTTTCTTCCCCTTCTGCAAATAAAGCTATGCCACAACTTTCAACCTATAAGTCCTTATTTCTCCAAACCTTTGAATTTGAAGATATATGCTCTTTTCGCTGAAGTTTTCTCCTACATTCAGATTCTTCATGACCAAAGTTATTGCAATAATACCATTTGATTTCATTTATAAGAGGAGAAAAGTTGTTATAAGTATTCTTCTTTATTCCAGAACCATTTCTTTGCTTTCCTGCTTCTCTGGTCATGATGGTTTTGTCTGCAACACATTGAGCAGCCTTATGACCAAAATTATGACATGAGAAACATTGTCCATTAAAGAAGAAATATCTGCAATCATGAAACCTTCTATTTATGTTTACCTATTGATTTATATTTTTTTTATTGTTCTTCCTTGTATTAAAGTGGTCATTCTTTACCTGTGTAGTTTATTTGTTCTTTTGCTGAGAGACAGAATGTTATAGGCTAGCTTTAGCTGCATTTAGATAGCTTGGTGCTGAATACTGAGATGATTCTCCAATATATCCAAGACCTGTCTTTATAAGAGGAGAGTGTTGTACCTTGATAATTTCATCTAAGGTTTCAAATCCTTTAGAATATCTAAGATTTAAAGTTTTCACGTTCTCAATTTCCTTTCTTAGACTTATTATTTCACATTCTAATTTCTCATTGTGCTTCTCCTTCTCTATAAGCTGATTTTTTAGAGTATCTATCTCAATTTTGTTTTCTTCCAAACATATTTTTGAATGATTTATTTGTTCAAGAAAGTCATTTTCTTCTAATGCACCCATAAAATTAACACTAGAGTCCTTTTCAAAAGCCATCAGTAGTCTAATATCTTGATCAGATTCTCCTTCTTCACTATTTATAGACCATCACTATCTTCATGAGTATAATATATTTTTCTATTGATAAACCGTTTCTTATTTCCTTTAGCCACTTCCTTTACCTTTTCATGACTATATTTATGGGGACATTTAGTAGCATAATGACCAACTCTTCCACAAGAAAAACATTTAAAAGGAAGCCTGCCTCTTAACCTTCCAGTGCCAAGTTGTAGCTTCTTTACAAAATTTATCTCATCTTATTATGAAACATACCCTGATCCTTCTTGTTCTTCTACCTCCTTTCCTTTTGCAGTAGCTCTAAAGACAGCTTCTTTGACTTCATATGGACCTCCTTTTCTCATTTCACAAGCAATCAGAATCCCATGAAGTTGAACAATAGTAAGAGTTTGTAGATCCTGCTTCTCTTCAATAGCAGACACTTTTGACTCAAATTTGGGAGTTAGAGATCTTAAAACCTTTTATACCATAGTAGTGTCAGATATGGTTTCACCCATATTTCTCATACGATTTACAATATCATCTAGACGTAAAAAGAAACTAGCAATGCTTTCCTCATTATGCATTCTGAGTTTTTCATATTGAATTCTGAGAGTTTGGAGTTTAGAACTTTTTAGCTTGGCATCACCTTCATAGATTAAAATGATTTTGTCCCATATCTCCTTTGTTGTATTCAACTACATGGCTTCGAAAATTCTGATTCAGTAAAACTTCCCAATAATGTATTGAACGCCTGTGCATTAGTTTCAAAGTTCTTTCTTGTTGTTGCATCTGTTGGAACTGAAGTTGGATATTGATAACCTCCTTCAACTATAGCCCATACATGTGCTCCAAGAGATTGAATATAGGATCTTGTCCTTTTCTTCCAAAATATTAAGTTGTTTCCATTGAAGAGAGGAGGCTTGATAGATTTTTTCCCATCTTGATTTCTCATCTTAGCTAATATTCCTTCTAGCAACTAAGCTTCTTTAGAAGGACCTATTCTGATACCAATTGTTGGGAAAAATACTGAAGGGGGGATGAATAAGTATTTAGATCTTACTGATAATTTTAACTTTTTCTTTACTGAATTCCATATGCTACTTTAATGAACCCAACTCACGTATGCACGCGGATATATTAACAAAAACTTGTGTATATTGAGATAACTTTATTGTTAGATAAACTTTCAGAAACATACTTTAACTCAGCTTATTAGTTATGCATCAGTTAGTAAAGTAGTAGATATGTGCAGTAATAGTAGAATAAATCATCACATAAGAGCATCACGCATGAACACAAATATTTAAGGTCGAAACCCAATTCGGGAGAAAACCATCGTTGTTGTCATCTCTGTCTTCAATATTTATTATATGGAAAATTGTTTACAATTTTGTACTAATGCATACTCATATCAATACGCAGGAATCTACCTATAGAAGGCTGCAACATTCTCGCATTTTCTAGCTGCAACTGGAAGGGAGCTACAACCCCCTGTTCTCGTTTACCAGCCACTACTAGAAGGGAGCTTCAGCCCCCTGATCAAAACACCAGCTTTTACGGGCATGAAGATTCTACTTCCACCCTGAAGGTTTCAACCCTCAAAACCACTGTAGACCACGTTTCATCAATTTTCATACTGGATCACATAGCTTCAACACAACTCTTCTTAAAGAACAAAAATAATAAACTTCACCCAATACTTCAATCAGAATAATGAGATCATTGTAACTAGAACACAATAATAACCCATATTTCAGAATCAGTATGCAGAATCAAACTCAACCCTGAAAATTCATTATCTTAAAATTCATATGCTACTTTTCTTTACTGAACCTGCGTGTATACACGCTTTCCTTTACACTAACCTGCATATAGATCTGTGAATACTGTTTCTCAGAATATGGTCAATCTCAGATCTAGATCTAAAGCTTTCAGTCAGATATCTTTTCAGTATTGCAGAACTCTTGATCAGTCAGACATAATAAAACATATTTACTCACTCATTGATTAGATTTGTACATAATCAAATTAGAAACATCGAGTTTGAATTGTGAGATATTTTCTGAAGAAACCCGAGGATCATTACTCATAACAGATGCTACATGCTTATTTTCATCCTTTGTAGATTCTACCTCTGCATAACGTGAAGAATTATTCAATGCTACACTGTCTTGGTTCAAATGTTGTTAAATTAGCAGGAAATGTGCTTTCTCCATATATGTACGTCACAGGTGTTGTTGTTTCTCTCCTTCGTAAAGAAGGCAATGCTAAATTGGAGTCGTCAAGTATGTCAATACTTGTGACCCAGCTAAAGTCTCAAAACTTCGTGGTGGGGATGGCCAGAGACTAAAAATACATGGGATCCCTATGATAATGTTAAATCGTGTTTTGATGTTGTACAAACATTCGAAGACAGTTATGGCGATAGGATTTCAAAGCCTGCAATGAAGGCGAGGTGCAAGTTCTTATTTTTTATTATGGTGGAGTGCCTGTATGCGACATGATCCACAGATTTCAAGGCCTCGTAGATTAAATATCAAAATGCACCAAATTGGAGAGAGAATAATTTATTTTTGAAGCATTTCAAGTTCAACATTATTTGATGTTTTTCGCATGGAAAATTTTGACCCGAAACCATTGTTTAATTCCAAAATTTGTGGAATCATTTCAACAACAAACTCCAATATTTTTTATGTATTAAATGCATTGGCACAATCTTTGTTCACATTTTTTAGTGACCAGCACAAAGGTGAAAACGTGGCATCCATTATTGATTTTTCATAATATTTTTAAAATGCCAAAATAAGCCTAAGAGAGCCATAATATTTATTTCCAGTTGACCAGTTTGAAATTTGGTTTCTCCTTATAACCTATGTTAAGTTTGTGGTTTAATATATATCATTTTTTTTTTGGATATATATATATATATATATATATATATATATATATTGTAATATCCCAAAATCGGAATGCAGCAATACATGAACACAAATCTGGAATAGCAATGAGAAATAACTCATAAAATTTGTATAAAACACATAGCCATCAATTACATGTACAACAGAAAGAAATCTAATCCATTATGTCAGCCAAAAGTGGGGAAAAGCAGCAATTTATGCCCTAAGAACGTTATATTCAGATAATTGCATTATATTAGGCAAAAATAACTATGGGATCCCTTAGCATATGTATTTTGGAACTCACATCTAGAAAATATTCAAAATAAAATCTATTTTTCTTGTTTAAATAGATCTCCCGGTCTCGGTATGTCTTAAAAACACTGAAATCGCATGAATTGACTAAAAAAAAGTTTTCTAAAGCATGCACAACGTCATTTTAAGAGGTTTTCTAATAAAATATGCTAAAAAGATCATATCAGGAGTTTTATTTCTCAAAACTTGAATAAAAATGAAGATCTAGCTCCTTTTACACATCAGAAAGATAACCCGGCAAGGGTTTCATGAAGGCACAAGTACAAGATGCATAGATCTGTATATATGGATCTGAAATAACACAGTATATTGAAGAAATATGTATAAATAGTTGTATAATACAAAAATGGAGGAGGATCCTTCTTACAAGTCTTTCTAGGAGAAGGGTTGGCCCTTTCCCTGAGAAAGGAAGACAAGATTGAGGGAATTGACCCTCTCACTGCAAAACTACAAAGAATGACACAATTCCCTCAAGGGACTGAGTTGTAGGAGATGTAAAATACATTTTCCACATGCCAAGATCTAAAAATCAGCTCAAATACTTCCTTACTGATCTCCCATAGAAGGGAAGGCTTCCTCCTCTGAAACACAACCTCCAGAAGTGGTGTTGTGAACCCTCACTACAACACCCTGCAACACAATGTTATAATGCTACAAAAATAATGATGTAGCTGAAGGAGGATGCTTGGCCTCAAGCCTGGTGTGAGGCTAATCAGTAAAATCTCCTTCAAGAGACTCTCAAGAAAGGATAATGTAATGTTCCTACTTAGCCTTAGCTAAGAGGAGACATTCAATTTTGATTTTATTTATGTTTTATGAATAAATGAATAAAGGAGGACATGTGAAACTCATAAAAAGTCTAAATAAATCAATGCCCATGTGAAAATAGACAAATCAGGGCTATGTACATAATCACTTGCAGGTGTGAAAGAGGTTTGAGCCAAATATTGGGTCCACCTTGACCAAGTCAACTGCGCTGTCTAGGTTCATTGCATCTCCAAAAGGGACTGCACAATTCTAGAAGGGATCCTCTAATGTGAAGAGGGGTAACTCATCAAATTGGTTTAGGGTTTGCAAGGGCTTTCTCATGTTATAAAAGAAGTAGGAGAGCAACATGAAGGGGTTTTTGATAGATCATATTTCTGAAGTATTTGTCTGCATAGACAAATACCATTCTTTGTTGTTTAGTGGAGGATTGTGATTGGAATTCCTGTTTAGGGGTTTCATCTCTTCCCTTGAGGATCATTGGATGAGTTCTTCGCTGAATTTTACCACTATCTAGTTTGAGACCAAGCTCTATCTTTCATGAGCAACGCTGGCCCATTGAGGGTTTTGTAGCTGCTATCTTTTGTAGCAAGTGGTGTTCTAGATCTGCTTAGATCTAGCTTGTTTTAAGAGGCTTTCTCTGTTGGAGTGTGTTCTTCAGCCTCCAAAGAGATAGCTGATCCATATTTTGTATCATATCTGTAATTTATTTCCATTTATTCATTCTCCTTCACCCTCTTCACAATTTCTGCTCAATACTGTGTTATTTTGTGAGAGGGCTTTCTTATTTCAGTTTGCTATCAGTTTGGAGGATGATCTCTTGGTGTTAGGCTTGCCTTCCCTTGGTGATCCATGGATTGGGTTGATGATCCATGTCTCTATAGATCTTATATATTTTATAAATAAGAGTTATCTTCAAAAAAATTTGGGTTTTCTGTAGCACTACAATTTGTAATTCAAATCTACAGCTTGTTATGCAATATTTTGATGTAATTCCAATTGGATCTTGTTCTTAAAGTATTATAGTTTCCAGATATGTATTAGATCTTATGTTTAATCCATGTATATTTCATAGATCTGAAATTTAATGTACAAAAGCTGAATCATTTGAAAAATAACGCTGTCTATGTATTTCTGCAGTTGATTCCTAGTTGCAGCTCTAATTTCTGAAGGGATTTTGCCCTAGTTTTTTTTGTAATATTCTGTAGAGGCTATAAGCTCAAATATAAATATGATTTAATGCTATATATATAAATTATCAGATATTTTTCTATCCTCCTCTGAGTTTCAGTCAAAACTGCACAATTCTAGTTGCTGGGGTTTTTGTGTTTCAGCAGTCTCTCTCTTTGGTTGATTTCTAGCTAGTCTTCATTTTGGGAGATCTGTTTAATGTGCCTAAACTGATTTTTATCAGCTGAAATTATATATATAAGTCACATAAAACATAAATGAGGGGACCCTAGCCCTGATCTGCATTATTATTTCTCAAATTTTCCTATACAGTGTTTTCATTGAAGACCTTGTTGAGATTCCTGAAAGGGATTATTCCAAGTTCTATAGGCAGAGTCTATAGTTGGCCAGGTAGCCTCTGGTTCTCACCCTCTTTTCAGAGGTGACATAACCAGTAAATTCCTCTATATTCCATCTCTGACATAGAATCTTGAGGATCCCAAAAAAAGAATATTACAGATAAGGATTCCTAAACATGACATCATTGTGCTAAGAAGCACAACTCTGCTAAATAGCAAGAGAATGCATAATAGTCTAAACAGAAACTTAAAAATATCATTCACAAGATGCCTTGCTATGGTTTCCTTGCCCTTATTTTATACATGTGTGAGCCTTCTTGCCTTGGGCCCTACTCAATTAGGGTTTCCTCCACCAAGGAATCTTCCTCCCACTATCTTTGCGTTGTCTCACAAGATTATCTCCACCTCCTATCCCAACGTTGTTGACTTGGTCAAACTTGACCTTTTCCACATGCAAAATTATCCATTCACACATGAAGGTGTGAAATCCAACCTTTGTGTTGATCCCCTTTCACATTATGAGGGATTTTATTCATATTTTTGTTATGCATGGGCCTCCTAACCCATTTATTCATCTCCTAAGTGTAATTGGAAAAATTTAATATTCCAATTTGTTGCATGCAAATTTTGGAATATTATAGTCCTCCCCTCCCAAATGTTGCTTGTCGTCAAGCAACTGCAAGGATAGAACTGAGAAGTCTCCCCTCCTCCTACTATAGCATCCACATATGATTAATTCCTCCAAGGAAAAATATTTTATCTCATCAATAAATCTCCATATTGCCCCTCCCAAGCATACAAGCTATCTGAATAGCTATCATCATGAGCCAGTAAAGTACTCAAGGAGGCAATAAGGTGTTGTCTAGAGGTCCTCTCAAGGCATGGAGTCTGAAATTTATTGGGAAACATCATTCCCATGTGGATCCTCCATCCCCAAGAAATCATCCATACAAAATGAGTCACCTCCCAACATGGAAACTCCTGAAAATGTTCCTCCACCTTGAGCTCCTGCAAAGTAGGTGGGCTGAAAATATGTACATGGTAGACAAAGTAGCATACCCCACATTTTCTTCCTCTCCAATTATGATAATTCTAGAGCATATGTTGATCTTGGGCTGCAATACAATTTCCCTCAAGTGGCAAGATGAAGACTAGATCTCCAAAGATCTTCTCTCCAACGCTGTGAATAAAGCTGGCCCCAACCATCCCATATGTGATGCTTATGAAATCATCATCATATGGTATCTCATCAAACTCATGGCCCACCTCATAAAGAAACAATTGTTTGGATGTGGTGGCCATATCTCCTCTCATGCTCCCATTAGAACATGCAATGCAGATAGTGTGGGAATCCTCTTCCCAAAAGGACACATCTAACCCAGGTGTCTCTCTCCCAATCATGCTCCCCATAAAGATAAGATCAATATCAGGAAATTAAATCATGATTAGCATCAAAATAAGGGAAATATTGATGGTTTCATGTGGTGTAGGAAAGTAACAACAGTTTCCCAAGTAGTCACAGTGCAGTTTTCTAAACTGCCGCTTCAGAAAATTACATGGCAAGTTGTTTCTTGATACATGGTTAATTATGTATGTCATCGTGTCTAATAATTAATAATGAATGGTTGGGTACATTATCTGATCATACATGAAATGATAAAACACTTTCCCAAGGCCATATAAAATATGGTTGTCTCCATCATATAATTTTGCCCAATGTCGACCATGGAGCTCAATGAAAATCTTGCCCTCTTGTGGAGAAATGCACTGAATATGAATGGTAAGAGTATCCAAATACTTTGTTAGACAATCCATTGATGAAAAAAAAATATTCTTACCATGTTTTGAGAGTAAGATTATGCATATGTGTGTGAATAATTCCTCCATAGTGGTATGACACACTCCCATGAAGAGGAATGAACCATGTGTTGTATGAAGATCACCCTTCCTATGCTTGGAACTCCAAGTTAAGAAGATCATATATTTGTAATAAATGTTTCCATATACTACTTCATCATTCTTACCTTCTCCTTGTCCACCAAGTGCATCAAATTTGGAGTGATCTTGGGGACACTCCATCAATAACCCCAAGCTCCCATGTGACAGTGTTGTTGGCCTATGCAAATAGGCTCCTGCCAACTCATAGCTCCATTCTTTGACATGCTCCTTGTCAAAGACATCTCCCATAATGATACTGCACATAAGAAGTTCCTCCCAAAGTGGAAGTACCTCTTGATCATCTAAGGCCAAGGAGTAGCCCATTTGCACCATGATAGTGCCATCTCCTACTCCTGCAACATCATGCAAAGTGTGAGAGAAAATCTTCCCTTGCTCTCCTAAGAACAACCAAAGAAAAAAATGTTTTTGTTGCTTCCTCATACCTCCATCATAAAAATCCTAAGGTGAAAACATGGTGATTGATATGAATAATGTCATATCAACACAATGTGTCCATACTCCTTAATGCCCAATGATGCAAGTATCCTGCCACATACCCTTAGAAAGAGGATGATGGCCAAACTCTTTCAAGAGTAGCCAACATAGCCAAGCCTCCTGATGCCCGGTATCATAGATTTGCAAGGAGCTTTCTAACTTCTTTCTCATCATCCACACCCATCCATCCACATGTAGGTGCCTCCCATCATGTTCTTCTTTAGCACTCTCCCAAGGAAGACTACCATCCTCCCAAATCAAATTTCTCCTCTTGCATTTCATGGGATGTTGAAATGCAACTCCTTGGAGATCTTCTAGAGAAGACCTCTCATCAATGATCATCTTGAATCGATAAATATCCAAGTGTGATGAAGGAAAAACCTCCTCAAATCTTAAAAATTTTCACTCCATGATGTGTTGAAGTGCACCTCCAATGAGATCTCTCCGTGAGACCTTCTCCTCATCAATGGCCTTCTAAAACCAATAAGGTTCTAGATCTGCCATAGGTAGAAGTTTCTCTTTGATCTGGGGAGTGCTCATTGAGAAAGGGTCATCTAGAAAGGAGAAAGTGTTTCTCACTTCAAGATGTCTACCATCTATCACTTCTTCCTCCATCGCTTCATGAATGAAGCTGCCATTTGAATGCTCCCATAAGGAATGGGTCATTTTTTCTTCATTACTGCTCTTGTATAGTGTAGTACAATTCTGTTGCCCTAAATCAATAGTATGAAAATATGTAGATCCCTCCATAAGATTTGTTGAAATGACAAGAGATGGAAACTTAACCATACCTTGGTGAAATTTGGAAGCTTCTTGTAGGACTACAAGATTTCCCTCATCAAATGTGTTGCCTTACCAAACTGATGAAGATGAAGGTTGTTCCTCCATAGTTGTGTCAGCGCTGGTACATGCCTCTTCCAATGGTGGTGAGGGCTTCTTTGATTTCTCTTTGCCAAATTTCCTGATCAACCTTTGAGAAAACTTAGCAAGAGTAGACACTCTTGCATGGCTCAAATGGCTGAACCACCAAGTTTTTTCTCCACCTTCAAGTTGTAGCGCTACAATTTCTACAACCTCTCTCTCTACTACTGGATGTAGTAGGAATAAAGCCTCTAGTTTCATCACCCAAGCCTTTGCCGCACATGTGAGTGTCCATAAAAGTGGACAATAGAAATCTATTGCCTCTCATCATCCCATAGCTGTAGGGTCTTCTTTCTTCCTCCAGCTGAATAAATTGTGGTAAAGCTAGAGTCTCCTTGAAGGCTCTAGATTTAGCTTTGTATTCAGCAAGGTATTCACTTAGAATTTCAGATTCCAAGTGTCCTTCATGCTTCATGTCTTATCTTCTTTGAGAATAGGAAGTGTGTGGCTTTTCCTTTTCTCTGCATGTCTTCTCCTTTATCTGCTTAACCTCCTTGGAGAGCTTCTTTCTGGATCTAAAAAGTGATGATAAAAATCTCATTCTCTCCATCATTCTAATCTACTTCTTCTCTTTGTCTTCTTATAGCATAATGTCTGAAACTCACAGGCTGAGCCAAGACTATGCTCTGATACCACTGTAATATCCCAAAATGGGAATGCAGCAATACATGAACACAAATCTGGAATAGCAATGAGAAATAACTCATAAAATTTGTATAAAACACATATCCATCAATTACATGTACATCAGCAAGAAATATGATCCATTATATCAACCAAAAGTGGGGAAAAGCAATAATTTATGCCCTAAAAAAGTTATATTCAGAACATCACGTTATATTAGGGGAAAATAACACTGGGATCCCTTAGCATATGTAATTTGGAACTCACACCCAGTTAACATTTAGAAACACGTCTCTTTTTCTTGTTTAAACAGATCTCCTGGTCCTGGTATGGCTTAAAAACACTGAAATCCCATGACTTAACTAAAAAGAAGTTTTCTGAAGCATGAACAGTGTCATTTTAAGAGAGTTGCTAATAAAATATGCTGCAAATATCAGATCAAGAGTTTTATTTCTCAAAACATGAAGAAAAATGGAGATCTAGCTCCTTTTACACATAAGAAAGATAACCCGGTAAGGGTTTCATGAAGGCAGAAGTAAAATATGCATAGATCTGCAGATCTAGATCTGAAATAACATATTTTTCCGAAACACTATGTATAAATAGTTGTAGAATACAAAAATGAAGGAGGATCCTTCTTACAAGTCTTTCTGGGAAAAGGGTTGGCCCTTTCCCTAAGAAAGAAAGACAAGATTGAGGGAATTAACCCTCTCACTGAAACACTGCAAATAATGACGCAGTTCCTACAAGAGACTGCACTATAAGAGATGTAAAATACATTGGTCACATGCCAAGATTTAAAAATTAGCTCAAAGACTTCCTTACTGATCTCCTAGAAAAAGGAAGGTTTCCTCCTCTGAAACACAAGCTTCGGAAGTGGTGTTATGAACCTTCACTGCAACACCCTGCAACACAATGATATACTACTGTAGAAATAATGTTTTAGCTGAAGGAGGATGATTGGCCTCAAGCCTAGATGTGAGGAAAATCATTAAAAACTCCTTCAAGAGGCCTCTCAAGGAAGGAGAAGGATTCCTAAACAGGAGATCCTTGTGCTAAGCAGCACAACAACTCTGCTAAACAGCAAGAGAATGCAAAATAGTCTAAACAGACACTTTAAAATATCATTCACAAGATGCCTTGCTATGGCTGCCTTTCCCTCCTTTATACATGTGTAAGCCTTCTTGCCTTGGGCCCGACTCAATTAGGGTTTCCTCCACCAAGGAATCTTCCTCCCACTATCTCTATGTTGTCTCACAATATGATCTCCACCTCCTTTCTCAGCGTTGTTGACTTCGTCAAACTTGAACTTGTCCACATGCAAAAGTCTTTGTTCACACATGAAGGTGTGAAATCCAGCCTTTATGTTGATCCCCTTTCACATTATGAGGGATTTTATTCAGATTTTTGTTATGTATGGGCCTCCTTACCCATTTATTCATCTCCTAAGTGTAATCAACAAAATTTAATATTCCAATTTGCTGCATGCAAATTTTGGAATATTATACACACACACACACACACACACACACACACACACATATATATATGTATATATGTGTGTGTGTGTGTGTGTGTGTGTGTGTGTGTATGTATATGTATATGTATATGTATGTATGTATGTATGTATGTATAATTGTTTTTTTTGCATTTATTGATTTTTAAAAACTAAATTTAGAAAGAAATTAAATTTATTGTATCTCTAATTTTGAAAAACAACTAAAAAAAATAAAAATAAAATATTTTAGCAAATGGAGACAAACTGATTTGCGGATTTAAAGATGAAATTGATTAAGCATGTTGAAAATCTTCAATTTGTTCATTCTTGAAACCGTTTATAGACATCCTACTTTCTTATCCTTGAGATCGTGTGAAAACGCGGGAGGAGAGGATACTTATTCAAAACTAAAAATAATATCATACCTAATCTATTATAGAAAAATAAATTATTCTCTCAAGTATATGATAATTTCCAATGCATCCATTTGTGTATCAAGATCATAAGTAAACTCATATCCAGGTTTGAAAAATATTCTTTAATGAATTTTTGGACATGAAAATTTATTTGATCGTAAAGATTTGATGCTAAGGAATATTGAAAAATGGAGTAGTGTCCTAACCTACTATTTAAAACCAAGTTTGAAGATGATCTATGTTTTCTTGTCTCTCCTTAGTTTTCATATCACAAAGTTCTTCTTGTGGCACTTGTTCAAAATCTTGAATGCACAAGGAATTTTGTGATATACATGCTAGAAATTCTTCAATTTTGGGTTCTAATGTTTGATCTTCAACACATGTGATCCATGAATCATTCACCTTCTTACATAGATAACTAAAATAAGATTCTAAGTTTTCTTCTTGTGGATCCTTTTCATGGATGTTGTGTTTCTCTACTATCTTTTGAAATGAAGATTCATCCCTAGTGATCATTCTAAATTGTGGACAAGGATTTAAGAAGATCCTTGTGGTCGCATAACCTCCTTCTCTAAATGAATTCTTTAACATCATGTTTTTTTTTGCAAATGGATTTTGTAGTTATTTATTTTTCTTTTTGTTGGGGGTTTTGTTTTATGGATTTATCTTTCTAATTTATATGTCTAAACATGAATAACCATAATGAAAAGTGTTTTTTTTTTTTTTTTTTCCAAACAATCTTCCTAAATTACTATATTGAAGTATGCTTCTCCAACAACGGTGCCAAAAATGTTGGGTCAAATTACTGAGTAAACTAACACAAGTATTTAATTATCAATCCGGGTTTGTAAAAATTGGAAGAATGTCTAAAATATATGGATTTTAACTACAATCAATTTTAGAAGATGAATTATTTAATTTGAATGAAATGCATATTACAAATATAAAACTTAACTAAATAATTTCTAATTCAATATGTAATAAGCATAAGAAGAGGCTCTTAACTTAGGAGAACCAGGTTGATATTCTCTACAATACTACTACATGAACATAAATAAAAAATCACTAATGAATGATATTTTAAGATGCATATAAGAAAAAAGAAGAGGCTCCTAACTAAGGAGGTCCTTGTTGTCCTTATTTATAAATTCATTCATCATTAATGCCATTATATGAAAAATGGAAATTCAGAAAATCACTTTAAATAAAAGCAAGGAACGTGAATTCTAGTTTTTATTCTCTAATCAGATAGAAAGAGAGTTTAACTTAAACATTGGTTTGACCCTTCATATGAATATTAGAATTTAGAATTAGATTCATCAGCAAACATAATAAATCATCATACATCTAATTAACTAATTTAAACATGAAACAAAACTAGTTTATGAAATTTCAGCTAAATTAACCAGAAAGTGCACTTGGCTCGATGTGGGGGGCCTCCACCCTTACCTCGCACACTAAAAGTACTTCTCAGCTACTGCAACTTATTCAACTCTCATGCATAAGAAAATGATAAATTGTGTCTTCAATTAACTTCAGAAAATAAGAATCTCAAAGTCTCAAGTTTTTCATACTACCTTCTTCTCCTTCCTCTTGGAGAGAGAGCACTCCTATTTATACATATGAGTTGCTTTGAAAAATAGATAAGCAACTCATAAATACAACTCCACTTTTCTTTCAACCAATTTCCAAAATTACAAAATATGATCCCTATAAATATTTACACAAATCTTGGATGAGATATCCATATCCTCATGATCTTCTCCTTGAAATGAGTTTGAATGATTATCTCCTCAAATCTCTTTGATCCCTTCAAATACTCACAAATATATGATATTCTCCTTGAAATAAGCTTGAATAATTATCTCATCAAATCTCTTTGAAATATTCCTACACATTACAAGACTCACACAACTTTTGAGACATATATGAAAATAAATTAATTTTCTAATAATTAATCACAAATTCTCTCAGAATGCATGAAAATAAATAAATTGGAAAACAATGAGGGAGATCCATATTTAACATGGAAATAGTATGATAAATAGTGAATGTAGAAACATATTATGGATAAATGTGAGGAATAACAAAAGGAAAAGAGGGTGAAAATATGACATTTTGGAGACCCAACAATTGCAATAATGTTCATTCCAGTTTTATCGATGCAAATTGATTCTTAATTGAACTTAAAATATTAAGAATGCTTCTTCTCATAAATAAACACCCTTTGTATAAAATAAACGAATGTCTTGTAGAATGAAAGAAATAAAAAAAATTTTAGTAATAAACCAAGGAACTTTGACTTACAGAAACAAGAATGTACTGGTGCAAGCAACTTAACTGCACTCCTCTCGCATAAATGTAACAAGCACCAAGGGGAAAATGTATAAGTTAAGAATCATACACAATCAGGCCCACGAACCTCAGATCCGAGACACGCGATTTTCAAAGGGATTAAGGCTTGTTACTTATGAAATAAAAAAACTAAGTTAAACACACCTGACGATAAAGGGAGAATGACCTGGATTGGTTGAGCCCTAGCCAACCAGCTCATTTCCTTGCTATGAGATATGTAACCGCAGTCACTCAATTACACATCACAATGAGATTGAAACATGAAATTTTATAATTGGTGCATTCCTTTGTATTAAATTCCAAAAGAGAAAATGTACATCATGGATCTCTGATCCAGCCCAGAAAAAGGTGATACCAAAATTATTACAACTCACAACAAAATTTTCTACAGCATCGCTAACTATTATCTATTAGAAAACTTCATTAAATACATATTCATGGCCTACAGTCATAACATAAAATACAACACCAGTTCAACTTAAGCCTTTCATATGTTATCAAAATGCTAAACTAAGATACACGGTTGAAGTCTTGGTCTTCATATCCACCTATTCCTCTACACTCTGAGCCCAGCAAATGATGAATTACTCTTCTTGGCGAGAGATCGGCATGGTTGTTGAGTTGTCTCGACCACATATGGTAACTCTAACTTATCATTGATAGATAACTCAGAAGTGTATGAACTATCGGCAGGTACGAGAATCATTCCTGCACCAATCCATCTCCCACGTGGATTAATACATTGTCTTATCGAATTACCTTAGGAAAGAAAATGTATTAGTTGCAAAGGAAATTTAAGATATAAAATCTATTAAATTAATAATTAATTCTATGCATAAAATTTAATATGAAAAACATAAAGACATTGCAGGAATGAGTACAAGTGCAGGAATAAGTGGGTTCTAAGGTTAAAACAGAGGCTTAGGTAGTGTGTTCCGAGTAGGATAGGGGTTAAAAAGTAGAACAATTCTGCCAACCAACATGGGCTTGGGAATATCAATATCTATGAATTCCTTTGACCCGTTGTCCTCCAACACTACCTCAATCATGTCCTTCCATGCTATGTAATTTGAATTTCCCTCAAGATCATATTCGAGTCTCGATCCATTGAAAGAAATCTTGATCTACTGCTGGATCTTAAAGAATAAATCTACAAATTTGAACTTGTTCAAGATAAACCAAATGTTGTTTTATTTTATTATGATTCATGGTTATTTGATACCATGTATAAAATATACCCACAGGATTCAATTTGATCTTATAATGTACTAAAACAATATATTGAATCATTCTACAATTTGGGGAAACAAAACATGATCGCACAATCACATAACAAGTAAGAGAAAGAGACAACCAATCGCACAACACAGGATGTATCTGGGGAAAGAAATTTCTCAAAACCTTGCTATCTCTATATTTCATATGGTCAAGATCATGAAAAAATACAATTTTATTCCTCACACTGGGAAACCTCTACACCTTGTTGATTTTCTCACTCTGATCTTGCTCAAATCTGGCTTGCGATCTAAGAAAAATCAGTCAAGTATTTAATATTTTTCTTGCCTTTGCCTGACATACGTTACTTATGAATTCTTGGGATAATTGAGCACCTATTAATTAGGAAAATACCAATTAATGATTTTTCAATCCTTCAAGGCCTTCCCGATGACCTCATGTATGACTTGTACAATTTTCTAATAGTACAACTAATAAATCTCTTCCCTTTAACCTCAGTGTCAACTGGGCCTTCCTCAAAACTAACATGAAACAACTATTTATAGTGAATTTTTAGTTAATTTATTGATCATTACTTTTGAATTAAATCTTATTTAATTCACTTAACCTCTCACTAACTCATCTCTCAGTTAGAACTAGTTAAATTAATTTTATCTCAATTTCTTGAATTAACTAATTACAACTCACAAATAACTATATCTGGACCCCCTAAAAATAGAAAATTCCTTTGCATGCATCCTCGTAGACCCTCAACTATAATTTCCTAAGCTAACTAATTCTTCTTGAATCAGTTAATTAATACAAGTTGTCATGATATGAAATTACAATTTTGCTTCCAATTTAATTAAGGGAAAATTAAATCGTAAGCCTCATATCGTACCATTTCTGGGTGCCATTTTCTGGATTTCATTTCTAGTTGAAAATTTCATTGTTTCTTGTTGCAAATTTCAACACTTCCTCTCAACAAGAAAGGAATTAAATCTTTCTTGATACAGTGCCTTTGGAATGTTCTGCATGCAACACTTCTCTACTATTGTTTTCTCCTTCAACTCCTAAAACTGAATAGCCTCCAAAAAAAATTGAATCAGTATGATGCATCTGTCATGAGTGACTCTAACTATTATCGATTACTGCACTATCTACTAAAATATTTCTGCTACTGCTAACTATACATTTGTTCCCTCTATACTACTACCAAATCTAATATCTTCTCTAGTATCTGGCATTTGTCACTCTGATTTTTTTCTTCTTGAAATCAGATTGCATCAATCTTAATGATCCTTCCTGCTACTGTGTATTGTGGGCCCATCGTATCTAGATCTGATCCATGATACAAGCCATCTCAATGGACCCTACCTAAATTTCTTCTCTTGGGTTTATGTTTGCACATTGCCCCACCTCTTACCTAGAGGTATGGATGCATGTTCTCCCTCTGCCCATTTGTCTTGAAATTTCCCCCTTTTGTAGGTCTCTGCTTGAATGGGCACCTCCACTCAGTCTCCTCTCTCCTTCTTCAATTGTGGTTGCTCCACAACCTTCTGAGACTACTTCTGAGGCTAAATTTTCATAGGATCCCTCTCAACCACCAAGTCACTAACCTATACTTTGCTCCTCAAATATTTTCATCCATCTTCGATGTCAAGAGCATATAGGTTCTTGACTCTTACACTGATATGTTTCACCTGTCCTATGGAAATGTGTCTAAGGCACACCTTTCCTTTTCTAAATATGACATCATAACCATGATCTTCCAATGCTGCTACGAACACAATATTCTTCCTTATTCATGGAACATAAAAAACATCTATTAGTCTGAGAGGGGAGCTAGAATCCCTCTTAAAAGTAATTGTACCTATGTCTATCACGCTATACCTTCCGTGGTATCCAAACTCTATGTTCTACTGGAGGTCCTTCCCCTCCAAGTCATTGAAGAGATATTTATTCCTTGTTATATGGAAGGAGGTATCGTTTTCTAAATACCACATGCATCCCATTATAGTATTGGTGATGCATGCAATGAGAGTAAAATCGAGTAAAATCAAGCTCGAACTATGAACCTAGTGCTTCACCCGCTACAACTACAGGTGCCTTCTTGCTTGCCTTATTTTGTGGACAAGTTGAGGCATAGTTCCTGTGTTCATGACAGTGAAAACACATGATCTTGGAAAATTCTCTCTTACCCTTTTCACCTTGGGACTTATTTCCCTTGGCTTTCTTTCCTTTTCCCACCAATGCAAAATATTCTTCTTTGTCTTTTATGGAGGTCTCGCCTCTAGTGATCTGCCTTATCTCTTCTATTACCAAGTCGAATGACAAATGCTCCTAGTCTGGTAATTTCTCCCTCACATTCACAAATTCTTGGTAAATATAACAACCCTTGGGAAGGCCTAGAATTGATAGGATCACCAAATCATCATCAGCAATAGTCACCTAAACACTTCCAAGCTCATCTCGACACTGAGTGAATGTCTGCAAGTATTTCTGGATCGTGTCACCCTCCTCTATCTTGATCTTTCTGAGCTTATCCTTCAGCACCAATATCCTGTGGTCACTATTATTCTAAAACATATTTTTCAAGGCCTTAAACGTAGCATATGGATTTTCCTTCCCATAGAGACTCGAGACAATATTATCTTGAACTCCCTCTAACAAGATCCTTCTCGCCTTTGCTACCTTTTTCTGTCATGCATCAAGATTTTAAGCATTTTTTACTGCGGGCTTGGGAATATCTATGAATTCCTTCAACCCATTGTCCTCCAACACTACCTCCATAATTTCCTTCCATTCTATATAATTCAAATTTCCCTCAAGAGAAAATTTGAATCCCAAGCCATTGAAAGACATCTTGATATGTTGCTAGATCTTGAAGAATAAATATGAAAAATTGAATATGTTCAAGACAAAAGTTTGTTCCTCTCTTCTATTGTGATTCCTAGCACTATAATACCATGTAGAAAATATACCCATGGGATTCAATATGATCTGGTAATGTAATAAAACGAGATAATCATTCTACAGTTTGTAGAAACAAAACATGATTGTACAATCACATAACAAGTAAGAGAAAGAGACAACCGATCGCACAAAAAAAGATGTATTTGGGGAAAGTAACTGCTCAGCACCCTTCAATATCTATATTTCATATGTTCAAGTTCATGAAATAATACAATTATATTCCTCACACTGAGAAATATCTACACTCTGCTGACTATCTCACTCTGATCCTGATCAAATATGGCTTGCGATCTAAGAAGAATCAGCCAAGTATTTAACCTTTTTCTTGCCTCTGCTTGGCCTGCCTTTCTTATGCATTCTTGGGATAATAGAGCCCTTATTGATTATTAAAATACCAATTAAATATTGTGCAATCCTTCAAGGCCTTCCTGATGACATCATGCATGACCTGTACAATTTTCTAATAGCACAACTGATAGATCTCTTCCCTTTAACCTAAGTCTCAACTGGGCCTTCCTTAGAAATGACATGAAATAGATATTTATGGTGAATTATTAGTTAAATTTTTTATCACTAATTGTGAATTAAATCATATTTAATTCACTTTACCTCTCACTAGCTGATCTCTCAGTTAGAACTAATTAAACTAGTTTTAACTCAATTTCTTGAGTTAGCTAATTACAACTCACAAATAACTATATTTGGACCCCCTAAAAATAGAAAATTCCTTTGCATGCATCCTCTTAGATGCTCAAATCAAATTTCCTAAGATAAATAAGTCTTCCTAACTTAGTTAACTAATACAAGTTGTCATGAGATGAAATTACAATTTTTCTTCCAACTAAATTAAGGGAAAATTAAATCAAAAGCCTCGTATGGTACCATTTCTGGGGGCCATTTTCTGTATTTCATTTCTGGTTGCCAATTTCACTATTTATTGTTGCAAATTTCAACACTCCCTCTCAAAAATAAAGGAATGAAATATATCCTTATCCGATGCCTTTGGAATGTTCTGCATGCAACACTTCTCTAGTTTTGTTTGCTCCTATAACTCCTGAAACTAAATAGCCTAAAAAAAATAGAACCAGTATGATGCATCTGTTATTAGAGTCTCTAACTGCTATCGATTACTGAACTATCTACTGAAATATTTGTTCTACTGGTGACTCTGCATTTGTGTCATCTACACCGCTTCCAACTCTGATCTGTGCTCTAGTATCTAAAATTTTTTGCTCTAATTTCTGTCTTGCTGACCTCTGACTGCATCAATATTACTAATCCTTCCTACTAATGTGTACCATGGGCTCCTCGTATCTAGGTATGATCCATGAGACACACCATCTCAATGGATCATGCCCAAATTTCTTCTCTTTGGATTATGTCTACACATCACCCCACCACTCACCTGGCAGTGTGGTTGCATGTGATCCCTCTGCCAATCTGGATCAAAATTTCACCCTTATGGAGGTATCCACTTCAGTTGACACCTCCACTCAGTCTCCTCTCTACTTCTCCAATTGTGTCTACTCCACAACCTTCTGAGACTACTTTTGAGGTTGCATATTCAGCAACTCCCTCCCAACAACAAAACTAACCTCTGCTTTTCTCCTTAAAGCTTTGCATGCATCTTCGACCTAGAGAGCATATAGGTTCTTGACTCTTCCACCAATATGTTTCACCTGTCCCATGGAAATGTGTCTAAGGAACACCTTTCCTTTTCTAAATATGGCATCATAACCACGGTCTTCTAATGTCACTACGGAGACAAGATTATTCCTTAGTCCTATAACGTACAAAACATATGTGAGTATGAGAGGGGAGACAGAATCCCTCTGAAAGGTAATTGTACCTAATTCGATCATGATGTACCTCCCGTCATATCCAAAATCTATGTTCTGTTGGAGGTCCTTCACCTCCAAGTCACTGAAGAGATCTCTATTCCTCATCATATGGAATGAGTCACCATTGTCTAGATACCACATGCACCCCATTATAGTGTTGTTCATGCGTGAAATGAGAGTAAAATGAAGCTATAACTATGAAGGTAGCGCTTCACCCGCTGCAACTGCAAGCTCCTTCTTGATTTCCTTCTTCTGTGGAAAATTTGAGGCATAGAATTCGTGCTCATGATAGTGAAAACAATTGATCTTGTACAAGTCTCTCTTGCCCTCTTCACCTTGGGACTTATCTCCCTTAGGTTTCTTCTCTTTTCCCACCAATGCAAAATCATCTTCGTTGTCTTTTCTAAAGGTCCCATCTCTAGTGATTCGCCTTATCTCTTATGTTACCAATTCAAACCATAAACGATCCCAGTCTGGTAACCTCTCCCTCCCATTCACAGATTCCTGGTAACTATTCCAACTCTTGGGAATGCCTAGAAGTGTTAGGATCACCAAATCATCATCAGCAACATTCACCTCAACACTTCCCAGATCATCTTGACACTGAGTGAACTTCTGCAAGTATTTCTAGATCGTTTCCATCTTAATCTTTCTGATCTTGTCCTTCAGTGCCAACTTCCTGTGGTTGCTGCTATTTTGAAATAGATATGTCAAGGCATTCCACATAACATATGGAGTCGCTTTCCCATGGATACTAGAGACTATATGATCTCGAACTCCCTTTAACAATATCCTTCTCGCCTTTGCTACATTCTTCTGCCATGCATAAATATTTTGAGCATCTATGGGTGTGGGATTGGGAATATCAGTATCTATGAATTCCTTCAACTTGTTGTCCTCTAAAATTGCCTCCATCCTATCCTTCCATGATATGTAATTAGAATTTCCCTCAAGAGCATATTCGAGTCTCAAGCTATTGAAAGACATCTTGTTCTTATGTTGGATCCCAAAGAAGAAATCTTCAAATTCGAATTTGTTCAAGACAAAAATTTGTTCTTATATTCTATTTTGATTCCTGGTGCTCGGATTCCATGTAAAAAATCTACCACGGGATTAAATCTGATCTTATAATTTACTAAATCTAGATATTGAATCCTTCTACAATTTGTGGAAACAAAACACGATCGCACAATAACATAACAAGCAAGAGAAAGAGACAATCATTCACACAACACAATATGTATATGGGGAAAGAAACTTCTCAAAATTCCTTTATCTCGATATTTCATATGGTCAATATCATGAAAAAATACAATGATATTCCTCACACTGAGAAACATTTGCACTCTATTGACTATCTCACTCCGATCCTACTCGAATATGTCTTGTGATCTAAGCAAAATTCGTCAAGTATTTAACCTTTTGCTTGCCTATGCCTGGCCTACCTTGCTTATGCATTATTGGGCTAATTGAGCCCCTATTAATTAGGAAAATGCCAATTAATTATTGTGCAATCCTTCAATGCCTTGCTGATGATCTCATGCATGACTTGTATAATTTTAGTACAACCAATAGATCTCTTCCCTTTAACCTCAGTCTCAACTTGGCCTTCTTTAGAACTAAAATGCAACATATATTTATAGTGAATTATCAATTAACTAATTGATCACTACTTGTGAATTAAATCATATTTAATTCACTTTACCTCTCACTTTCTCATTTCGCAGTAAGAACTAGTTAAATGGATTTTAGCTCAATTTCTCGAGTTAACTAATAACAACTCACAAATAAATATATATGGACCTCCTTAAAATAGAAAATTCCTTTGCATGCATCCTCTTAGACCCTCAAATTTAATTTCCTAAGCTAACTAAGTCTTCCCAACCTAGTTAACTAATACAAGTTGTCATGAGATGAAATTGCAATTTTTCTTCCAATTTAATTAAGAGAAAACAGAATCCTCATATGGTACCATTTCTACATACCATTTTCTCGATTTCATTTATGGTTTCCAATTTCACTATTTCTTGTTGGAAATTTCAGCACCAAGCATGGGATTTTGCACCCATATTTATTTGGGCCAAAACCATGAATAATTTGAGCATGATAAAATTTGAGGTGATAGATTTTGGCATGTTGACTCCAACACTTTGAAAATCACCCAAATCGGAGTTCTAGAACTTGAATTATGCATTTTTGAAGTTTTAATTAATGTTTGGATAGTAAAGCCATGTAGGCTTGAGGAGAAATAATCCAATTGAGACATTACCATTCATTAATTCATGGATCCCTTCTATTTGTGTACAAATAAGAGGTGAGTGGAGGCCATTTAGACCATCCAAGAGCATCAAAATACCATCATATCATCTTTGAAGTAGTCACATAGTGGAGGAGGAAAAACCATGAAGGTTAAGGGTTGTTTTGGGCTTGGCATACCCTCTTCACGGGTCCATAAAAATTGCAAAGATAGGCCACATGACAAAGAGGTGAAAATATGGTTATTTTAGGGTGTGGTTTGTTGTGTAGAGGTCTTGTTTGAGGGTCGCACAGACTAGTTCCAATTCAGGGGTCCGAGAGGACTATTCAAGGGGTGTTAAAGGTTGTTGACACTAAAAGGAAAAGACCCTCTAGTGGAGGTTATAAAGGAGGTTTTTAGTGTTATAAAATTGGCCAAAATTGTCAAAAACACATTTTCTACAACATCTGTTTACGGTTACAAAGGTTTTGGTGAAGCTTTTAACAGAATTTCAACACAATGAAAAAAACTAGGTGGCCGGAGGTTATTACGGATGTTTTTTTCATTGGTGTGCTACTAAGGTATTAATGCACTAGTGCGTGTCATCTAGAAGGTGGCCCAGGGTGTTCAAAGGTGCATGCACCGGGCCGTCAAGGTATAAAACTGCACCAGGGCGCAGTGTTAGTGATACAACGCATGGGGCCGTTCTAATTGGTCTTGGGATTTGTGTGGTGCCCATAGGTCATCTCAACACACTGGTACGTTGATTTATAGAAACGCACTGGTGTGTAGTATCAGACAAGCGCATTGTTTGTTCTAATTCGTATTGGTATTTGTGCAGTGCCCATAGGTCGTATAAATGCACCAATGCATAGAATCACATAAACGCAATGGTGCTCAATATCGCACAAACGCACCGAGATTTATAATTGGCATTGGTATTTTGGTGGTGCCTACAGGTCATAGAAACACACTTATTTGTTGTCTCATACAAACGCACCAGTGTACAGTAACTGACATGAACTGGTGTTCATTTTGTATTTTTTAGAAACATCGACCTGTGACAGTGAAATTATTGTGATTTTTTAAAATTCATTATTCATCAAAAGTCAACACACCTTATATTAGTATTCATATTAATTAAATTTTTATTATTGCATTTGAATGTGATGTTTGGATTAATTTGTTATATCATTTCATCATTATTGTGATTTTTTAAAATTCATTATTCATCAAAAGACGACACATATCTTATAACAATATTCATATGAATTAAATTTATATTAGTGTATTTGAATCTGATGTTTGGATTAACTTGTTATATCATATCATCAAATTTCACATCTCTTCATTATAATATTTAACCATCCATAAATTTAATCAGTGGTGTTACATTTCACAATGACAATGGAGAACGCAAAAGAATAAATTAAAACATATTTTATTATATATATATATATATATATATATGAATAAGACAGTCTTTTTCATACAAAATGGGACAGTTATTGGTATCCCTTTATCTTTAAATTGGGACACTATGTGCATTACATTAAACAAAATGTCTGATTTCACAGACAAATATTTCAAAAAAAACAATGCCTTTCTTTGATATCCAAACATAGTGATCATCATTCTTCACTTGAACTATTGTCACTGCTAGAGATACTTCCATGACTTGGGTTATTTTAGGAATGTTTTTTCACGATGTTGATTGTTTTCTTCTTCTTCACTTTCCATCTACAAACATAAAAATAAATTGTAATGAGTGTATATACATTGGTGAGAATAATGAAAATTGCAATATTAAATAATATACATCAATGTAAATTGAAAAGAAATGACGTACCATAGTAACAATTGACTCATGAACTATACACATTCTTTCAAAACCATGTAGTATGCCATCTTTCAAGATTTCATCTGTTGAGACAGTTCCATACTTTGTTTCCTGCAAGTTTTATACCCCATAAAAAATCATATATTTAAATAATATAAAAGATTATTTTGTTCTATTAATTATAGACGGAGCTAAGTAAAACAAGATCGACAGATGCTTACAAATTCCACAATTAATTTCTAATATGCCAACATATACTCACAACCCATATTTAACCCAATTTCAATCAATTCGTCTGATGGTTCTTCTTTGTATGTTAGCATCTGTTTGAAGACATTCAATGATGATTTTTTTAAAACAACTTCAAAAATACAAAAAATAAAATCTAGTTAAGTTGTTATAAGGAAGTAACAATTACTCACAAACTTAGATATCAACCCTTTTCTTCCTTGTCGTCATCTTTTATGTGCTGAATGGGTTCCATTTTCTTTTCTTTTCTGCAAGAAAATACTTGAAAATTAATATTTAATGCTAATTTTTTTATTTATCATACCCAATGATCGAAAAATTCAATGATTACATATTACATTTGAAGCACGTTGTTGTTGATATGGCTCCTCCTGCAATGCAATTTTGTCCATTTCTTTGACCATCTTATTGTACACCCTTTTTGACATGCCTACTGGCATATTTCTAATATTAGCTCGTTCATATTTTGAGATTTTCGTAATCTTCCTGAAAATGGAACATGACAATAAACTATTTAATTTTTATATTGATATATGAAAAGTAAATATAACAAAAGTGATATTCATAAATTATAGTTATAAATAATTCTAGACAAACATTTAAAGGAATGTTACTTTTTCGTTCCTTTTTTTGTTGTTGTATGTTTTTGTTATTAAAAGTTCGACATGTCTCATTGACCAATTCTATGGAAACTCTTCCTATAGTTTAGATAAAATTTGGTTCTTGGAATCATTGGATTGATTTTTGTATTATAAGTGAAAAAGAAAGTCTATACATTTGTTACACTAGATCCCTCAAACTTTTGTAAAATTTTTCCCCCTTTCGTTAACCTCCAGCACCACTCCAGATGAGCTAAGGAGCAATTCATTTTCATTTGCATGTTCTATTTTTTTTTCTTATAACAACATTCCCTTTTTGAGTTGTTGGACTCTGTAGAAAATTAAAAAGATGTGAATTAATATATTGTTTGACACATGTTATCTAATAATTTTAAGTATATTATTAATGAAAATTAAAAAATGAAACTCGTATTGGATCGATAGTATTTTTTCATTCACATGATTCATCCTTTTGCAATTTTTCCATCAAGCTTCTACACTCTTCTGGTCCTAGATCAGAAATAATCGTATCAAGCTTCGTCATTTTGTAGCTCTACATGATATATAGTAAACAATACATATTAGTTAAACTTATATATAGTTCAAAAATAATATTTTTTGTAAAGAATTTACAAAGAACTTGCCTTTTTTGTTTTTCTTGATGTGTTATCAGTATTTTTGTTACTTGATCTCTTGTCAGCAATTTATTTATCAATATGAAACTTGTACCATATCATTCATTAATATATTGTATAAATAAATTTTCAACTTTTCAGGTAAAAAAAAAAATCTAACCAGCGCGCCATTCATGGTGTACACACCGACGTCGGGGCATAGTGGTCTTATAAACTCACCGTCAAAATAGTATAATACACCGTACGGTGCTTTGTGTCAACAAGGATCACTGGTGTGTTACATGTTAACCACCGCACCGATTAACACAGAAAAAATAATAAAAATCATCCAGTGTTAGTTTTTGTAGCATAAATGCCCCGCGCAAACAAGGGACCACCGTACAGTGCTCTCTGTCAACTAGGAGACCCAGTGTGGTGCGTTATATGTTATATGGTCCACCGATTAGCAGAATAAAAAAATAATTGCGAAACAACACGATCACAGTGTGCCATAATGAAATAGCACACTGGTGCCCTATTTTACATATGGCACACTAACTAAAAAAAAAAAAATTATCACACAGTACTTTTGCGATGCACTGGGATAATGCAGCGCACTTGTGCGCTAGGTTATATCGGGCACAGTAATTTAAAAAAAAAATAAAATTAAAAAATTCACGCAAGGGCCGACATGGATTGGGATCCGACTATGCAATTTGTCCCATGGGTTGGATGTCTTAGGCTTATATATAGCAATACAAACCCTATAAATCTAAAATGAAAAGCCTTAAATCTGAAATCACAAAAACAGGGAGAAGAAAGGGCAGAAACAAAAAGAATATAGGGTTTAGGGTAAAAATGGATTTTTATTTATTTATTTATTTATTTTTATTTTTTTCTGAAAATGAAAAACAAATTGAAATTTTTTTCTTACTGCGTAAAAAAAACTACAGAAAAAAAAGTTAAAAAAACAATAAACTTTAATCACGAGATCGTTTGAAATTCTATGTTGCAAGGTTTGAATCACCAGAGGTTTGGAATTCTGATTTCCTGAATATTTATGTTCGAACGTATTTCACTACTCCACAATGCTCTCATGCTCTCTTGCTCCAGGTATGTCTCCTGCAAATCTCTGACTGAAAATTTTTGCAAAAATAGTGAATTAATGAAAAAAATTTAGTATTTAAAGAATTGTTTTATGAAATTAGATTTTCGAAAATTATTTTCCACCCATTTTTCAATTTACCTTTTTTTTTTTCACATAAAGAAAATGGAGTTGTGCTTTTTTTATTTGCAGTTATTCGTCACCAGTGCGTCAGTTAATAGCACCGCACTAGTGCGTCCGTTTATAACACGACAATAGTGCGCAGTAACTAAAATGCACCGGTGCGGTGATCTATACATTAGCACCGATAATAAGAAGTCCATTTTTAAGGCACTGAAATTACTTTTAGGTGTGTGCACCAAAATTTATTATTTATTTTGCTCAAATTCATGGAGAATGTTGGAACACCTAATCCTACATGGGTAGGTGTGGAATACGAAAAGTCACAATGGAGTCCAAGTGACCTTGGAATGTGAAACCAAGATTCACACCATTGTATTATAAATGTACATCATGTATAATGGAAAAATAAGAAAGCCTCACGCTTATCTTTCGTTGTGTGTTGAGTCTCTTGTGTGTGTGTGTGTTTATCCTTCTCATACACCATGTGTGTGTTTAACATGGTGTTTAACATGGTATCGAAGCTGATACGTCCATAACCAGCTCAACATTGAGTGAGCCATTTGTGTTTATGACCTATGCATATCTGTAAAAATTTTGATAATTTTTGCAGCACTCATAGATTTCTGCAGCAGTCTTTTTGCCACATTCAGAAACTGGTTTTGAAAAAGAGCAGCAGTGGTTTTGGAGAAAAGCAGCATTGTGCATATGAAGGTTTTCTCACTGCTTATTTTTCCTGCAATTTCTGCCTTTATTCTGCATTTTGAAGAGCTGCTGAAAATTGTTTAAAGTGGGTTTTTGAAGAAGAAGTTTATGGTTTTTTATGGAAAAATTCTGAGTTTTTCACTGAAAATTTCTACAAATTTCTGGGTTTTCTGCAAATCTCTAATTCTGCATTTATCCAATATTCTACTACTGGAAGAAAAAATAATCTCTCTTTTCTGCCACATTTGTGAAATTTCAGATGTTTTAACTCCTCTCTACTGTTTTAATTAAAAAAAATTAAAAAAAAAAAATTCTAACTCTTGTCCGCTCGGCCCTACCCTCGCCCCTCCAACTCTGCAACTCAGCCTTTCAAATTCTACACTTTGTATCATAACCCCTTACCCACGAGAGCGCTCCCTATCCTCATGAGCTCCCTCTGTCATCCTCCCTTGCGGCCTCTCCACAACTGGCCGCTAGCCCTCAACTCTGTTCGCTCTACCCTACGCATAGCAACAGATCCTCTCTACCCACACATTACTGCTCAACCTGTGAGCTCTCACCTACGCACTGCAACTGACCCCAACCCCAACTGCAAGCCACCCCCTTACCTCTCAACCCTCCCCCACTCCCTCTGCAAACTCTGCTCAACGCAATACCGCACACCCTCTACGCCCTCACCACCTAACGCTCGCACTTGGCTGCTCCTCTCTGCATGATAAACCTGCCCCCCTAACCTCTGCAATACACACTCCACTCAACTCTACACGCTACCCATTCTCTACGCCTCTCCACGACCCTCACTATGCAACCAAACCCCGACTCCTCGCATCTCCCGTGGCCATCTGGCCCTCTCTACCCCCGACTCCCCACGGATTAACGCTCCCTTGCCCTCCCCTCTTACCTTACGCCTCTCCCCAACCAGCCCTCCCACACTTCCCCATCCCTATGACTCTACCCCGCTAACCTCACAACTCCCCATCCCCCTTACGACTGCGCTCAACCCAAGCAATACGCTCTCACAAGCACACGCCCCAACTCCATTCTTAATACTGCTCTCCCATATATTAATACCGCCCCCCCATTTTTAAATTCCCACCATTTAATACCGCTCTCCCATTTTTAAATTCCTTTCATTTAATTTTTAATATTTAATTTTTTTTTAAATCCCTTCCCCCATTAATAAAATCTCTCTCCATTTCCATTTTAATTTTTTATTATTAAAAAGTCATTTTTCCATTTTCACTAATTCCCATTTTTAATTAATTTTTTTAATTAATTTTTAATTAATTAAAAAAAAAACAAAAACAAAAACAAAACAAAACAGAAGAGAGAGAGAGAGGAAGGACATTGAAGACGAGAAAGAATATGAATAGAAAAAATGAAGGAAATGGCATATGAAGCAGTTGGATTTTTACATTGAATTGTTTGTGGCATAGAAAGTTGAATTTTTGAAGAAATTGACATGTGAAGACAAGTAGCTCCTTGAAGAAAAAAAATCAGCTACCTCAAAGGCTTTTTGCATAGTGTTTTTGCTGCACATTCAAATATTTTTGTAGAGGTATTGACATTGTATTGCTTCTTCATAGTTGCAATCAGTATTTGAGTTGTTGGAAAATTGTTGATATAAGTCATTGTTGATTGTCCTCCATCATTTGAGGAGCAGATTTTGTACTATGAGATTTCCATAGTTGGAAGTTCTCTTGAGTCATTTTTATTTCCTGAAATCAAGTTGAATCGCATTGTAAACGGGTGCATTTTCGGTTGAAGCCGACACCCTTTAATTTTTTAGCCTAATTTGTTGAAAATGGCTAAAATCAGTGAGGTATTAGAGTTGTTGAATAACCTCATTCATTCCAATGTTGATGACATGATAAAAATGAGTAAGAATTCTCTTTGTAAAATTCAAAGTTGTTTGCAAAATGCACAAGAGAAGATTCAGTTTTTGCAGTTGGAATCTCAGCTTCAGCAAGACGAACTTCAGCAGAAGAATCACCATTTTGAACCTGTTTCTGTTCAGAATATTGAGAAATAATCCCATCAGCAGCAAGTCAGTAAAGTTGCAGTTGATCCACATTCAGTTCCTTATACTAGAGCAGATGTACATGCAGATGCAGCAGCTCAACCTGCACTTCCTAAGCCCATCATCAGACCTTGGGAAGAGCTTTTCCACAACAAGCACTGAAATGGTCTTGGATATGACAAGGATGTGTCCTTTCATATTCCAGACTACACCAAGCCCATCATATTTCAGAGTGCCGGATTCTTGTATGACAGTTCACCTACAGCCATTCCAAATCCTGCTCCACTTCCACAACAACAACAGATCGTAAAATTCCAACACTGTGATCGAGCTGGCCATATGAAAGATCATTGTTTTGATCTTCATCCATGCAAGCACTATGGTCGGCACACCCATTCTTCAGACAGATGCTTCAGAAACAAGCCTCCTGCAAGAACCAAGATTCATCTTGGATGGATCGCTTCTTGGCAATGGGCATCAGCAGCCAAGAAGATGTCTAAGACACATGTCAGAACTTGTTCATGGATATTAAGAAAACTTGTAGTTGAGTTCTCGCCATCATCTCACCTTGTCCCTGACAGGGGGGAAAATGGTGGTCATGTACAAGCTTCGACGACAGATCAAGCGAGCCTGAGCCACAATCTCTCATTCCATGTTCAGAGTTGTAGCCAGAGACACAGCAGTTCAAGCGAGCCTGAGCCACATTTCATCATTCCAGATTCAGAGATGTAGCCAGAGACATGGATGCCCATGAGAATGCCTTCGGTTGGTGGACAACCTTAAACCATCATCTTTGGTTGGTGGATAACCTAAAACCATCACAGGTAGTAGACCTCCCTTCTTTTAGGTTGAAGGTATCCCTTTCATATATGAGGAACACTTCCTCTAACAGAAGCCTTCAGCTTCTTGCTAGCTTTGGTTGAGTTCCAGGAAATGCTTCAAGCATTCCAGAGTTGTTGGTAATCCTAAAACCATCATAGGTAGTAGACCTCCCTTCTTTTAGGTCGAAGGTCTCCCTTTCATTTATGAGGAACACTTCCTCTAGCAGAAGCCTTCAGCTTCTTGCCAGCTTTGGTTGAGTTCTAGGAAATTATTCAAGCATTCCAGTTTTGTTGGTAATCCTAAAACCATCACAGGTAGTAGACCTCCCTTCTTTTAGGTTGAAGGTCTCCCTTTTTTATGAGGGACAATTCCTCTAGCAAAAGCTTTCAGCTTCTTGCCAGTTTTGGAAGAGTTCCGGGAACTGTAACAAGTTTTGCATTCCAGTGTTGGTGGTCATCCTTAAACCATCTCTTTTTTCCAACATTTCAGAGAGTTGATTCAGCCCAAGTGCTGCCATGTATACTTTGCAGATTTGTATTACAACTCTCTTCTTGGACTCACACATACCCCTTCATATTAAGGGGGGATGTTGGAACACCTAATCCTACATGGGTAGGTGTGGAATACGAAAAGTCACAATGGAGTCCAAGTGACCTTGGAATGTGAAACCAAGAGTCACACCATTGTATTATAAATGTACATCATGTATAATGGAAAAATAAGAAAGCCTCGCGCTTATCTTTCATTGTGTGTTGAGTCTCGTTTATCCTTCTTATACACCATGTGTGTGTTTAACATGGTGTTTAATAGAGAAAATATCATAATTATATCGAATGGACAATTATTCAAAATCCAACTTGTTCCATAATATTTCTCAAAGTCCATCGTGGAGTTCTCCCTATCCATCTCAAGACTTAATATTTACTTCAGATTTTATTTATATTTTCATTATCTAATTGAATTTATGTTTTCTATCCATGTCAATCATGCACAGCTTAATTAAATTTATAAGGTATACAAATTTGTAAGTTCATCCAGATTCAAAATCAAGTTTAGATGCACAAAATATTCAAACAACTCCAAAACATCGAAAGCTCTTATCAGGAGCATCATACCGCAAGGCGCATTTGGTAGATGAAAATGGACAGCCACTTCACCCTGCCAATTGTAACAATATTGCATATTCTAGACACAATATTGGGAAAATGATGGTAATAATTATAATTGTTTGGTATATTGATTAATGTAATTATTTCAACATCAAACCAATTAATCATGCAATATTGTCAACGTGGTTACTAATTGATATCATATATTTTGTACTAATCATGTTCAAATATATTTTTTAGAATTGTTAGGATTCTAGTGATGATGAGCGACCTACCTACCATCTTCTGTTTTTCCCCACGACAATGTAAAATCGAGAGAAGACTGAATTAAGAGAAAAAATTGGAGAGGAACGATACCAAAAATGGTTGAATCAACCACCGATTCAATTTTCTCTACGTCCATATTCACTAATTAGGAATGACTACAACAATAGTAGTTCTTCACAATCTGGAAATGGAGGCAATCAATTAGAGGCTGGTATGGATTATTACTTAAGGGATACGACTACCATGGAGACAATGTTGTTAGATGCATTCCAAAACGATGATCAACTAGGGGATGATGCTCATATCGATGACACCTTTTTCAAAAGCCTTAAATTTGCTTCCACCACCCCTCTCTTTGGACCTGGTGGTCACTCAAATTCTACCCATTTGGGGACAACGATGTTATTGTACAACTTGAAAGTAAATTTTAGCTTGTCGAATGCATGTTTCTCGGAAATTTTGAGGTAAGTTACCATAAAGTCCTCCCTTATATAAATTTGAGAAATATAATCAATACACAATTAACATTACAAATGTAAATTTTATGAACATTAATAATTATATCGACATTAATGTAAATTTATTAATATATTTTTCCATGATCACCAACTATAGGTTATTCAAAGATAAGGTTCTTCCGAGTGATAATGTCTTGCTTGGTAGCTCCGAAGAGGCAAAGAAATTGTTGAAAATGTTGGGTGTTGAGTACATGTCATACCATGCATGTCCAAATGATTGTTATATATAGAGGAGAATATGTAGAAAAAGAGATATATCTGAAATGTGGGCATGACAGGTATGATAAATAAAAAAAGAAGGGTAAATCACGTATTGGTGCTCCTTTTAATATATTAAGGCACATGCCTATAATCCCAAGGATTCAAAGGCTCTTTCGTTGAAAATAATTAGCTATGTTGCAGTGATGGAATGCCTCACAAAAAAGTGAGTTGGGAGTTATGCAAATCCCAACTGATTCAATAACCACAAATAATATAGAGGATACACGGCCTGAAAAATTCAAGGATGAAGTACGAAGTCTATGACTCAGCATAGCCATGGATGGTGTCAACACATATTCCCTCCAGAACACCAACTATTAAGTTTTTCCTATAGTAGTGATCAATAACAATATCCACCCATGGTTGTCCGTGAAGAATGAACATCTTATGTTGGCTCTTATAGTCCTTGGTAGAAGACAAGTGAAGAATATGGATGTCTACTTACAACCACTGGTAGATGAATTGAAGGAATTATGGGATGGGATAAATGTATACGATGTATCAAGACCCATCACAGTAGAGAGGATTTTTACGTTGTATAGCATATGTCCTTACACGACACATGATTATCTAGGCTTAGGAGTTTTCTCTAGTAAATTACATGTTTAATTTATTGATTTTTTATATACGTAACAATATTCTTTCACATATTAGTTATTTAGTTTGTTTTAATTGTTCTGATCTTCATGATATTCTTTAACATGCCATGCATATTGATTGTATACAATATTCTTGCAGGTCTTGTAACAAAACGGTATTTTTGACGTAAGTTTTTTTGACCTTATCTAAAAGCTAGATGGTCCAAGGACCTACGAAAGACAGTGTATGATTTCTCCAAGGTATTCCTCCAAGAAGAATACCCTTATAGAAGAGTAGCATCTGCTTTTAATATTAAACAAGAGAGAACCCAAAGGCCTCCAATAACGACACCAGTTGAATGGCTTAGAGCATATGAGAGAGAAAAGGAGAAGGATTTCATAGAAATGTTCGATTCAAATGGGGAGCCTATGTTTGATGATCCAGAATTCTTTGACACCTATGTTGAGAAATTTCTCATTGGGATTAAAATGAAATCTATGTTTTATAACCTCCCATATTGGGATCATCTTAAGATTACCCACTTATTAAATCCCATGCATATATTTAAAAATGTTTCATCTTCTTTATGGAGGAACATATCATCGAAACAAAGTGACACATTGGTTGTTAGGAAAGATCTTATTACTTCAAAAACTAAAAAGAAACATTGGCCAACACGATTAGAAAGTACAGGATCAGAGGCAAGCATTGGTCCCTCTAATTCATGGTATTTCAAATAAGGTGATGTCCCATGGATTTTTTAAAAATGATATTTCTTTGGCAAAGGAAGTTATAATGGGTGTGAGGGTGCCATCTTCATACGGGTCTTCACTACAGCATTTCTTCACCGTGGATGACCATTTTTTGGGGTTGAAATCACATGACCATCTGAATCTTCTAAGAGTACGTATAATGTCAAAAGAATGATCATTTTATTATTAAGAAATTTTATCCCATGCAGGGATCATAAAACATCGCTAATTTTGTATATTATTGTACATGTTTATAACTTTGTAGTGTCATTATCCTTTGTTCGTGCATGGGTGTGTGAAACATGAATTCCGTCAAGACCTAGGAAGTGCCATATCTAAATTATCTGCAATTGTACATTGGATCACATCAAAGGATATTCATGTGGCTAGCATTCCACGGTGGCGTCAAGAGATATTTGAGATTGTTTGTATGTTTGAGAAGGAATTGCCGACGAGTTTCATGGACTTTCAGTTTCATCTTTTAATCCACCTAGTGGATGAGTTTGAATTAGTTGGGGTGGTTTCTTGTCATTAGATGTTCTTCTTATAGAGGTACATGATGAAATTGAAAGGTTTTGTTAGACAAAGGGAAAAACCCAAGGGGTCTATGGCAGATGGGTACATATCGTATGAGTCTTTCTATTATGAAGTGAGTGCATCAAGCAGATTGACAATAGACCAGGTGTGGTGATTTGGGACGATGAAAGGGATGAAGACAAAAGAGAAGGTGAGTTGCTCCACACGAGTGGAAAAAAGAACTTGATAAAGAGTAAGCAACTTATAATTTTTCAAATTTACAGAAAGTAAATATTCATGTTGAACTTCGATATAATGTATATTTTGATCTCTATGTACTATATAATGTTAGTTTTATTTCATCAGCAAATGCATAAATTGAAGCAATCAATAAATTCGTTCTTTACAATTCTGAAGTGACACAACCGTGGGTTGCATTGTACAAAAAAAAGAGGATGAAATGGGATAGTGACAGGAAAGAATTCAGACGATTGAATGGTATAAGTGTGCCTTATCCCTATCATTTAAAAGAAAATATGCCAAAAATATGCCCCAACAGTTGGGTTGTTGACCAAGTCAGAGAGAAATACGGTGCAACCGGTCATTACCCGCGTGCTGAAGAGGATGCACTAAATGTAGGGATTGGGTGCAGCAACTCGGTAATAATATATTTAATTTATATGTAAATTTAAAACTTATAAGACATCTATATGTCATATTTTAATCGTTGGGTTATTATAAGACACATGACACTATGATTTTTTTAACTTTTTATAATAGGTGCATTTGTTCCCACCTATGTGGGAATATGGACACCATTTTCGCACAGAAAATGTTGATGCTGGAAACATCACACAATACTGTGGAGTGGAAGTCGAGTTCGATCAATCTAGTCGATCTAGCCACCGTGATAAAAACCTAGTATGAGAGACGTTAGGTTACATCGGAAAGATACAAGAGATCATTAAAGTAGATTTCTCTTCTTTTCAATGTGTTATTTTTAGGTGCAAGTGGTGGGACACCTTTGATCGGAATAGTGTAAAGGAAGATCGCGATAGTAGGTTGATATGTATCAACTTTAGAAAGATGTGAGAAGAAGCTAAGGAGCCCTATGTTTTCCCCAAAGACTGCAACCAGGTGTTTTTTTACCTAGATGTGTTGGATAGGGATTGGTGGTTCATATTGAGACATGACCCTAGATCAAAATATATTTTTGAGAATAATAGTGTTATCATGCCATGAGAGGTGGAAGATAATGAGGGTGATCATGAGAACTGAGAGTGATATGGTACATCTGTTATTTCATCAATATGTATACTTTTTAAGATGGGTTTTTCAAAAAATTATAATATGTATTTTGAATTAATTGGTAATTTGCACTGTGTTAATGTTAAAATCAAGATCTTGAGTCTTGAAACTTTGCACACGAAACAGAGCTCTGATGTGCGCTAGGGTTCCATCGCAGCCCCTGCTTCAGCGCCGACACCTGCATTCCCTGCTGCCTCTCCCTGGCACGCCCCTACTGCTCTGCTGAGGCCGGGCGCTGGTGCGCCTGCCATGGCAGGCCCGACAGGGGGAAGAGAAGGTTCTTCCCCCTTACAAAACGACATTCCTGCGGATGGGGTCAACTCTAGCCAAACACCCACTTACACAAACGCTCCGGATACGGAAGATATTCGCAAGTCTGAAGGTAAAGCTGATAAGTCTGACCAGTAGAAAGAGGTACAGACAGAAGATTCCGGAAAAAAGGAAACGCCCCAGGCAAAATCGTCTACATGCAAGCCAATCGCAGCAGAAAGGCCAAAAATAGACTTGCCCAGCCATCGAATCAATGGAAGAATTCAGTATATGAAGGACCATGCCCTAATCGGTAAATTCATAGGTTTCTGGCCTACGGAAAAAGCTCTGCAAGGATGGATAGCCGCCAAGTGGAAGCCCAAAGGGCAGGTTGACCTCCAACTTGGCCCCAAAGGTTTTTTTACTGCCATCTTCACCTGCATTGAGGATAGAAACAGAGTCCTGGATGAAGGACCATACTTCTTCAACTCAGCTGGCCTCTACCTAAGAGACTGGGTTGAAAGATTCAACCCCGACAAGGAGGACTTCAGTTGGGCCCCTGTCTGGATCCGACTTTATTCGCTCCCCCTGGAATACTGGGATGAGGATTCACTCAAAGACATTGCCAAGGGTTTAGGGGAGTTCATCAAAATCGCGGAGGAAACCAAGCTGTGCCGTTACACCTCTTACGCCCGCATCTGTGTCTACATGTGCTTGGACCAAGCCCTTCCTGACTCGGTAAGTCTCTTTCACGATGACTATGAATGGATTCAGCCTCTGGATTTTGAGCATGTTCCCTTCCGATGCCGCAAATGTCACGTTCATGGTCACCTATTTAGGGATTGCCCGCTTAATGCCAAGCCTCAAAACCCCAATCCTCCTGATAACTCTGATCCGGAAGGTTTCACAAAGGTCTCCAATCGTCGAAGATCCCATAAGAAACCCTCCTCTGGAAAAAAACCCTCGGTCCAAACCTCTTCCACTCCCTCCACCAGTAATAGCTTTGAAGTTCTTGCCTCTAACCCAGAGAACCTTCCCCCAGCCGATCATCCTGCTTCCCACTCGACCAAAATCACTCCATCCTCACCTCCACCCGGCTCCAAGCCCTCTCCAAAGGCTTCGATGGGCCAAGGTCTCTCAGCAGATGAAACCCCCGTTGATCCTAATTGGAAGCCGAATGGAATGGATGTGGATTGCATCCCATCCCTGAACTCAGAAGGCAGCAGTCAAGCTCAAAATATGGAGGTCGAACCAGAGAGTATAGACCTCATGGAGCTGGATATTCTGGAACTGGAACTAGCTTGCAAAAGAAAGGAATTTGACAAGATTCCAGACCAACAGTTAGATCGACTGGAAGTCATCATCTCCAGAGCTTTTCAACAAAAAGAGCTAGGAATACAGCCAGGCAGCCGATGGGATGGTAGTCAATATAACAAGGACTCCAAGAAACGAGGCCGGAAAACTGATTTGGAGCGCACTATCACAGTTGGGAAACTCCTGGTTGATTCAGGAAGATATGCTAAGTTGACAAAGTATTACAAACCCCTCCCCCACAGTGATCTATGAAGCTCACCTCATGGAATGTCAGGGGACTCAATAGTCCTGGGAAACTAAGAATAATCAGAAATATGTTAAAGATGGAAAAGCCAAATATTCTCTTTTTACAGGAAACCAAATGTAACAGCAGCACTCTAGGCAAAATTCTCTCCAGCGCTTGGCCTGATTGTCACTTTTTAGCAGTTGACGCATCGGGAGCATCTGGTGGGCTTGCCATTTCCTGGAATAACCAAGACATCTCGCTTTATGATTTTCATGCCGCCCACCATCTCATTCAAGCAACCTTTCGCATCATAGGTACCAATGTTCATGGTCATCTCTCTAATGTTTACTTCCCTCAAGAAGCGGGCAGGAAAATGGCACTTCTAGACACATTGGAGGTGTTAAACAATGCCCGAACCCACCCTCTGTGGATTCTGGGTGGTGATTTCAATATGATCACCAACCTAGGGGAGAAAATGGGAGGCAGAGCTAAGCTAGATCCAGAAAGTTTCCACTTCAAGGACTTCATTCAAAACAATATGCTAATAGATCTCCAGTACAGCAATGGCATTCACACCTGGAGTAATCGCAGAACGGGTCGCCAACACATAACCTCCAAGCTGGACCGATTCCTAATTTCTGATAATGCGGTGCATCTAGGGGGGGATATCTCTGCCTCAATTCTGCCAAGCAGTGGTTCGGACCATTGGCCCATCTCCTTACAATGGCAGCGACTGGGGGACTCCAGGAAATGCCCCTTTCGCTTTGAGGCATTCTGGCTGACCCATCCCGCCTTCAAGGATCTCATCAGTGCTTGGTGGAGGACCTTAACACTGCCTGAAGGGTCAAAGATGTATCAATTCCAGTACAAGCTCAAGTGCCTAAAACACCACATCAAGCAATGGAATCACAATACGTTTGGCAATATCTTCCAGGCGCAACAAGCCCTCATTACAGAAATGAAGACTCTACAGCAGCAGATCATTACGAATGGTTACACGGAATAACTTATGGCTCGGGAGACGCAACTCAAAGCCCAACTGGATGATCGATCAAAACAAGAGGAAATACTTTGGCGGAAAAAATCCAGGGTTAGATGGCTGAAGGAAGGTGAAAGAAATACAAAATTCTTTCACCGAACTACAATACAAAGACGCATGCACAACTCAATCACAGCCATAAAGAATCAAACAGGGGAAAAAGTAGAAGCACAGGCAGAGATAGAGCAGACGTTCCTAGAACACTTCCAGATGGTGCAAAAAGAACCTCACGGGGACAGAAGTTTTGCAATCAACCAAATCCTGCAAAAAATTCCTAAAATTATCACTGATGAGCATAATCAGCTGCTCTTGCGCCCAGTCTCCAGGCAGGAAGTGGATGTCGCCATGCAGCAGCTCAGAGACGGAAAAGCTCTAGGGCCGGATGGGTTCACCACCACTTTCTACCATCAGTTCTGGGATCTCATTGGTGAGGAAGTTTGGATGGTGGTTGAAGAATCCCGGGCCATGCATTGGCTTCTCCCTTCTTTAAACGCAACATTCATTGCTCTCATTCCAAAAGAAGAAGAGGCCAGCACTCCGGATAAATATAGACCCATTGCTCTATGAAATGTGATCTATAAAGTCATCTCAAAAGTCATTGCCAACCATTTAAAACCGCTCTTGCCTCTTCTTATCTCTCCAGAGCAGTCCGGATATGTTGAGGGCAGGCAGATCCTGGATGGCATCATTCATACTCATGAGATCATCCATTCGTTAAAGCAGAACAAACAAGCAGGTATGATTCTTAAAATCGATCTTTCCAAAGAATTTGATAAACTAAGCTGGACCTACATTCAAAAAATGCTTCTGGCCTTTGGCTTTTCCCCCACCTGGGTTCGTTGGATCCACAGCCTCATCTCCTCCTCATTCTTCTCCATCCTTATTAACGGAACTCCCTCCCGCACCTTCACCCCTTCTCGTGGCATTCGTCAAGGAGATCCCCTATCCCCTTTTCTTTTTGTTCTGATGGCGGAAGGTTTGGGGCGCCTCCTCTCCTCTGCCTTAAGCTCACAGCAAATTCAAGGCATCTCTGTCCACAATGCACCACCTGCCACCCACCAACAATTCGTGGATGATAATATGGTCTTTGGCTATCCCTCTGTTCAAGAAGCCTCCAAGCTAAAATCCCTGCTGCAAGTCTTCTCTGATGCGTCAGGAACTAGCATAAACAAATCCAAATCCCAGATCTTCTTCTTTCACACCCCCCCCTCACACAATTGGCCATTGCCCGTATCCTTGGCTTCTCCGTAGCATCCCTCCCCTCCACTTACCTAGGCGCTCCTCTCATCGCCTCCCCGCTTAAACATGCTTCCTGGCGCAAACTCCTTGATAAGTTGGAAGCCCGTCTCTCCTCCTGGACTTTCCGTACCCTCAACTTAGCAGGCAGGTTGGTTCTCATTAAATCTGTTCTCCAAGCCTTGCCTCTTTACCTTTTTTCCATATTAGCGGCTCCCAAATGGGTCCTCAATAAGATCAAAGCCCTTCAAAGGAATTTCCTTTGGGGATCAAAAGGAACCAATCGAAAATGGGCCCTTGTTCAATGGTCCACTGTTTGCAAACCCAAAGAGCAAGGGGGAATTGGCCTTCGGGATCCTCTTCTAAGTAACGCCATCATGAATGCGAAAATCTGGTGGAATTGGCTCACTGCTCCTGAAAAGCCTTGGGCCATTCTATGGAAAGCCAAATATGCTCAAAATCGTCCCCAAGATGAACTAGTCAGAATGACTCCGGAAGTGAATGGATCTATAATATGGAACTCTGCCAAGACTCACCACCTTCTCATTCAACAGCACAGTTTCTGGGAGATAAGAGATGGCACCTCTGCAAGGTTTTGGACTGACTCTTGGGAACAATTACCAAAGCTCACCAACACTTTCAATCCTTCCATGGATCCTGACTGGCCTATGCGACAGCTTGAGACAGTTAATACTCACTGGGAGGAGACCGACAACCAGGGTTATCGGCAATGGAGACAGACAGCCAGAATTATCAGAAATGTCACAGCGCAAGAAAGCAAAGCCATCACCGATGACCTCAGTACCCGATGCATCAGAGTTTCGCAAGATAAGGACATTTTAAGATGGGGCCATTCGCCTAAAGGAACTTACACCACCAGGGAGGCCTACAGGATCCTCAGTATGGATCCCATGCCCAAAGACCCGCTTTGGGGCAAAATCTGGAATCTTGGAGTCTGGCCTAAAGTTGCCTCTTTCCTCTGGCTCCTTGGTCACCAAAGGATTCTCACATGGGACAATCTCCACAAGAGACACTTCCATGGTCCCTCTATCTGTCCTAATTGTGGGGAAAATGAAGAAAATCAGCAGCATCTTCTTTATGCCTGTCCTTTGGCCTCCCTGCTATGGGAGAAAGTTAGTTTCAGAAGCCAAAGAAACTGTAAGCTCGATACTGACATTAGAGGAACCCTCCGAGATTGGCATCAACACCCCTTCACAAGCGAAATTCTCAATCATCTCTGGAGAATTATCCCTGGACTCCTCCTATGGACCATCTGGAAAGAGAGAAACAAACGAATTTTTAAGGATCAAAGGACCCCGACAGATATCATCTGGAGTAATTATTGTCACAATCTCAAGGAGACTCTAGACTTGCAAGCCTGGAGCATAGAGGATTTCCCATCTCAAGCCAAGGAGAAATCTATATGGGAGAACTGGGGTCTCAACATTCAGCCCAACACTCAGAAGCACACTCACTCCCAATCCATCAAAATCAATCACACATGGACCCCTCCCCCTCAGAACACCTTTAAGCTCAACTTTGATGGTGCCTCAAAGGGCAATCCAGGAAAAGCTGGCTTTGGCAGTATCATAAGGAATCATGTTGGCATGCCTCTGCTTGTTTACATGGGAAGTATTGGCTAGGACACAAATAACTCGGCAGAGCTGGAAGGATTATGGCAAGGCCTTCTTCTCTCTCAGCAAGCGGGTCTGCATCCTATTGAGATTGAAGGTGACTCTCAAATCCTCATCAACATCGCTGCCCAACTTCTCAATGGGGCCCAGGCACGCAAAATCTCCAGCAGCTGGCGTCTGGAGGCACGCTTGGACAAAATGGCTAGATGGCTACAGGGTAATCGTGCTCTTTTGTTCAAGCATACCCGTAGAGAAGGAAACAGGGTTGCGGACTTGCTTGCTAATCTGGGAGTGGATTTTGAAAGCAATATTAAGGCAGGGACGTTGGATATAATCCAGAATGAGGATCACAAAAGGAACTGCCACAATCTACTTCAGGAGGAGGCGAACCCCCCGGATGCGGGTGCAAGTGGCGATAATGGGATCGATGGGACGCACGGCGCAAGGATGGGAGGCCACCTGCCTTCCCTCTTGGAACCTCAGCGCCCACCTGATCACAATTAATACCTGCGCTTGATCTTTATGGTATGGATATGGCGTCGATTCACTTCACTGCAACAGGTTCTCGAGGCAACCTCGACTGCTGCAACCGCATTTCACATTCGACTTCCAGGCTTGGTCATTCAATGCGCAGGCTGGAAGGTTGCAGAATCGGTTTGTTTTTTATTATGGAGCCGTCCGCCCCTTCGCCTTTGTTGTCGAGTTGTAATCCTGCTTTGGATAAAGCCAGAGTCCGCACCATCACAGGGTTGTGCAGTCGCCACACATGCTGTTTGGTGCCTGCGGACAATTCTCACATTTCAATTGCAGGTTCCTGTGTGTCTGCAACTGTGGTTCTTGGCTCTCCTCCTGAGCGGAATTCCATCATCACTCATTCGCCTCAGCACTCTAGCTCCTGTTCTGTTGCAATTATGCCAAGAGTTAGACAGAGGATGCGGTGCCAAAGGGGATCCACTCGTTCGGTCAGAAGGCACTCGCCATCCTTCTCCTCCTCTCCGTCGGATTCCTCTGCGACCTCGGGTAGCCTGCCTCGTCTCCTTCATGGGCGTCTGCTTCGTTCTGGACGTCGGCTGGACTCGCCTTCTGGCGATGCTCTGCCAGCTCAGTCCCACACAGCCCTCTTCTCTTTCGACTGCGCTCTCAATAGACCCCGGGTGACCGTGGCCATCTCGGTCGTCTTCCTGGAGGAACCAATGCCTGCGCCTCCGCCTGACGAGCATGCTCCGGACGACAGTGCTAATATGGACGTGAAGCAACAGGATATGAGGGGTTCGCCTTCTGAGAACAGGGTGTCTTTGCAGGTTGAAGCTGGGGTCGTTCCGGGTCATGTCGATGCAACTCCGCCGGTTGTCCACTCCTCCGCCGCTTGCTCCCACGCCCAAGGCGACCCAGAAGACTACAGTTGCAAGATTGAGGAAATTGCACCGGATGAGTAACTCGGCCCTCTCCTCCTGTCTTTTTTGTTATTTCTCTGCCCTCTCTGAGGGATTGCTTGGTCGCCTTAATGTTTACTCCATCTCTGTTTCTTTTTTGTTAATGTCCAATCTCAGACACTACAGTGGTCCAGTACTGTTAGAGTCCAATGCAGCAGATATGCAATGTATATGTGTCTAGTGTTCAGTCAAAAACATATCAGTTCGATCCCCTGCGTGGGATTTTTTCAGATGATGGCTCCTAAGGCTGGTTTCCCTCACGATGGGCAGCCCAATATCAGTCTCTGTCAGTTAAAATTGCCTCCCGGTAGGCATTGTTTTGGCTTCGGCCAGGTGTACATTATTTTCCTTTGATTAATAGATTACTTTAACTTAGAAAAAAAAAAATGTTAAAATCAATATTTCACTCAATAATTTTCAATTGTGTTGATCTCAAAAACAATGGCGTACTGTATAAAGTTATTTTTTTTGTATGTAAGATCATAATAAAATAATGATAATTCTAAAGTACATTAATTTATTTGTTTTATTTTCTAAACTTTATTATTTACAATAATTCATATTGTTCTAGATTTATTATTTTACAATTATTTAAATTTTACAAATTTACAAATTTAAAAATTTTAATAAAACCATTTCACATTAATACAATTAAAATTTTACAAATAATTTACATACAATTACAATTAAAATTACAATTAGAGTTACAATTACAATTTTACAATTTCACATACAATTACAATTAAAATTATAATTACAATTTTAGAATTGTACATACAATTACATTACAATACAATCACAATCAATTCACAGTAATACATTAAAATTTTACAAATATTTTACATAGAATTAGAATTACAATTACAATTTTACAATTTCACATACAATTAGAATTACAATTACAATTTTAGAAATTTACATATGTACAATTACAATTTTACAAATTTAAAATCTACAATTACAACTACAATTTTACAAATTTACATATATACCATTACAATTACAATTTTAGAATTTTACATACAATTAGAATTACAATTACAATTTTACATATATACAATTACAATTGTTTCACAATAAATTAAATATTACAATTAAATTAAAATTTTACAAATATTGTACATACAATTACATTTAAAATTACAGTTATTACAAATACAATTACAATTTTAGAATTTTACATACAATTAGAATTAAAAATATTACAATTTTACAATATCATGATCATTTAATATTAAATTAATTAATAAACATCACGATCATGATAACCATTGTACAAACATCATATTTGTCTATAAAACACATTCAAATTCGCTAACATCATCGTGATTGTGATCATCTAACAAAACACAATTAGCATTATATAACATCATCACAACAAAAACATCAAATATACATCTCATGTGAAATAATTGCTATCACATACACATCTATCTGCAAGTTTCACATTAAATGAACATATATAACATGACCTAACAATATACACATCATGATGATCACCAACATGTAGATTAAGTACAACTGCAACATGAACATAAAATACATGGACCATATATATATATATATATATATACAACGAGAAGGCCCGATTAGTACGTTATCGATGATACCACCAAATGATCCACGAAGCCCCGTCGAACCAGAAATCTCTGATGACATTATCTCGCTTATATATATATATATATATATATATATATATATATAACTGAATAATGTCAAAAATATACAACTGTAATATAAATTTCGTGGATCAGCTGGTGGTACATCATCAATAGCAGTACTAATCGAGGCCTTCTCAGTCAATGGTGTAGCCTCGACAAGCTCAGATACATGTTGATCATCACATTCCTTTTGATATGGTACTGGTGCCTCATGCTGATCAGGATCAACTGTCAATTTCTCATCATGATGACTCGACATAGTCGATGGTCCAGCTTGATCATGATCATGAGTCCTGCTAGATGCTGTAGACTGTTGACTGGATGTGGCCGATGGTCCAGCCTGCTCTTCATGATGATTTTTGCTCAATTCTAGTGGAGGCTGCTCATATGGTGTGACATGAGGTCAATGATCATCAACTGATGCATCAGTGCTCACAGACTGTCGATCACGTGTTGCGTCTCGACCACGCCCATAATGTGCAATGGTCCTTCTCAACCGTGTAACTAAGTTCGTAGCTCCTACGACATGCTGCATCAAGTTGTACATGTCATGTTCCATGCCTCTCCACATATGTAACAGCCTACCATCGGCCTGTATGTATCTCATAGTAGCGGGCATGACTCTCACCTCAACAATCAATGCATAGAGTTGGTCGCCCAACTCCAACTTGAATCTGCTATCAAGCCTACCACACCTAGCAAAAGGCGTTATTGGCGACCAACAGGAGCAGGTCTCTCTGCACCGACCTCATGATCATCTGCATATGGCATATCCTAATCATCATCAGGATCCACACCTGGATCATTTAGTGGCGCTGGCATGTCCTCGCCATCAAAATGCCCAATTTCTGCAAAATATATACAAGTACACAACAATAATTAGACAATTTCATTACAAAATTTAATAAAAACAAGTTAAATAACATGTTAGAATAATTTTAAATAAAACAATAATATTACCTCTATCCTCCAGTAGCTCATCATCTATGAGGAGGATGTTGGCACACCCTCACCAATCCAAACCAGCATAAGGATAGGGGACCATAATGAAGGTATGATCGTCAACATTAGCTAGAAACTCCAGTGCATCATGTGATATCCTCGTGGTTAACTTAGTCTCACCTCTCTTGGGATCATCTATCCCCACATGTGCATCTGTGCATGAAACATCGGCCTACAAGGTTGTCGAAAAAAAGTAGGCCTCATATCTGGAAGCCTCTCAAAAAATAAACAAAATATCTCTAAATCAAAATGGAAGTTGACCCTCCCTTGTGCCTGAGCATGAAATCTATCTAAGGTTGTACAGAACTATCGCAAAAATATGGCAGACCACCTGACAAGTCGTGGCTCTTGTACTAAAGAATCAACATAATATAGAAGCAGGAAACTAATGTGTTGCATGTCGCTAGTGTTGTGTGAAATGGTCGAAATCAGAAGTGAGAGGCACCTCACCGCCTCACTACCAAATGCAGTAATACGTAACTACCCTCTGGAGACCTGAAAATATGAAGGAGACAGTATATCTGTGCTAATGGATCTCTAGGAGTATGTCAACTGACTCCCTATTGCATAGCCAACTAGAACATCTGGGAATGAGGGGAAATCCACCCCTCTCCTCGATAGCCCAATAATGAAATATATTTCCTCCTCAGTGGGCATGTACCACTGGTCAGGACCAACCCGGAAAGCCTATAGGTGGGCATTCCACCTACGAACAAGATGTTGCAAAAACACACCATGGCCTTTAGGGAAGTATCCTCCTCATATAACTTGAGGAGGCCTACCTCCCTTAGGAGCCCCTGGGTAGCTAATGTAATAGGGTGATGGAACGCATCTCTCTCCCTCTCTCGTGCCTCCCACTCGCGAACCATGTTATACTTTTCTACCTGTTGTTATTGTGTTCCCTCTGTTCTCTCATTTCACGTCTTTGAATTATTGACATGTTAAATAAAATTTTCTTATTAAATGAGACATGTATTTAGGAATATACATATATAATTTTTTTTGAGAGAAAAAAAAAAGTTGGTGCACCACAAAAAACAGGCATGCACCGGTAACGGTGCATATTTTTTTGTCGTGCACCGAAGGTGGTGCACCAGCAAATTTCTAGCGCACCAGAGGTGGTGCACATGAAAATTTGTAGTGTACCACCCTCCTGGCATTTTTCATAAGTCAATGGTGCAGTGGTATAATAGACTGCACCGTTGACTATGGACCGGTGTTAGAGGGTGGTGCATTGACCAAGCTATACGACCTAGGGCGTATGGTTTGGTCAATGCCCCAACATCTTGACATCATTACATATTCAATGGTGTGGTCTTTTACCAGGCCGCATCATTGATCATGTCAAAATGCATAATGTGATGTGATATTTAATTCAATGCACCACATTGTCGTTATTCCACAAGGTCAATAGTGCGGCTGGGTATCCAATCGCACTGAACCTTTTTTAAATTTTAAAATATCATGGTGCACCTTTCGATATTTCCCTAGAACTGGTATGGATACCATAAGCACCAATTGTGGTGCGGCCTGTAAATTTATAGGAAGCACCGCGAATCGGTGCGAGTCGAACAGATCGAGCACACTGCACGGGGTTTTTTTTTTTTTAATAGTTAATTTTAAGTTAATATACAATTCTAATCCGCTAAAAGGATCAATTATGGAAAAATAAATAAAAATACATGTACGTTTGGCTCTCGAGGAGGCATATTGGCTATATAATTTGCAAAAGTAAATTTACCCACCATTTTGCAAAATTCAAAATGCAGATTGGTGGACAATGCAAAACAGCAGTGCATGAAATAGGTGAAATGGGAGCACCGATGTCAAGGAATCTTAAACAAGGATAACTTGCTTCAGTGCTTGAGAGCTCTGGAGCACTGAAAAGTGAAAAATGCGGTTCTTTGGCCATAATTTTTTTTTTGCCCTGTTCCGATGCGCGGGGTTTTATAGGCGCACCGGTGCAGTTTTTTAAGACCAAACCGAGCGGTTTCATTTTTGGCGTAGAGTTTTAAGACACACCAGTGTAGAATCTTTGTAAATAATTGGTGTGCTATAGTAATAAGATGAACAAGGTCAGGTTTCTACAGAGCGCACGGTGTCCAGTGTGCTAATGTTTTTTGCACACTGGTGCTTTTTCTATTTGAACGCACAGATGTAGGTTAGGATGATAAGTGCACCAGAAAAAAGAACCTCTACCCACTACAAATGGATGTCTAGGGTATTTTTATAAGGGTTTCCTCAAAAACATCCATTAGAAAGACAAAATAACCTCCTCTAGTAAATTTCGCTACAAATGGATGTCTAGGGTATTTTTATAAGGGGTTCCTCAAAAACATCCATTAGAAGGTATTTTCCTTGTAGTGTGAAGGGTGCCACAGAAGTTTGGAGAAATTTTGGGTAGTGTAGAGAGGGTTGAGAGGCTTAGACTTAGACTAAACACATCCTAATGAACATCAAGACCGCATCTTTATAGGAGGTCTAGAAGGAGGAATAAGGAGTTGTTATAATGTGTGTTCAACCCTCACCAACACGAGACTTGTGTTGCGGAAATACAGTCCTAAAACAGAGGTATGATATGATGTTTTTTATGTTTATTTGGTGTTAGATAGTGTCCAACTATAAGAAAAACTTGTAGAAGCCTATGGGATCCAATTTGGAGGCTTGATTCAGTGATCAAGAGCCTTCATTGCGGTAGATCTCACAGTGGAGTAATAAGTGTCCTCGGAGAGGATTTTTGGTGAAGTATGTTAGCAACCATGTGGAGGGGTTTCCTAGGTATTGGATGCCCTAACTAGGATCAGATGCTAAAACAAGGATTGGTCACTCATGGAATATTGGAGGGAAGCATGAGAGTGGACCAAGTGTGAGCATGGATTGGGCATTTATGTTTTGTTGGAGGATAGTGTGATAGTGTCCAAGTTTGAGCTCGGTGTGCACTATCTTCATGGAATTATATGGTTTCTATAGTGGCAGTTATTGAGCTCAAGGGTTGATGAACCAGAGGAGGAGTTGAGTAGCCCTATAATTGTGTGTGGAGAAGGACTTTTATAACAGATGATGGGCAGTCCTCCTAGCTCGTGTTCATTATGGGAGATGGACATCAAGGAGTGATAGGTGGCATCCCTTTGTGCCCTATGTTGGTATTCATCAGTGCATCACAGGAAGACCATAGTGGGATCAGGTCCCTAAGTATCTGAGAAGCAGCAATGGGAAGATTGAGAGTTGTTCACAAATAGAGTTGTGAACAAATCAAAAATAGTTTCAATTTTTTGTTCGCTTGATGAACTAAGGCACATCTAGAGATAATATTGGCAGCTGAGGTTGAGTTTTCATATGGACTTGAAGCATTGATAGAGGTAGGAGCTGCAAATCGGGAGCTAAAATACCATGAAAGTACAGGGTACAACCGAGAGGAGATGAGAGAACATGTGACAGCTAGATGGTCAAAGTATCTTGTTGATGGAATATTGGTAGTCAATGTACTGATACCATGCCCTAGTTTGTATCTTATACTAGTGGATGATTAAGGGCCATTATCCTTGGTACGGGAGCCCTAGAATATTGCATTATATGTTTTTTAATATAACAAATTTGGGTTGAAAATGTAAAAAGTTGTCTATATTTTTTGTATGTGTGATTTATTTTTGTTTATATTCCATTATGAAAATTAGTTATTTTGAGATTATTTTTTTGCTAGCATCAATGGTTTTAATACTCTATCCTAGACCCAAGATCGTGGAAATTCAACATGGTACTAGAGTGTATCTGAGCTAATTTTTGGGACAATGAATCAGATTGTGCACAGCAAAGAAAATCATATCGATTTTTTGGTGTCTAGATCATGGAGCAGAGGGTTCAGCTGAAGACATGGAGATGTGGCCTTGATTGGCTTTGCAGGGAGATTGGCTAGGAGTTTTAGTGGATTGGTGGTGAGACTGGTGAACAATAGTTTTTTGTAGCAGAAGGTTGCTTATGATGGACTTCCCATGAATTTTCATGGATTTTTGGGACACATCAAGGGTTACCTTGGCATGGACGATATCAAGTTGATTGAGATGGCTTCATGTGATGGACTATAGGTTTACAAGCTAGAACCTTCATCATATCATGATGGTGCATATATGAGATCGGAAGGATTTGCATGAGTGGTATTTGATCGAGTAGGATGAGTGATTGCAAGATAGAGACAATGGAGATCATGTAGGCTTAGAGGGAGTCTAGCCTCATAGGGAGAAACCCCATGGAGGTTTGGGATCTTTGGGTTCATATGTGATGAGGCAGAGGCACTACCAAGATTTCCAGATTTATTCTACAGGGTATGTTGCAATGATGGGTTCCAAATGGTCTAGTGTCATCGGAGACGATTATGGTTATCTCCTAGTCTTGGAAGCACCTCCCTCGCTAAGAGGGAGTGTTTATTTTTTAGTAGCTTGGGAGGTACTCCAAGCCCTAGGGTTCGGGGCTTGGAGGGAAAAGCGCCACAAGATTCACTTGTGGGCTTGGAACCTAAGCATGGGGTTTTGCACCCATTGGGATTTAGGAAAAAAACATGAATAATTTGAGCATGAAAAAATTTTACGTGTTAGATCTTGGCGTGCCAATTCCAACGCTTCAAAAATCACCCAAATCGGAGCTTTAGAACTTTAGTTATGAATTTTTGAAATTGTCATTAATGTTTGGACAATCAAGTCATGTAGGCTTAAGGAGAATTTGGCCAATAGACATGACCCTCCATTAATTCGTGGAGACCTTGTATTTTTGTATAAATAAGACGTTATTGGAGGTCATTTAGACCATCCAAGAGCATCAAAATACCATCATATCATCTTTGAACTGGTCGCATATTGAGGAGGACAAATAGTGAAGGTTAAGGGTTGTTTTGGGCTTGGGATACCCTTTTCAAAGGTGCGCAAAAATTGTAGAGATAGGTCACATGACAGAGGACAGAAAATAGGGTTGTTTTAGGGCATGGATTTTTGTGCAGAGGTTATATTTGAGGGCCGCAGGGACTAGTGCCAATTCAGGGGTTCGAGAGTCCTATTCAAGGGATGTTGAAGGCTGTTGAAGGGTGTTGTAGATGTCTGGAGAAATTCTAGGAAGTGTGGAGAGGCTGAGAGGCTTAGTATTAGCCTAAACTCATCCTAAGGGACAACATTCATCACTAATATCCATGAACAACAAGACTGCATCTTTGTAGGAAGTCTAGAAGGAGGAATAAAGAGTTTCTATAGTGTGTGTCCAACCCTAACTAGGACCAAACTTTCATTGCAGAAAGATAGTCCTAAAATAGAGGTATGGTATGATTTTTTTTGTGTTTATTTGGTGTTGGAGCATTTCCAAGTGTGGGAAAAATCTCTAGAAGCATGTGGGAGCCAATTTTGAGGCTTGATTCGGTGGTCAAGAGCCTTCGTTGGAGCAGATTTCATAGTGGAATAATAAGTGTCCTAGGAGAGTACTATTGGTGTAGTATGTTAGCATCCATGTGGAGGGGTTTCCTAGGTATTGGATGCCCTAATTATGAGAATATATTATAGCGATGATTGGTCACTCGTGGATTGTTGGAGGGCAGCATGAGAGTGGACCAAGTGTGAACATGGATTGGGTATCTATGGTCTACTAGAGGATAGCATGATAGTTTCCAAGTTGGAGCTTGGTTTGAACTATCTTCATGGACTTAGATGTTTTATAGAGTGTCAGTTTTGAGCTCAAGGGTTGACAAACCAAAGGAGTCATTGAGTCCTAGCTCATTTTCATTGTGGGAGATGGACATCTTGTAGTGATAGGTGGAAGCCCTACATGCCTTATGTTGGTTTTCGTCGATGCAGCATAGGAAGACCATAGTGGGTTGAAGTCCCTAACTATCTTAGATTGAGATTTGTTCACAAATGGAGTTGTGAAAAACTTGATAGGATTCTTGATGTATTGTTCCCTTTATGGAATAAGGTACACTTAGAAAGAAAATTGACAACCGAGGTTCAGTGGCCAGATGGACTTGGAGAATTGATAGAGGTACGAGTTGCAGATCAGGAGCCGAAGAATCGGGTAGGTACAAGGTACAACCAAGAGGAGTTGATAGAGCATGTGACAACAAAAAGATCATAGTATCTTGTTGAGGGCAGATTGGTTGTCGATGTACTGACACTAAGCCCTAGTTTGTATCTTGTACTAGTGGATGATTGAGGGCCATTATCCCTAGTACGGGAGCCCTATACTTTTGTATTATATGTTGTTTAATATAATTAAATTGGGTTGAAAAATGTAAAAAAAAATTATATATTATGTGCATGTGTGATTTACTGTTTTTTATATTCCATTGTGAAAAGTAGTTATGTTGATATTTTTGGTTTGGTAGCGTCAGATATTTTAAGACTCTATCATAGACCCAAGATCATGGAAGTTCAACACAGTGTTGATTACATCTAGTGCATGGCCATGCCACTTTGTTTCACTGTCGTGTTGCTTTCGGTTTTTCCATGTATTATCTTCTTGTTTTTTTCTTGTTATTTCCTTTTGTTTGAGAGCCTTAGGAATTGGTTGGGAAAGAGGAAAGTTAATGGAGCTCAGGTAGAGATGTGTGGTACCCAACAATTAATATAAGACCTAGATGAAGCTCATTGCATGAGTAAAGGGCAGCAGAAGGAAAGAATATGATAATTGGGTGGATCGGTAGGGCCCATTGGTGTAAATGGACAGTGGTAGTACAATCATGAGCAAGGTAATTAGGAAAGATAAGTTAAATAGAATTGAGTTGTCATATGCATTGGCTAAGTTGAAAACTATTATTCTCAATGTTGTGCATGTTGTGTATGGATAAAGGAAGCTCTCTTAACCTTGAATTTATGATATCTGGTAATTATGTTGTGAGTATGATTATGATGATGTCTATATATGTATACATGTATGTATGTCATGTTTGATAGGGTCATCAGATATCATAATTATTTTATGCTAATGTTTATATGTATATATATTTATGTATGTATATCTTTGTCTGACAGGGTCATCAGGAATCATTCTTTTGGAGGAATGATTGCTTATGCTGGTGAATGGCAAGAAGAAGTTCTTAGTGTATGAGGAATCAAGTGGGAAGAGTAGTCCTAACAGATATATGAGGTCAGTATCATGTGGATATGAAATGATATTATATGCTTGTACTATTCATATGTTTATGTTATTAACAGGTAATGTTGAGGGGCACATCAGCAAAGAGAAAGTAGTGTGATCTACGACATGTTAGGATAAGCATGGATAGTGGAAAGACACTAGAATAAAGGTTACTTTGTAGATTCTATGTGTGGTCTATGGATGTGAAATACTATTGTTGTGTATATGTTGTGCATGTTGTTTATTTAGTGATTGTACTTATGATGATGTGTACATGTAACATATGTAGTATTTTGTACATATGATGTAGTATGTCTATTTTATATATGGTGTTGTGTGTATATTGCATATGCAATGCTAGGTATAGATGGTGCTATGTACATGTTGGATATTCGGTGTTCTGTACATACCATACTATGCGCATGTTGGATATGCGGTGTAGTGTGCATATGGTGTTGTACGCATGTTGGATATGCGGTGTTGTGTGCGTATGGTGTTATGTACATGTTGTATATGCAGTGCTATGTACATATGGAGTTGTGTGCATGTTGTACATATGGTGCTATGTACATATGGTGTTGCTTGCATGATTGTACATGTGGTTTTGTGTGCATGTGGTGTTATGTACATGTTGTACATGTGGTTTTGTGTGCAAGTGGTGTCGTGTACATGTCGTGCATGTGGCACTGTGTACGTGTGGTGTCATGTACATGTCATGCATGTGGTTTTGTGTACATTTGGTATTATGTACACGTTGTACAGGTGGTGCAGTGTACATTTTTTGTTGTCTACATGTTGTGCAGGTGGTGCCGTGTACATGTGATGTTGTGCATAAATTGTGTAGGTAGTGTTGTGTATAGGTGGTAATGTGTACATGTGCATATGGTACTGGTATACATGTGGTATTGTGTGCATGTTGTACATGTGTTTTTGCAAGCATGTGATAATATGTTTTTGCATGGTGTATTCGTGGTATTCGTTGTGTTGCACTTTGTATATGTATATGTGTTGTGTTGTTTTGTACGTTGGGTGTAGGTGTATGTGTTGTATTCCGGTGTAGGCATATGTATTGTATTGTACACCAAGTGTAGGTTTATGTATTGTATCCTGGTGTAGGTGTATGTATTGTGTTATATTGTACATCAAGTGTATGTGTATGTGTCATATGCCGGTGTGGATGTGTGTATTGTATGGTGTTGTATGTCGTATGTGGGTGTGCGTGTTGTGATGTACACTATGTGTATGTGTACGTGATTGAAGAGAAGAAAATCCATTAGGTTCTTGCCAGGTGTGGCAACCGATCCGTGTGTATACAAAATAAAAAAGGCAGAAGTAAGGATTGATGAAGGATAAGTATCAGTATTTTATTTCAGTTTATTATGCATGTGATCTATGATTCTAACTTATGATGGTCACATGTGATTTATGATTATGGTTTATGGTGATTTCATTCGATTTGTGATTTTAATCTATGATGGTTGTGTTCTTAGCTAATCGGATGTGGTATGTTTATACATGATTATTTGATCAAACAGCTAGTTTAACTTGTTGTGATAGGAAGTAAACATGATTCCAATTGTACCTTATTGATGAGCTACCAATGAGGTATGATTTGAGTTTTTTTTATTTGCTTCGAGTCTAATGGGAATTATGTGCTTGGTATAGGAAGGTACAAAAATTCTCGGTTGGGTGGTTGAAACTGATTGCAAGCATTAGCAGCAACAACAAAAGGAATTGAAATAGGCAGCAATATGTTGGTAAAGCACTTCAGGATCAGGGTCATTGTGGGACACTAGTACCCAATATTTTCCATTGATTTCCATAAGCATGTTATGACTGGTATGATGGTTTTGAGGCAGGTATATTCCTTGGTTTCTATATCTTCTGATGCAAGGCAGCCTTGCCAAGGGATGGATTCCCCAGGATAGGGGATGTCAAGGAACTTGGAAGGTGAGCTACTCCACGAAACGAGATGACCGGATTTCCTGAGGGACTGTGTAGCAAAGAAGGGAAGTTCAGGGAATGGATTTTTTTTTTTTGTCATTAGCATTTCCAGATGGAATCAGATGCACATTGGGAGTGTGCTCTACGACAATGAGCCAATAACTATTCACTAAGAGGAAAAGTGGTGCAGATTTGTGGCACTAGACATTGGATGTAGTTTTGAATTTGGCAGTGGATACTGGAGTTCCTTGGAAGGAGGTGAATCATGGTATTACTTTGAGGTTGGAGGTGTGATCCTATAGATTCCCTTGTTGGTGATACAAGCATTGTATCCTTTTATTTTTTGGTCGATAAAATGTGCATATATGTATATTATTGTAAATATTGTATCAAGTTGGATTTATAAAGCTCCATAGACATTACCTTTGTGTATATAGGTCATTCTAAATAATGCAACGAGTTATGTTAGAAATATCCATAGGAAATATGTTTTTTTTTTCAATGGTTTTGTTGGTTGTAGGTGTCATGGAACACTGAGGATGGTGTTCCCCCAAGGGGAAGGGTTCTGTAACAATCTTGGTGAGAATTCCATGTAATAAGAGTTAAAAAAATAACCACAGTTGATGTGACACTTATGCCACACTGAATGTTGGCAAAAAACATCCTAGTGGGTGTTCATTTGGTTTATTATGGATAAGGAAATTGGAAAATGCTTTGGAAGGGCGAGAGGAATTATTTGCATTTATTTATGAAAATATCAGAAAATAGGAGAGAAGGAAGGTGGAAGGTCATAGGTTTCATGTGAGGAGGAAAATGAAGGAAAATAATGGAAAATGAAGAAAATCGAGGCCGAATGGATAAAAAGGATTATGAGGATCAGCTAGTAAGCCTTTTGGCTCAAAATTTTTGTCAGTTCAATTTTGGATCTCTCGCATTATTCTCTCTATCTGACTCTTCGACACTAGGAGTTTTCTTGGAAAACTTTGGCATTGGATAAAGAAAGGAAAAGAAGGCAAGAGGAAGGAAGGAGCAAGCAAGGAAAAGTAGGATCAAGAAGCCACATCATGATTCTTTGCAATTGTCAATTTTCATGTGTGATTTCCTTGCTAGATTTGGCATGCATGGTATTGCATGTGGTTATTTTTTGTCATGGCATGGGTTTTTCCAGGTGTGACAGTTTTTTCATCCTAGCCTTGCCATTTTCAGATAGCCATGGTTTGGTGGAGCTCTCATGTTTTGGTTGAGTTTGATTTCTGGATAGATTCGAAGCTAAGTGAGGTGGATCTCTGAAATTATAGAACACATGGCCTACTAACCCCTGAAACGGACTGTGGGTTGCGGTAAAGTTGGATAGTTTTTTTTCCTCAGTGAGCCTATGAATCTTTGACTAGTGAATGGCTAGATATATGGTAAATCCTAGAGTTTGTTTGATCTCCATCATGCTTAGGAATCCCAGGTTGGGATATATTGTAAAGCCTAGAGATTATGCCTCGGTTTAGGGCCTAGTAATCCCTGGATCAGACTGTGGATTGTTGTAAAGCCTGAGATACTAGGAGACAAGAAAATTCCTTAGAGTGTAGGTGGATAAACCCAATGTAATCCATGCTTTTTTTGGCCTAGTGATCGGGTGGAGATTATGTTAAAGCCTATTACGACATGTTCATTTTTTTGGCCTAGCAATTCAGTGTGGATTACGATAAAGCATGATTTCTATTTATGAGGGTGAGGTGGTTTAGCCTCAAGATGCCCTAGTTGATTCTTTCGTTTTGAGTCCCGTATTCATGCTTGGAATATTGCATGGGGGTGATTAGATGAAGAGATATTTGGATCATCCAATCTATAGTTAGGTGGAATGTGGTAGTCCCATCTCCGGTTGGTTTTTACATTCACTAATGATAACTTAATTTCCTTGGAATTTTATGTGTAAATTTTTTGGTTTATATGTGGATTCTATGGCTAATGTATCCATGATATTTCTATTGTTATTATGTTGTTTATGAGTATGTATTATGGTAGTGATGATGTATGTCTCTCCTGATTTTTTTATTTTTAAATGAATAAAAAATGTATCTATGACCTAATAGATGATACTGTAGCTAATGATGTAAGGGAGCAATGTTTCTTAGTGATTATCAGATAAGTATGAGACCACTATGCTTAGATCTATTGTTTAAACCTATAGATTACATTGATGCCAAGTGCTTGAAAGAATTCCAATCCCGTTTGAGGATGGTCAGGCCTAGTCATGAAGTTAGTTTTTGGTTTATTAGTCTTGTGACTTGTCCTCATGTGTTTAACGAATTCAGAAACTTATAGAAAGTTCTAGGTAGTGACCGGAATTTTGGGCTTGAAAATTTCATTAAATCTCGCGCACTCTGGCATAAGTATACTGGAAATAGTCCCTGGACCCAGGCACGCAGGCTTGTGCATGCATCCAGAGCCTCCCAGATGCAGGCATGTAGATGTGTGGATGTGTCTAGAGCTTAAGTGGGTTAAAAAATTAGTGGGACCCAGGGGCAGGATACCTAGGTGGTTGGGATGGATCCTAGGAGTATTTTTGTTAATGTAGAAGGTATGTTTTGATGTTTTTCCATTGATTCCACTTTCTTAAGGTCACATAGGAGTCTGAATCCTATCATAGTAGCCTCTCTTCGCATCTTTACCCCTGTTAATCAATTACTTGGGTATATGTGGGAGGAGGGTGTTACACCATGGCTATCCAGAAATGGCAATAATAGGCTGAAAAAAATTGTCACAACTAGAAAAACCCATGCCAATGGCAACAAGAGAACCAAAAACACACATGCATAATGATGCATACCAAAACTATAAAGGAAACCATACATGCAACTCGATACCTACAAATAATCCCATTGTAGATGCCTGATCCTTCTCTTCCTTGCTAGATCTTTGCGTCCTACTTGTCTTCTTTTCCTTTCTCGATCTAGTGCTAAAGTGCTCCAAGAAAACTCTAAATTCCTAAGAGTGTGAGAGAGAGAATAGAGAGAGAGCTCCAAAAATTAACCGAAAAAAGTGTGTGAACTGATCCTCAGAAGCCTTTTTATTAATGAGGCTTCTATTTTCTTCAATTTCCATTATTTTAATTCATTTTACTCCTCACATTCAATGGGTGACCTTTCACCTTGCTTTTCTCCTAATTTCCATCATTTTCATAAATAAATGCCAATAAATGCCACTTTGCCTTTCCAAATCCTTTGCCATTTCCTTTTCCAGAAATTCAGCTTGGAATAAGTGTCCCATAACAATGGTTATCACTTTTCCTTTACTAACTTTCATTACATGGAATTTTCACTGAGGTTGTTACTGCTGCAAACAGTGAAAATTGGACCATTTTAAGGAAAATTCATAGGTAACACCTGATTCAAATTTTATAATTTGGTTCACTATACTTTTATAAATTTTTTGTATTGAATAAATTTGCAATTGGGTTAGTATCATACTTGTGTGATATGTGATTGATTCCGTTTGCTACCATTATGCATTTGGGGCCTATGATAGTCCTCATCTCCTTAAACTAGGTTACTCTAGGGGAATTTGAATCTTTGATCTCTCAGTTTACACAAATACTTCATATCACGATGATCACCAATTGAGATACCCCCTAGGACCATTATACATTTACATTATACCCTGTGGAGGTTAGGGTTTGTAAAAAATCCTTAAATAAATTTTAGATAGGTCATCTTGGTATTTTTTCTATAACATATTTTTTTACACTTTTCATACTGTGAAATATTAAGGGGTCTCAATAGACATAGAGAATTACATTAGGTAAAAATTTTATAATTATTTGACTAATTGGACATGTGGATTGCTATACAAGTTTTCTCATGGGAAGAGGACAAAAATCAGCAATTTTTGGGAAAGTTGTCATAAATTTCACTTGGTACATCAATTTCTAGTCACAGCTGTGGAATTTTAGAAAAGACATCAAATAATTTAAAACAAAAAAAAAAATTAGATCTAAAAGCACTCAAATATCAAATATATATCAATAAAAACTTCAATCATCCATATATTCTCGAAATTAAGGTTTTAAAGGTATGTAACTCACAAGTTACCTAATTTTTTATTAGAAGATTCATTTTTTTGTGATTAAGAGTTGTGATAAATAGGAGTATTGTTATTATTTTCCAAAATGCATCCAAAGAAATATATTACACCAATTAAACCTATGAAAGGATCATCCTGGACTTGTGAACGAAGTGAAGACTTAGAATTTATGTTATCTCATTTAGAGAAGAAAGCTAATGAAATGGATAATATTATGTTGAAAAAGGTGGAGTTATTAGGTTCTGAAGAAAAACTTAAAAGAGAAATGGAAAATAATGTGAATGAAAATAAGAAATGAATAGAAAATAATATGAATGAAAATAAGGAATAAACACAAAAATTCATGAATTCCATGGAAAATATTCTCTTGGAGAGGCTTCCTAAAAATGATATTTAGATCTAAGGAAATAATGAAAACAAGGAGAACCATTGTGCTAAAACACAATCACCTATGGGAAATATTTTATACAGATAGAGAGAAAAATATTGAAAGAAACATAATCATGAATTTTCAATCCAAGATCCACATCATTATCGCTTCATGTCAAAACTAAGGAACTACTACATTCTAAAGATTGATGTGAGGAATTTTGAAAATAATCATCCTATAACATGGATATTTTAGATGGAGAAATAATTTTCTCTACATAAAATGGAATCTTTACAAAAGGTAAATATTGCATCCATTTTTTTAGAACAAGACTAAGAAGTATGGTATCAATGGTTTTGTGAAAGGAAACAGGATTTGATTATACTTTGTCCATTTTTATGAAGGAATTGATAACACATTATGGGGATATTAAGAGAAATAAATTATTTAGTAAATTGGTAAATATTCAACAAAAAGGTCGAGTTATAGAACACATTCATTAATTCCAAAATTTGAGTCTCAAGGTAAGCAATATTTCATAGGATATTTTTCTAGACATATTTATGGAAACTTTAAAGGAAAGCATTCAACATGAGGTGCATATATTTGAACTTAAATCACTATAGCATGCTTTCAATCTTGCAAGTAAATTTGAAAGTAAAAATATTGGCACTATAAAATTGGTCACTAATAACTATAGAGAAAATCATGCTCCCTCTCCTAAATCGACAAAGTTGATGTAAGATCCCCAAAATGGGACTGTCAGCAATGCATGTCTGAAAAATGCATTTTTTGGAAATGGATGCTACAGAAATCCAAATTAGCCCTTGGATCCCTTATATCTGAAAATCTAAGTCCTAAATCCAAGAGGAGATCAAAAACAAATCATTCTAGGTGAGGTAAACAGGTCTCCCACACCTAGTATGGCTTGAAAAATGCCTAAGGAAGGGGCTGCAGCAACACAGAATAATATTTCTTAGAAAATAACACAATTTTAGCTTATCAACAGTAGGAGGCCAATATGGAGGATCACAATTCACTTATACAATAGTAAATCATATTTATAATGTGGCCCATACAGTGTACAAGAGAAAATAGAAGACTTATACAGAAAGAAACCCTCAAAAGGAGGTGCTACAACACATATATTGACTGCAAAGGCTTGACGGCGTTATTTTATAGAATTTACTACAGCATTAGATTACAACTTAGATCTAGAGAAAAATAATTCATGAACAGTCAGATCTATGACATATCCATATACTATAGTGTCTCTACTTTACATTCTCCTTGGGGATTTCAGCAAATCATGAAGCACATGGAGTAGATCTGAGATTCTATGCAATAGATTTGTGATCTATTCAGAATTTCTGAAGTATATACAGGAGTATTCGGATCAGATCTGAATATGACATGGAAGAGAACAAAAATACATGGATCACCAAAGTGAAGGGCAGATCCCCAACACCAGAGATCACTCCTCAAACTTTTCCAAAACACCCTACAACTTTCCGCCTTATAGATAATGCAGTAATAGAAGAGGGATTGCACTATAGGCTTGAATAATAGTTTGGCTTGATGCCAAGATGTAGATCTAAAGCTCCAATGATCCAGAACTCTCTTTCCAATGGGATAGAAGTCTTTCCCACTAAAAATGGGCACTATATTTCCTTAGATCTGAGTATATCTAGCCTCCACTTGCTGCAGCTTACAAAGACAACCAAATCCTCAACAATATATGCATTGTATTTGGAAGTAGAAGCTTGGCCTTAAGCCTGATAGTGGTCAAGAAATACAAGACTCTTCCAAGAGCTACTCAAGGAAAGATAAGGATTCCTAAATAGGAGATCTTTGTGCTAAACAACACTATTCGCTGCTAAACAACAAAGAGAATGAGAATTGTCTAAATAGACAAATTATTCAAAATAATATGTTCATCAACCCCTTCTCTTGTTGTCCTCCTCTTCCTTTTATAATATTGAGATATTGCAAAACCCTAAACCATCTCAATGATTTAGCTCCTTTCACATGTGTAGCCTCCATCTAAAACTGTGTTGTGCATCTATGAGGTTCATTTCATCTGGACAGTGTTGTTGATTTGGTCTTGTTGACCCAGTCAAATGTCTTAATCCCTTTCACAGATAAGGGTGTTTTATTAAGGTAGACCATATTTAGCCTTGTTCACATGGGGCATTGATTTATTCATTGATTTTAGGAGTTTTTATGTTCCTCCTTTTTACATTTATTCATGAACAAAAAAGTAAAGAAAAATTTAATATTCCAATTAGCTTGAGGCTAATTGGGAATATTACAGTTGACTCTTGAAAAAATAGATGAAAGAAGAGAAAAGGGACTATGTTTCAATTGTGACAAGCATAGTAAGGGGCATAAATGTAGTGAGAAGAAATTATTCTACATAGACTATGAAAAAGAAGAATATAAATTGCAACCATCGTAAGAACTAGAGATTGAAGAGGCTAGTTGTAACAACTCTTGGTTAAAAATCCATGTAAAAAAATTAATGCCAAGGTCATGGGACATGTATTCCAAGATGAAAGGTCAGGAAAACATCATAGTGGGTGTCACTCTTGGTTTATTATGGCTAAGGAAATTGGAAAGGCATTGTAAAAGGCAGAGAAGCATTAATTAACATTTTGTTTATGAAATAATGGGAAATAGGAGAAAAGGAAGGTGAAAGGTCACAAATTTGCATGAGAGGGAAATTGAAGGAAAATAATGTAAAATGAAGAAATTAGAGGCCTCATTGATAAAAATGATTCTGAGGATTAGTTGATAGATTTTTTCAGTTCGTTCTTAGAACTCTCTTCTATTCTCTCTCTCTCTCATACTCTTGGACAAAGAGTATTCTTGGAGCACTCTAGCATTCACTTGGGGTTTTGAGAAATAAGACAAAGGAAAAGTAGGAAAGTGCAAGGGGGAAACGGGATGAACAGCTACACTTGGATTTCTTTGCAGGTATTGAGTTGCATGTATGGTTTACTTTCTATTTTTTGCATGCATGGTACATGCATGTGGTTTCTTGGTTATGATTTGTCATTGGCATGGAAGATTTCCTAGATTAATAGTGCTTTTTCATAGCCTTTCCATTTTTTAGATATCCATCATGTTGTGGGTTTACCTTTGTTTCTTATTAGTGCTCATGTTCGTTATGGTTGTGAGTTGAGTTACTAGTTCTGGAAGCCTTGGTCAGACAAACTCTCTAGAAGCCCTATAACATCTTGGGTTGAGTTACTAGTCCTGGAAGCCCTATAACAACTTGGGTTGAGTTACTAGTCCTAGAAGCCTTGGTTGGAAAAATGCTCTGGAGCCCTTGGAGGGTTGAGTTACTAGTCCCGGAATCCTTGGTTGGAAAAACGCTCTGGATCCTAGCAGAAGTTGTGGGTTGAGTTACTAGTCTTGGAAGCCTTGTTTGGAAAAATGCTTTAGAGCCTAGTGGTAGTTTTGGGTTGAGTTACTAGTACTAGAAGCAGGGTTGGAAAAAAAAATTTGGATCCCTGGACAGTTTTAGTAGAGACCGATATGGTGATGGTTAGTGATTTCCAACCATGAGGTGGAGTCATTGGTTGAGGGTTGAGGTGGTTTGGAATTTGGAAGCCCTATTTTGGTTTTTTTTGTTTATTCCATGAGATCCCACATCCATGCTTGGAATATGGCATGGGGGTGATTGGATGAAAGAAATACTTGGTTCAGCCCAATCTATGGTCAAGAGGTACATGGAAGTCCAGACCTAGTTAAACTATGCATATGTCAATAAGAGATATTTTCCTCTTGTAATTGATGGTTAAATGTACTTGTTATTATGTGACTTTGATGGTTGTTTTATCATTATTATTTTGCTTCTTATATGTTGGCTAACAGCATTGTTTATTACAGACTTGAGTTATGACTCTCATCATGTTTTGATTAGTAGATGAAATATCAATGAATCTATGAAATAATATATGATAATCCATTTATTGTGGTAAGGCATCAATGTTTCTTTATGAACCTCAGATAAGTATGAGACCCCTATGCTCATATGTTTTCTTATGACCTGTAGATTAAATATTTGTGACATGTTTGACAGAATGCATGTCATGGCTAGTAGGGGTAAGATCAATTAATTATGAAAATGATTGCATTAGTAGCCTTATTCCGTTGTTATTATTCGTTTTTGAAGTTTCATGAAGTTCTAGGCAAAGGCCTAAGACCTAGCCCTGAAAAAGTGGCTTAAAATCTAGGGTCATTGGCTCAAAACTGCCTTGAAAATTCCATAGTTGTTGGCATGCCTTGATGTGGGAGTGACAAGAAGGCCTCAGTCACATGCATGGCTTTTCATGGGAGAGGCTGAGGGTTTAGATCAATAAAATGATAAGTTGTCTCAAGGGTTAAGAACCTAGAAGGGTTGGTTGCCCCCTGAAGGGTCAGTAGCTCCTGAGGAAGGTCAGAATGGTTTTGTTTTGTCAGTTCCATTTCCTTAATTGTACATGGGAATTTGAATCACATTATAGTAGCCTCTTGTCACATGTTTGTTAAAAAATTATATATTACAGAGCAATGCAACACATAAAATATGTGGAAAACACAAACACACAAAACACATAAAACCAGAGAGACATAGATATATGTGGTTCACCCATTTTGGGCTACGTCCATCCCGAACAGCCAGTCCTTCCTTTTTATTATCCAACAAAATGAAGAGACACAACCTACAACAGTTATGTTGTAATATCCTTTGTTCTCTCTCACAGTCTCACTATTTGTTTCTCGCTCTGAGAATACACATACAATACACAACCACAATACAATACCCCCATACAAGCGAGGGGTTGCATTCTAGGGCAAAAAAACCTAAACTAAACATAACTTCTACCATCAGATCATCTACCTAATGAACGGCCCAAATTGACTAGAAAGTACTATACTTTTACAAGGAAATTTTACATCTGTTTTTAGCTTCGGGGGCATCACCCCCCTCCCCTGGACCCCCCAGGCAGTGTAAAATTATGCGCGACATTGCCTCCCCATCAAGGTACAGGGGTCCAATGCTATGATACAAAATAAACAAGATAATCAGGCTCCACACCCAACAATCTCCCACTTGGAGACGAATTGTAGCAACTCCACTACTGCTTCATTTGCTGGACAATGACTACACTTTGGACTTGGGTTTTTCTCATCTTCATCATCATACTTGAAGACCAATTTAAACTGGGCATATTCTAATTTTCTCCCTGGTTACAACTTTTGTTAGCATATCTGTAGGATTCTAGCTAGTATGTATCTTTTCCAGCTTCAACTTTCCATCTTCCAACACTGACCGTATGAAATGGTACTTGAGTTGTATGTGTTTAGTCCTGGAATGAAATTATGAGTTCTTTGCAAGATGAATGGTACTTTGGCTATCACTATATAACGTGCCCATATCATGCTTCTTACCCAATTCATCCATAAACCTTTGTAACCAAATCATTTCCTTACTAGCCTTTGTAGTAGCAACATACTCTGCTTCTGTTGTTGAAAGTGCAACAACACTTTGGATTTTTGAAACCAAACTAATATTTGTTCCACCTACAGTAAATACATACCCTGTAGTGCTCCTCTTGTTATCTCTGTCACCTGCCATATCTGCATCGACATATCCATGTAGAGAAATGTTTGAACCACCAAAGCATAATGCTTGATTTGTGGTACCTCTCAAATGTCTGAGAATCCATTTCACTACCATCCAATGTTCTTTTCCTGGATTTTTCATGTACCTGCTTACAACTCCCACTGTATGTGAAATATCAGGCCTTGTGCAGACCATTGCATACATTAAGATTTTTACTACTGATGTAGATGGAGCTTTAGACATATAATCCATTTCTTCTTGGGTGTTAGGGCACATCTCCTTACTAAGTTTGAAATGGCTAACAAAAGGTGTACTAACTGGTTTTTCATTCTACATATTAAATCTTTTCAACACCTTTTGTATGTACTCATTCTGAGACAGTGTTAATTTGTGATTTTTCTTGTCTCTAGTTATTCTCATACCAAGGATTTGTTTTGCAGCTCCCAAATCCTTCATTGCAAATGAATTTTCCAATTTTATTTTGAGCACATTTATTTCTTGCATGTTAGACTCTGCAAAAAGCATGTCATCTACATACAATAACGATATAATATAGCTTCCATCATTTTGCTTTTTCAGATAAACACAATAATCAGAGTAACATCTAGTATAACCTTGTTAAGACATAAACTTGTCAAATTTTAGATACCACTACCTTGGAGCTTGTTTTAAGCTATACAAGCTCTTCTTTAGCCTGCACACTAATTTTTCCTTCCCTTTGACTACATATCCTTCTGGTTGCTGCATATAGATCTCTTCCTCCAAATATCCATGGAGAAATGTTGTCTTTACATATAACTATTCAAGATGAAAATATTTTGCCGCTACAAGACTTAAAATAGTTATGATTGAAGTCATCTTAACAATAGGAGAAAATATTTCATCAAAATCAATACCTTTCTTCTGTGAAAACCCCTTCACCACAATCTAGCTTTGTACCTATTTTTTCCTCCATCTTCTTCCTTCAGCCTATAAACCCATTTATTTTGCAATGTTCTTTTAACCAGCAGGCAACCTGACTAAGTCCCAAGTCTGGTTATGTATTAAGGAGTCCATCTCTTCTTCCATGGCTAGCTCCCACTTCTTCCTGGTTTCAACCTGCATTTATTCTTCATAACATTTGGGTTCACTAGAATCAGTCAACAATAAATAATATAATGAATGAGAGTGTCATTCAAGGGGTCTACTTATCCTGGTAGATCTTCTGACACCACTTTCATGTGTTTGAGGTGCATGTTGTTGTTGTGTTGGTTGATGTTGTTGTGGTTATGATTTTCAGACACCTTTACTTTTTCTATGATCTCATCAAGAACTGTGTATTATTTGTTTTCTTTTTCCTGTTTCTTTTCCTGCAAATGATTCTTATTCAAGACCTTCTCATTGAATATTACATCTTTTCTCCTAATGATTTTGTGATTTTCATAATCATATAAGCGATAACCAAAATCATTAACCCCATATCCAATAAATGTACATTTCTTCGATTTTTCCTCAAGCTTTGTTCTGTTTTCTTTATTAATATGGAAAAAGGCCTCATAGCCAAAAGGCTTTAAAAAAAATTAGTTTACCTTTTTACCTGTCCATGCTTCCTTTGGAATACCACAATCCAAGGAACTTGAAGGCCCTCTTTTTATTAGATAAATAGAAGTATCTATAGCATCTGCCCAAAATTGTGAAGGAAATGCTGCATGTAATCTCATGCACCTTGCATGCTCTGTGATTTTTCTATTCATCCTTTCTGACACATCATTTTCTTGTGGTGTTCTTGGAACTGTCTTCTCTCTGCGAATTCCATGCTCTAAATAGTGCCTATCAAACACTTTGCTGCAATGTTCACCTCCATTGTCTGATCTGAGACATTTCAACTTCTTTCCTATCTCAATCTCAACCAAAGCTTTTCATTTCTTGAAAGTATCAAATACATCAGATTTATTCTTAATATAATAAATCCAATTCTTTCTAGTTTCATTATCAATAAAAGTAACATAATAACGAGAGACACCGAGAGATGATACTTGAACAAGTCCCCATACATCTATATGCACAAGCTCTAATATTTCGCTCTTCTTTTCTTTCCCAACTCTAAGAAATATGACTCTCTTCTATTTTCCATAAATACAATTCTCACAGAAATCCTGTAATATTCCTTTTTCGGGAATTTCTGCAAAAGGGTCCTCTAGGACATTGTATAAGGAAGCAGATGCAAAAATAAGCTGAAAGGGGGTTTGGATCCCCTTGTTAACTCATTAAACACTTCTCTTCCACAAGTGGAGCCCAAAGAAATGTCTCTAGCTAGGTTATTCAGATCTCCCCAAACTAGATCCCTCAAAGAGAGACCTTATAGCAATACATGAACACAACCATCAAGCTTTGCAAATCTGAATGCAACATAAGATGAAATATATTACAGCCATCATGTACATTAATATATTAGCAAAAATTTATAGAAATATCATGAGGAATAAGCCTCTCATGCAATGGGAATCAACCTCCAAATATTAATACATGAAATACAAGAGATGCAGCAACTGCATAAAATGTCGGAAAGTAGTGACAGCGTTATATCTAGGAGTGTAGTTGCTGCTATAGATGTGCATACATGAAATATGACTGAAATATACAAATAAATTCCCAAGAATAGAAGAATGGGCTCCAATACAAGATTTCTAATCAATCTAGGAGAGATTGATAGAAATGTCGGAAAATGTACAATGTGACAAATAAATTGTCACTGCAACTGAATCAAAATGAGAATGAGGCTATGGAAGATATGAAATACTCATGCCCTCCTCTGATAATTTTCTCAAGCAAAGGTTTGATCCCTTTCACTCAAAAACACTCCTCCTAATAAGCACAAATGGCTCTCCTAGCAACTGCCTCTGAAAATAACGCAGTTTCTTCCCTAGACTGCGTTGTGAGATATGGTGAGTGTTTGGCCTAGTGCCAAAGATCTGAAATGAAGCTTGGGAGTCTCCTCTGCTGCTCCTCTGAGGAATATGCAAGACCTCCACTAAAGAACAAGCCAAATAATGACTCAATGAGTTCCTTTGTTGCTGCACCTAGAAACACAACGTTTTCTGCTGCAGAAATAACATTGTAGCTAAAGGGATAGGCTTGGCCAAATGTCGGAATGAGAAAATGTAGCTCAAACCCTCTCCTTCCTTGAGGATGAGGTTGGGATTCCCAACCAGGAACACCCTTGGGTGAATAACACTACAACCCCGCTAAACAGTCGGTTGATGTAAGTCTTTGCAGACCCAACGAAAAGAACAAGCCAATGCATCTAGACAGTTTTAGTTGACTTGGTCAAAGTGACTAGATCAAGCACGATCCAATTCTGTTCACACCATTTGGTGCTCAATTCAACTGCTTTATTATTCCTCCTTTCACACAAGGAGTGTTATTTCTTCATCAAAAGGGGTTAAGGGGTCTCCTTACCCATTTTATTTAACAAAATAAAAAGATACTAACTATAATGTTTCTTTTAGCTTGAGGCTAAAAATTGGGAACATTACAGTCCTCCCCTCCCACATGTTGCTTGTCCTCAAGCAACTGCATAGAGAGAAAAAATTTCTCCCCCTTATTCTCTTGTGGCCCCTCATCAACAATCTCCACCACTACTCAGGATATGCTACAATAAATTTGTCCTCCAATGCTTCCTCCCAAATATGCACACCGGAATGGTGCTCAATGTGGAAATATAGAAGGTGTAGGTGGAAACATTCTTGATTTGATATGGCCTCCTCAAGGTAGGAGTGATGATATGCATGGGAAAAATTTATCCCCAATGATGATCCTCTCATCCATGCTATCATCCAAATAAAAATCTCAACCCCTGGTATATGCAATGTGTTGGGGTTGAATGGAGAGTTGGGCTTGTGATTCCCAAGGTGTTTCTCCCTCCATTTTTGGTACATATGGGGCTGCCTCTATCCTTGGGATGAAATGGTATGGCCTCCAAGAATGGCCCAAGCTTCCCCATCAAGAAAATCAGCCATGAAATGCCCCCTCAAGTCCTCCAAGTGGTTTTTCCCACAAGAAGAGAAATGTAGCAATGTGGAAATCATGGTTTTCCCATGGTGTCTCCTGCAATATAAAGCATGTACAATGGGTAGATTCATGCTCCCAATGGGCTGTCCAAAAATATGCAACACTCTCACAATAGTGTTCCTTGTGAATGTATAAACATCAACAATACAAGGAGGCAAAATACAATGAAAACAAGCTGCCACATGGCAACCATAGAGTGAATCATAGTTCCACATGAGGAACCAACGTAGTGCACCTTTGGCCTGCATCAAAATATAAATCAACTAGTTCTTTTCCAGCCACTTTTTTTCTGTCATAAACATCTCATAAGATGAAAATATGAAAGTACAAATTGGTGCCAATGTTGCACACCAAGAAGCATGTGGCTTCCCCCACAAACCATCATGAAAATAGCCACTCCCCTTGTTGCAATGGGCCACAAGTACATCATAATAATGATCATAAGAAGATGTGATCATCCTTAGCTCATCAGGTTGCTCATATAAATTAAATAAAGGTAAATCAAAATTAAAGTATATACCTCCTTTACCATGTACTCCAGTCCTTGAGCTGAAATGGCTCATCTGAATGCTCTCCCTCACCTCCAATGAGTAGGGAAATGGTTGTGCCAACCTCTCCAAATTCATCCAGGCTATCCATCTATCCATATCTTGATATATATCATACTGAATGCCCTCCCAAATGAACTCCTCTAGCAAAGAAAAGTATGCATCAAAGTGCATAGCTAGGAAGTCCTCATGTGCTACATGTAATAGTTTCTTCTTGAGACTAGAGGTCCTAGTCAAGAAGACTCTGTCATAATAATAGATGACCATATCATCCACCATGTACCGTTCATCTCCATCTGGTTCATCCAAAATCATGCATGCACCTAGATCCTGGAAGTACTCTACCAAGAGTTGAGACCTCCAACCCGGATCTATCCTCCTCATATATAGTGCTGGTAATCTGCAATGTGATGCTCCCCTCATGTTGTTGCCTACTAATTTGACATCCCCCATGCCAAATTCATCCTCCAAAATGCTACCATTCCCATCATACAACTGCTCATTCTCAAATAGTGATGGTGTCCTTTGGAAGTTGGCCTCCCATGAGAAGCTGTCATCCAAAAGGAATCTCCCAAGCTGGGTCAAAGTGAGCATGAGTGGCCTCCATCCACTCCTATGTATGAAAGAGTCCTCCCTCAAAGGAATTATCCTCTTCCCCTCCAAATCTGAGGAGCAATCATCCTGCATCATGAAGATTCCATCCTCCATCCCTGCAACAAACTCTGTCAGCACAGTATAACTGATGAGAGTGGGTGATACTGAAAATGAGAGAGTCTCTCCCTCCTCCTTGGGTTTATCCCAAACTCTCTGCACTGCTTTGGACTCCTCCAATGTCTTCACCTCTCTATAATCCAAGAATGGTGAACTGAATGACAAGATGCCTCTCATCAACTCTAGATCAGGTGGCCTCCCAGGTGGAATGCCTCCATATAGTAAGACATCAAGCTCAGAAGTGGATTGTATGTATGAGTGGACTGATTTGTCTCTCTCTTCACTTCGTTGTACAGTCCTTCTCCTTTGTGCAAAGACTTTCTAGAATAAATAAGGGTGTATCAACCCTTGCTGCTGATCCTTCTCTTCCTCCTCCATCTCACAATCCCCAATAGCTGCTAAATATGTCTCCAGAATTGTGTTATGGTTTCCACATGTTAAAATACTTGGAATCCCTTACATAGAAGCAAGGACTCCTCCCATGGAAGTAATGGCTCCCTTCTCATCTCCATGTGGTGATGGATCTCCCTCCAATGATACAGTGTTGTGGGTTCTCCTATGCACATGCTCTTCATATAATAGGGATCTTTCCCTTGGCAAGCATCATACATGTTTTCTTCCCCTTTGGAAGTGAAGAATGGAGTTGGTTTTATGGTTTCACCCATTGCATGCAAAGTGTTTGAAGTTATGATTTAGGATGATTCACATTGACTTCCTTCAAACTCCTTCATCAAACCCTTAGTGAATTCTTCATATACATTTGCATGACAATATGAAACAGAATTTTCAAACCAACAATCATGAGCCATACCTCTGAGTTGCAGCGCTGCTCCTCCAATGGCCTCATCTTCTTCCTCCATCCTCCTGGCAGTGCAAGTGGGAAATGGACTGCGTTGTGGATTTTCATGTGTGGCTGAATGCTCACACCCAATGTGGTCACAACTAGGGCTTGCTTCATTCACAAACCCTCTCAGAAAATCTTTCCAGTTTTCCCTTTCTTTCTCCTCAAGGTCTTCAATGATACCCTCCATGGTCTGGAAAAGAAGAAGGGAAACCTCCTCTTCTGTCATTCCTCTTTTTTTTTTCTCTGTACATATCCTCTTCTAAATGAGGAGATTATCCTTCTAATGGCATTTTATCTTGGGCTGCACATCTGTAAATTTCCCTTTTCAGGAATATCAAAATTCTATTCCAGAGATTGACTGTAGGGGCATTTACTGGATATGTCACCTTTAAAAAAAAATGATGAGATCCAGAGCCTACTTGGCCATATATAGATTATGTCTATAGAGCTTGAAATATCCCTCCTTTAGGGAGTTAGCACTTTGGCTTGAAGCCAGAGGCTGAGCCAAATATCATGCTCTGATACCACTATAATATTATTTTTTCAGGAATTTCTGTAAAAGGGTCCTCTAAGACGTTGTATAAGGAATAATATGAAAAAATAAAATGAAAGGGGGTTGGTATCCCATTTTTAACTCATTAAAAAATTCTCTTCCAGAATTGCAGCCCAAATAAATGTCTCTAGATGGGTTATTCAGATCTCCCCAAACTAGATCCCTCAAAGAATGCTCAAAGAGAGAGCTTGCAGCAATACATGAACACAAACATAAAGCTCTGCAAATCTGAATACAACATAAGATGAAATATATTACACCCATAATGTACATTAATATATCAGCAACAATGTATAGAAATATCATGAGGAATAAGCCTCTCATGCAATGGGAATCAACCTCCAAAGATTAATACGTGAAATACAAGAGATGTAGCAGCTACATAAAATGCCAAAAAGCAGTGACAGTGCTGTCTCTAGGAGTGTAGCTGCTGCTATAGATTTGCATACATGAAACATGACCAAAATATACAAATAAATGCCCAATAATAGAAGAATGGGCTCATATACAATATTTCTAGCCAATCTAGGAGAGATTGCTAGAAATGTCAGAAAATGTACAATGTGACAAATAACTTGTCACTAAAACTAAATCAAAATGAGAATGAGGCTATGGCAGATCTGAAATACTCATGGCCTTCTCTGATAATGTTCTCAAGCAAAGGGCTGATCCCTTTCACTCAAAAACACTCCTTCTGCTAAGCACAAATGGCTCTGTCAGCAACTACCTCTGAAAATAACGCAGTTTCTGCCCTAGACTACATTGTGAGAGATGGTGAGTGTTTGGCCTGGTGCCAAAAATCTGAAATGAAGGTCAGGAGTCTCCTATGTTTCTCCTCTGAATAATATGCAAGACCTCCACTGAAGAACAGGCCAAAGAATGACTCAATGAGTTCCTCTATTGCTGCACCCAGCAACACAACGTTTTCTGCTGCAAAAATAACGTTGTAGCTGAAGGGATAGGCTTGGAAAAATGCTGGAATGAGGAATTGTAGCTCAAACCCTCTCCTTCCTTGACGATGAGGTAGGGATTCCTGACTGGGAACACCCTTGGGTGAAGAACACTACAACCCTTCTAAACAGCCCGAGGATGCAAGTCTTTGCAGACCCAACGAAAATAATAAGCCAATGCATCTAGACAGTTTTAGTTGACTTGGTCAAAATGACTAGATCAAGCATGATCCAATCCTATTCACACCATTTGGTGCTTAATTCAGCTGCTTTATTATTCCTCCTTTCACACAAGGAGTGTTATTTCTTCATCAAAAGGGGTTAAGGGGTCTCCTTACCCATTTTATTTAACAAAATAAAAAGATGCTAACTATAATGTTCCTTTTAGATTGAGGCTAAAAATTGGGAACATTACAAATCCAAAACAACATTCTTCAAACCTGGCAACAAATTTCTTGAGTGAAGAATCTACATCCCCTTCTCACTCATGTGTCCAAGCCTATGATGCCATAATGCTACATCTACTCCTTTGGAAGTTAAAGCATTTGTTGGAAATATGATGCAATGTGTTGTCCTTGATGGCAACCTAATTAATGAATTTGATGGAAACCTACTTGATGAGTTTATTAATGATGAAAATCTGATGTATCTACAGAGCAGCTCAGAAGTAGTAGAGAAAGAAATTTCAGTAAGTGCCAGAGAAATGATAAATATGCTATGTCACAAAGCATACGCGGGTTTGTAAAGGCGAAGTAGCGTATGTACGCGGAAAAGTACGTACCAAGTAGCGTATGCTTATTTGCGCTCTAAATTTATAAAACCAGGGGACATTACCATGGTATTGGCCCACGGTATTGAGCGCTGGATTATCTATTTGATCCCGTCCAGGAATACCATCGGAAGTTGTGTGGTTTTGACTCATGGTATTGATAAAGGCTAAACCTATATAAGGAGAAGAGAATAATAGTGCAAGGTGTGCATATGTCTGGGTTTTAATAAATACTTCACTCTAAAGTATATCTGCATGGTGGAACTTTGTTCTTAATTGATAGATCTGAATCTATGATGCACCTATGGATACGATGAAGGTTCAAGATCTCTAGATCTAGAAATGATGAATCTCTAGGATGATCTGAAAAGAAATGATGAAGATCTGGTGCAATTCTGATAAAGAAATTGAAGAAATCTGGGTAAGTTTATAGATCTGGTTTTTTCTGCAAAGTTTATCTTTTATAGATCTATACGCAGGTTCGTTTCATGAAAAGCGCATGTATACGCAGGCCCGCTTAAAGAAAAGCACATATGTCAATCAAGGTTTCTAAAAATAAAATGCACTGAAGTATACGTAGGTTTAGTGAAATAAAAGCGTGTATGGAATCTAGGGTTTTGTTGAAGTATGTGGAATGAAATGTCTGTTCTGTTTTGCTATTTTACTTCTATCTGTCAATGATGTATTCATACAGATCTGGGTGGTTTAATTGTTGACTGTGCTGCTGATTATGTTGATTAAAGATCAAGTTGTTGGTTGATTGGTTGATGATTCAATGACTAATGACCAGATAAACAGTTCTGTATGGTTGATGGATTGTCTGAACAAAAATCTGATCTCAGATCTGAATATGAGTCTGAACTAATTCTGAAATAAAGCATACACAGAAGAATACGCTAGTTGGTGAAAAGGAAAGCGCGTGCATACACGGAAATGGTGAAGAAAAGTCGCATATACAAAGTTACTATACACTGAAGCATACGCAAGTTGGAGTGAATAAAGACGCGTATATACGCGGGTTACATAAAGGAAAATGGCGTATGGTATTTGAATTAATGTTCATGGTTGAGTTTACATCTGCATATCTATTCTGAAGTCTGGGTTATCTCTGATATTCTGGTTACAGTGGTCTCACTATTCTGTTTGAAGTATTGGGCAAAGTATGTTTGTGGATGATTAGTGAAGGGTTGTGTTGAAGCTATTTGATCCAGTATGAAAATTGATGAAATGTGGTCTGCAGTGGTGCTGAGGGTCGAAGCCTTCAGTCAGGGTGTAGTAGCTCCCTTCCAGTGGTAGCTGGTAAACGAGAGCAGGGGGTAGTAGCTCCCTTCCAGGAGAGGCTGGTAAATGAGAGCAGGGGGTTGTAGTTCCCTTCCAGGAGAGGCTGGTAAATGAGAGAAGGTTGTAGCCTTCTGCAGGTGGGTGCCTGCATGCTGGTATGAGTCTGCGCCAGTACATGGTTGTAAGAAATTTTCTTTATATAATAAATATTGAAGACTGAGACGACGGCAGCGGTGGTTTTCTCCCGAATTGGGTTTCCACCTTAAATCCCGGTGTTCATGTGTGTTGCTTATGTGTGATGGTTTATTATGTTCTTACTGCACCTGTTTACTGCTTACTAAACATCTGATGAATGAATGATGCAATGATCTAAGTTAAGAATTAAATGCATAATTAGATCTCTGGACATACGCAAGTTTTCTTAATGATATCCGCGTGTATACGCGATTTGTGTTCAGTAAAGTAGCATATGGGTTTAAAATCAAGAAAAAGTAAAAAAAATTCAGTCAGCACTAAATACTTATCAAATCGCCCCCCCCCCCCCCCCCCCCCCTCTCAATATTTTTCCCAACAATTGGTATCGGGAGCCGTGTCCTTCTCAAAGCGTAGCTACGAAGGAAGATCAAGCAAGATGATAACTGCTAGTGGCAATAGCATCTATCAGCCTTCGCCTTAACGAAAAAAAATTTAATCTTTCCGGGGTCAAGGATGAGATCCTATCTTCGCCCGGGAGCATATGTATGGGCCATTGTTGAAGGAGGATATAAATATCCAGCCGCAGTACCTACAAATCCAACGAAAAAGAAGAATTATGAATCAAATGCAAAGGCGATCAATGCTCTAACAGGAAGTCTAACTGAATCTGAATTTTTCAAAGTCATGCAGCTGAATACAGCAAAGGAAATATGGAACAAAATCATTCTAAGTTATGAAGGTGATGCAAAGGTAAAAAGTGCAAAACTCCAAACTCTCAGAATTGAATATGAAAATTTGAAGATGCATAGTGATGAGAGTATTGCAAGTTTATTTTTATGTCTTGATGATGTTGTAAATCGTATGAGAAAGGTGGGAGAAACAATAACTGAATCTACTTTGGTTGAGAAAAATTTAAGATCTCTAACGGCAAAATTTGAGTCAAAAGTTTCTGCTCTTGAAGAAAAATAGGATCTTCAAAATCTTACTATGATGCAACTTCATGGAATACTAACTGCATATGAAATGAGAAGAGGAGGACCATCTAAAGTCAAAGAAGCCATCTTTAGAGCTTCTACAAAAGGGAAAGAAGTACAAGAAGCAGAAGGATCAGGATATATCTCAGAAGAAGATGAGGCAAATTTTGTAAAGAAACTTCAACTTGGCACAAGACGGCTTAGAGGTAAGCTTCCTTTCAAATTTTTTGATTGTGGAAGAGTTGGTCATTATTCTTCTAAGTGTCCTCATAAAGAAACATCTGCAAAAGGGAAGGAAGTAGCGAGAAGGAATAAGAATCGGTTTAGCACTAGAAAAAGTTACTACACTCATGAAGAAAGTGATGGGTTATCTGATAGTGAGGAATAATGTGAACAAGATCTTAGACTTCTCATGGCATTTGAAAAAGAATCTAGAGAAGAAAAGGATACTTTTGTGGATGCTCTATAGGAAAATGATTTTCTTGAAGATAACAATCAACTCAAAATACGCTTACAAGAAAGTAAAATACGCTTAGAAGAAAGTAAAATAACCATAGAGACTCTGAAAATCAACTTGAAGAAAAGGAGAAACACAATGAAAAATTAGAATGTGAAGTACTAAGTCTAAGAAAAGAACTTGAGAAAGTAAAGACTCGGAATCTTAGATTTGCTAAAGGATCTGAAACCTTAGATGAGATTATCAAGGTACAACGTTCTCCTCTTATAAAGAGAGGTCTTGGATATATTGGAGAATCTTCTCAAGCTTCAGCACCAAATTATCTAAGGACAGCTACAGCTGGTATACAACATTCTGACACTCAGCAAGGGAATAATGAATCTTTACAGGTAAAGCATGATCATCTCAATTCAAATAACACTAACAGGAATATCTCTCAAAGAAACAACAATCAACAAGTAAATTCAAGTAGAAGATTTCATGATCGTGGAAATTTCTTCTTCAATGGACAATGTTTCTCATGTCACAATTTTGGTCATAAAGCTGTTCAATGTGTTGCATATAAAACCATCATGAAAAGAGAAGCAAGACAGAAAAGGATTGATATTGAAACAAAGAAGAATACCTATAACAACTTTTCTCCTCTTCAAAATGAAGTTTAATGTGCTTATTGCAATAACTTTGGCCATGAAGAATCTGAATGCAAGAGCAAAGTTTAGCCAAAAGAGCATTTTCCTTCAAGCTCTAAAGTATGGAAAAAGAAATATTTACAGGTTGAAAATTGTGGCATAGTGTTATTTGCAGAAGGTGAAGAAAATCAATGGTACATTGATAGTGGATGCTCAAGACACATCACAGGTGACAAAAACTTAATTCTTGCATATAGTGCTCTAGAAAAGGAAAAGAATGTTACATTTGGAAATGATACTCCTACGGTCATTAAGGGAAATGGGTCTGTTTTTCTAAAATAAAAGGTGAAAGCTAATAATGTCATGTATGTGGATGACGGGCATAACCTGTTAAGTGTAAGTCAAATGTGTGATCAAGGAACTGAAGTTGTCTTGAGTTCAAAAGAATGTGTGGTACGTGATCTTGATATAGGTAAAACAATTATCAAAGGAAAAAGAACTCCAAGCAACTTGTATGTATTGAAGAACTGCAAAGAACAATGTTACTTGAGTAAATCCTTAGAAAACTAGCCATGGCATAGAAGGTTGGGACATCTGAGCTTCTCTCAGATCAACAAATCAAGCAGACTTAAAACTGTCCGTGATCTTCCCAATATTACTCTACCCGAAAATATCATATGTAAGTCTTGCCAATTTGGTAAACAAACCAGAGTATAGTTTAATGCCAAGGAAGGATCATCAAGAAAGCCTCTTGAAGTTATTCATACTGACATATGTGGACCTATGAGGAAAAAGTCACCACGTGGTGAACAATACTATATCTTGTTTATTGATGATTTCTCTAGAATGTGTTGGATTGCTCTTAAACACAAATATGAAGCACAAGGGAGAAATTTCGCAGCTTCAAAGCTCGGTTGAAAATGAATTAGATCTAAAAATCAAGTGTCTTAGATATGATCGAGGAGGAGAATATACTTCAAATGAATTCCTTGAATTTTGTGAACAACATGGCATTAAAAGACAATTTTCTGTAGCTGGAACTCCACAACAAAATGGCGTAGCAGAAAGAATGAATGGAATAGTTCAACAAATGGCTAGAGCTATGCTTGATGATTCAGGAACACCTGACACATTTTGGGGAGAAGCAACACATACAGCGGTAAACATTCTCAACAAGGCACATGTTCGTGTAAATAGTGACAAAACTCCATATGAACTCTGGTATGGTAATTCTCCATCTGTGAAGCATTTTAGAGTTTTTGGAAGCAAATTCTTTATAAAAAATAATGATGAAAAACTTGGCAAGTTTGAACCCAGAGCAGATGAAGGAATACTTCTTGGTTACTCCTCTAGGAGTAGAGCATATAAATGTTACAGTAAAATACTTTGGAAGATTATTGAATGTATTGATGTTGTTATTGATGAGTCTCCCGTAGCTCCAAAAGAATAAAAACAAACAACAGATGAAGACGATGATGACATATATCCTTCTACATCAAATAGAAATGATATATACAGTGAACCCAATGAAGAACCCGAAGAATATTTATCTGAAAAAGCTCCATCTAGATATGTTCAAAAGAATCATCCAGAATATCAAATTTTGGGAGAAAAGGGATCAGGTGTACAAACAAGAAGGACTCTTGTGGGATCTTCTAGCTATCTGGAATTTCTATCCACTATTGAATCACACGATGTCAATCAAGCTAGAAAAGACGAATTTTGGATTCAAGCCATGAATGAAGAACTTGATCAAATTGAAAATAATCACACTTGGGACTTAGTACCAAGACCTCATGACAAAAATTTCATTGGAACTAAATGGATATTTAAAAACAGGTTAAATGAGAATGGGGATGTTATAAGAAATAAAGCTAGACTTGTTTGCAAGGGGTATGCTCAACAAGAAGGTATATACTTTGAAGAAAATTTTGCTCCTGTAGCTAGACTTGAAGCCATAAGAATGTTTCTTTCTTTTTCAAGCTTCCAACAAATCAAAGTTTATCAAATGGATGTTGTAACAACTCGTGCTTTCTCAATGGTGATCTAGAAGAAGAAGTTTATATAGAACAACCAAGGATTCATTTTGGGAATGATGAAAAACTTGTTTGTAGACTTAAAAAGGCTCTATATGGCCTCAAACAAGCTCCAAGGGCATGGTATTATTATCTTGACAAATATCTTCATCAACAAGGATTTTCAAAGGGGTCTCATTGACAGAAACTCAGACACAAAAACTAAAATGATAAACTATTGATTGTAGTTGTATATGTTGATGATATCATTTTTGGAAGTAATGAAGAATCTATGAGTCAGAAATTTTCTTCTTTATGCATTAAGAATTTGAAATATCTTTACTTGGGGAACTAACATTCTTCTTTGGCTTGCAAGTGCATCAAACTATAGATGGCATATTCTTATCACAAGAAAATACCAAGCAAATTCTGAAGAAGTATGGCATGGAAGAATGCAAAACTGTAAGTACACCAATGATAACTGGATGTAATCTCAGTTCTCATGATGATTCTCCCACGGTGAATCAACCAGAATACAGATCTATGATAGGAAGTCTACTTTATCTCACTAGGACTAGACCAGACATTATGCATGCGGTTGGGATTGTTGGACGATTCCAAGCTAATCCAAAAGAGTCTCACCTTTAGGCTATCAAAAGAATATTCAAATATCTACAAGGAACTCAAGACTTTGGACTATGGTATCCAAAGAATGTTGATCTCACTCTTCATGCTTACACTGATGCAAATTGGGCTGGAAATGTTGATGATCGGAAAAGCACTAGTGGTGGTGCATTCTATATGGGGCCCCGTTTAGTATCTTGGTTCAGCAAGAAGCAAAGCTCTATTGCCTTATCTACAGCAGAAGCAGAATATGTGGCTGCCGCATCATGTTGCACTCAACTTCTTTGGATGATGCAAACCTTACAAGATTTTCAAATCAAATGTTCACCCCCCATCTCCATTATGTGTGATAATACAAGTGCCATCAGTATCTCAAAGAATCCTGTTTATGCATTCCAATACCAAGCACATTCCCATCAAGTATCACTTCTTGCGTGAACAAGTGCTTGAACAAAAGGTGAAGTTGGAGTATGTTCCCTCCAAAGAACAAGATGCTGATATATTTACCAAACCTCTGCCCAAGGAAGCGTTCGAATATCTCAGACAGAAGCTAGGAGTAGTCTCTGCCATACAGAAGATCATATCTGCTTAAATGCAGAAGATTAAATTGGATACGCGGATTTCTGAAAAGAAAGTTGCGTATATACGTGAGTTTATACAAAGAAAACCGCGTATGGGTGGTTGCTGACAAATTTTTCTGGGACAGCATTCTTCAGCACAGCTATGGTGCTGTTGGGTATCTCTGGTGATGTTTCAGCTCTCATATTTCTGTTTCATTCTCTGATATTTGATGAAGATGCCTTGATGATTTGCTGTTGAAATTTTTCAGGACGCACAAGCTAAGGGGGAGATGAAGGAGTAAAATGGCTCAAGAACAGGTGCACAGGTTCAGGGGGAGCATTAGCCTTGCTAAGAATTATGCGTTGTTGGCATTATGATGGTTCTGAAATATGATCTCTCTCTTGAGATATTTTTAGTATTTATTAGAAAAGTTCATGTTGTGACCTATGATGTAAAATTGTAATATTCAGTCATGTAAGGACATTGATCAAATTTGTAAACCCACTTGGTTGGGTACTTGAGTCAAAATGTGCAAACCCACTTGGTTGGGTACTTGAGTCACATATGTAAATCCACTTGGTTGGATCATTGATGTAAGTTTGAGTCCTTGGTGATAGGAAAGGTCATAGAGTCATGTACTTCATTGAAAATATGTTTGAAGATTCAGCATGAACTCAGGGGGAGCATGGTAACTTCAATGCACATCAGATCTATAGAGCTCTTCTTTCTACATGTGAAGAAAAACCTTGTTTTGGTTTTGATCTGCCCTTTTCCCTTGATGTCAAAGGGGGAGAGTGTCATGGTGTTTGAATAGGGGGAGAGTATCATGGTGTTTTCATAATGGTTATATTCAATGTATCTATCTGTTGTGGTGATAAAACACCATCATGGTTGCCATCAAGTCCAAAGGGGGAGATTGTTGGCAATATGATGCAATGTGTTGTCCTTGATGGCAACCTAATTGATGAAGTTGATGGCAACCGACTTGATGAGTTTATTAATGATGAAAATCTGATGTATCTACAAAGCAGCTCAAAAGTAGTAGAGAAAGAAATTTCAGTAAGTGCCAGAGAAATGATAAATATGTTATGTCACAAAGCATAAACGGGTTTGTAAAGGCGAAGTAGCGTATGTACACGGAAAAGTACGTACCAAGTAGCGTATGCCTATTTGCGCTCTAAATTTATAAAACCAGGGGACATTACCATGGTATTGGCCCACAATATTGAGTGCTGGATTATCTATTTGATCCCATCCAGGAATACCATTGAAAGCTATGTGGTTTTGACTCATGGTATTGATAAAGGCTAAACCTATATAAGGAGAAGAGAATAATAGTGCAAGGTGTGCATATGTCTGGGTTTTAATAAATACTTCACTCTAAAGCATATCTGCATGGTGGAACTCTGTTCTTAATTGATAGATCTGAATCTATGATGCACCTATGGATATGATGAAGGTTCAAGATCTCTAGATCTAGAAATGATGAATCTCTAGGATGATCTGAAAAGAAATGATGAAGACCTGGCGCAATTCTAATAAAGAAATTGAAGAAATCTGGGTAATTTTATAGATCTAGTCTATTCTGCAAAGTTTATCTTTTATAGATGTATACGCAAGTTCATTTCATGAAAAGCGCGTGTATACGCGGGTCCGCTTAAAGAAAAGTGCATATGGTAGTCAGGGTTTCTAAAAATAAAATGCACTAAAGTATACGCATGTTTGTCTCTGTGAAAGCGCGTATATACGCAGGTTCAGTGAAATAAAAGTGCGTATGGAATCTAGGGTTTTGCTGAAGTATGTGGAATGAAATTTCTGATCTGTTTTGTTGTTTTACTGCTATCTGTCAATGATGTATTCATACAGATCTGGGTGGTTTAACTGTTGACTATGTTGTTGATTATGTCGATTAAAGATCAAGTTGTTGGTTGATTGGTTGATGATTCAATGACTAATGACCATATAAACAGTTTTGTATGGTTGATAGATTGTCTGAACAGAAATCTGATCTCAGATCTGAATATGAGTCTGAACTAATTCTGAAAGAAAGCATACACAGAAGAATACGCTAGTTGGTGAAAAGGAAAGCGCGTGCATATGTGGAAATGGTGAATAAAAGTCGCGTATACAAAGTTACTATACACTGAAGCATACGCAGGTTGGAGTGAATAAAGACGCGTATATACGCGAGCTACATAAAGGAAAAAAGTGTATGGTATTTGAATTAATGTTCATGGTTGAGTTTACATCTGCATATCTATTCTGAAGTCTGGGTTATCTCTGATATTCTGGTTACAGTGATCTCACTATTCTGTTTGAAGCATTGGGAAAAGTATGTTTGTTGATGATTAGTGAAGGGCTGTGTTGAAGCTATTTGATCCAGTATGAAAATTGATGAAATGTGGTCTGCAGTGGTGCTGAGGTTCGAAGCCTTCAGTCAGGGTGTAGTAGCTCCCTTCCAGTGGTAGCTGGTAAACGAGAGCAGGGGGTAGTAGCTCCCTTCCAGGAGAGGCTGGTAAACGAGAGTAGGAGGTTGTAGCTCCCTTCCAGGAGAGGCTGGTAAATGAGAGAAGGTTGTAGCCTTTTGTAGGTGGGTGCCTGCATGCTGGTATGATTCTGCGCCAGTACATGGTTGTAAGAAGTTTTCTTTATATAATAAATATTGAAGAATGAGACGACGGCAGCGGTGGTTTTCTCCCGAATTGGGTTTCCACCTTAAATCCTGGTGTTCATGTGTGTTGCTTATGTGTGATGGTTTATTTTGTTCTTATTGCACCTGTTTACTGCTTATTAGACATCTGATGAATGAATGATGTAATGATCTAAGTTAAGAATTAAATGCATAATTAGATCTCTGGACATACGCAAGTTTTCTTAATGATATCCATGTGTATACGTGAGTTTTGTTTAGTAAAGTAGCGTATGGGTTTAAAAGCAAGAAAAAGTAAAAAAATTCCAGTCAGCACTAAATACTGATTCACCTCCCCCCCTCTCAGTATTTTTCCCAACAACATTAACAGAGTTAGAAATATCATTGCCTACAATGTACCAACCTTTTCACCTTTTGCTATTACCGGGGCTCCTTTGGTGACCTTCCAAGTTTTATCTGTGAAAGTTGTCACACAACCTTTACCACCTAACTACCCTATTGAAATCAGATTTTTCTTCAGATCTAGAATATGCCTTACCTCCTTTAATATCCATTGGTTTCCATTCTGTTGTTTTACAAAAACTTTACCCATTCCAACAATTTTACAAGATTTATCATCACCCAAATGAACTTGTCCAAAATCTCTTTGAACATAGTCATGAAAATATTTCTTATCAAGTGTGGCATGGAATGAGGCCCCTGAATCTACCACCCAGGAATCAATAAAATTTTTGAAAGAAAGAATCAAAGAATCTTGTAACACATCACCTATCACATTTGCTTCATGATTTTTTTCTTGATGTGCGTCTCCTTCTTTTCCCTTCCGCGATCTACAGTCTTTCTTTAGGTGTCCTTTATTTCCGCATTTCCAGCACACTATCCCCGATCTAGACTTTGATCTACCTTTCCTTGATTTACTGCAATCTCCCGAGCTCTTTCCTCTTTCCATTTTTCTTCCCCGGGACTCTGCACTCAAAGCATTACCCGATGTCTCACCGGAGCTTTTCCGTCGCATTTCCTCACTAAGGATAGCACTGAAAACATCATCAAAATTTAAAGTACTAGATCCAAAGACAGAGTTACTAATGGCCATAACTAAACGTTCCAGCTTTCTGGCAATGTGAAATGAAATAACATAGCCCTAACTTCATCATCAAAGTTTACGCCTATAGAACTTAACTAACTGGTAACTATATTAAAATCATTTAAATTGTTTGTAACAGATCCACCTTCTGACATCTTCATATTAAATAAATGTTTCATAAGAAATACCTTGTTTGAGGCCAAAGGTTTTTCATGTAGTTTTGCCAATGCCTTAATCAAACCCTCTATTTTTCTTTCCTTCGAAATATTTAAGGCTACCGATGTCGCTAGGCACAACCGTACTATTCTGAGTGCCTTTCTATCGACAATATCCCATTTTGTGTCTCTCATAGTCGTTGAATTCTTTGTTTTTCCACTCATTGGTAGGTATAGATCTTTCTGATACAAATAATCCTCCATCTGCATCTTCCACAGCGGGAATTTTTGGCTGTTAAATTTCTTGACCCTAAATTTACCATCTTCTACCATTTCTCCCACTCAAACCAGGAAATCTTCTTTCCTGCGAGTTTATCATCCAAATAGACCTTCGTCTCTGATACCAGTTGTTAGAAAATTATATCTTACAGAGCAATGCAACACATAAAATATGTGGAAAACGCAAGCACACAAAACACATAAAACCAGAGAGACACGGATATACGTGGTTCACCCAGTTTGGGCTATGTCCACCCCAAATAGCCAGTCCTTCCTTTTTATTATCCAGCAAAATGAAGAGACACAACCTACAGCAGATCCACTGTAATATCCTCTGTTCTCTCTCACAGTCTCCCTATCTATTTCTCACTCTAAGAATACACATACAATACACAGTCGCAATAAATTACCCTCATACAAGCAAGGGGTTGCCTTCTAGGGTGAAAAACCCTAAACTAAACATAACTTCTACCGTCAGATCATCTGCCTAATGAACGGCCCAGATTGAATAGAAATTACTATACTTTTACAAGGCAATTTTACATCTGTTTTTATCTCCTGGGGCACCGCCCCAGAAACCCCCCACCAGGGGGGGGCTCCATAAACTCACAGCCGCCCTGCCTGGACCCCCCCAGGCAGCGTATAATTACGGGTGGCTTTGCCGCCCCATTAAGGTACAAGGGTCCAACGCTGTGATACAAAATAAACAAGATAATCAGGCTCCACACCCAACAATGTTTACCCTAGTGGACCATTTAGCTTGGGTAAATGTGGGAGGAGGGTGGACAGGGTAGTATCAGAACCAAGGAAAATTTTAAGAAACCCCCCAAATTTATATGTATAATAAATGGGTGAATCCCCATGGTATATAGAAAAATGTATAGGCTATTTTTTCATTAATATAATATACATATCTAATTTTTTGGCGAATATTTAACTAAATTATAAATATATATATATATATATATATATATATATATATATATATTAGCAAATTTTTCACTAGGTTATAAAGTATTGAAAATTCTTGGTTAATCTTCTAAAAAATTAGAAAACATCGTAAAATATTAGTCATTCATTACCAATTTATAGAAACATATGTAATAATAAATAAATAAAATTAGTTAAAAACTATGATATACAATTTTCCATGTTTTGGAAAAGAAAAATCACGAGTAATGTTGCTCTAGGTTCTTGTTATACACTATTGAAAATATTTTTGCATTTTTTTATTATTTTTTACCACAAATGTCTTATCACATACCAAGGGGAAATTAATTGGAAAGGCAACCCCAAAGGCATGTGATGTTGAACCAAATAAATTATTTTGCTCAAAATTGGTCTTTACGCATCTAGATAATCCTGCCATATTCTATGTAATTCGTATTCTATAGGCTTCACATGAAAATAAGGTTTATGAATAGCTATATAAAAATCATGAATATATACATAAAATTCTTTTGTTTTCTTATACATCACTTTTCTAAAAGGTAGATGCTCCTCCAATTTCTCAAGTTCAAATAAAACAACAACTTTAAAATATGGTGTTTCATCATAATATGTAGTTTTTTCACCTACTTTTGGATCATAACTATTGTGGTCATTGTTGCAATTTATTATATAGTTAACAACTCTAATAATGTTGACTTGGTAAAAAATTAATTGAAATCGCACAAAATAAAAAATGAGAATGAATGGAAGATGAATATGCATTGAAACTTAATTTCCTACACAATGAAAAAAAAAGGTAATAACACAAACTCATTAAAAATATACAATGGGTGAGTTGAAAATTTAATACAAATATAAAAAATAGTCTATGCATGTTCATTACATAAAATAATATGTTACAAAACAATGAGGATCAATGAGTTTTTCACTTCGATAATAGTACTACACTAAACAATCTATCATTCTCAACTAATTACATGTGATGTTTTTTGTATTGGTATCAAAGTATAATTGCATTAGATGAATGTCTTTCTCATGATAATATGACTTCTATGGTGAACACATAGGATACTAGTACATAAACCATCTTTTCTTCACTTAACAAAGCAAAGATCATTTTCCTCTCTTAACAAAAAATAAGTATTTTTAAAGAAAATATAAAATAAAATAGTAGATTCTAAAAGGTGAAGATTCTTGTGTGACAACACAATGTGAGAGGAAATAAAAATAAAAATAAAATAAAATATATCCTTCAATAATCAAATATATAAAGAAAATAATAATAATTATGGAAAACTGTTGGAACAGGGTCTCCTACGAGCTGTGAAACTGGTCCATTTTTTAATACTTTTGATTAGATTTAGTCTAGCGTAGGGGTTTTGGGGTGGTTCAAAGCCCCGAAAGCATTGTAATAGGTAAAAGGGAAAATCGGGGGTCCGAAAACCACGGTTTTCGGACCATAGGAAATTTTAGGCTATATTATTATAAATAGAGTAACATTTTGTATTGTAAGGTACAAAAGAAAGAGCTATTGATGCGAATTGTGGTTTAAGTTGTCTGTGTGGGTTTTTGGGGAACAGACTGCTATTGGCTGTGTGCGCGGAGTTCCAAAGTCCAGCTATGTGCGGACCCTGCTGCTGTGTGCGTAGGCTGTGAAGGGGATTGTAAGAAAGAACTGATGAATTGATGAATAAGAAAGGTTGATAGAGAACTGAATCTATGTGTACTATCTTTTGCAAATCATTAGTACTTACTGCATTCTGTACTTTCTATATTTAAGCTGCGAAAAACCTGTGTAAATGTGTTTACTGTATCTGGATCTGTTCTGTTTTGTTTTATGCTATATTGTGCTACTATCCTAGAAATATATAACTATAGATCTAGCGCATGTGGATGCGGAAGAGGCATATCGAACCTACACGACTAGAGGCGATCTGGGTATTACTCAGTTGAACGTAGCTTTGCTTGCATTACCCATCCTTTCTCAGGGTGCGGAAACATGGTTTCAGCACCCACCCATACTACTTCAGGTGAGACTTTGACATGTGAAAGCAGGTCACTGCCGAAAGGGCCAGTAGTATAGGGGTTTGTTGGAAAGCCTTGAACTCTGAACCTGGGTCAAGACCCCTCGAGCCAGGAAATGGTTCCGTTGCTGGGACCTGGTGCATTTTGAGAAAGGGATCGGGTAATGACCAGAGAATATTGGAAGCCTGAAAGAAAGGAAATTGAGGACTGGTTTGAAAAGTAGATCCAGGAATTCGCAGTAAAAGAAAATCGCAATGTGAAGTTAAGGGCAGAAAAGTGGAAATATAGGTACATTCTTATGGAAAGCTACGAAATATTCTTTGTAAAATTTTTGATTGAGATTCAGGAGTGGCTAGCCAGACTTGTAGAATTCTAGAAGTGTTGGAAGGACGAACGAGTCAGTCAATGGACCCCAGAGCTAATTCGGCGACTGGAAAGAACTGATAATACTATCACGCGCACAGTAGATCACTAGGTGGATAGTGTTCTTGGAGAATTTGTGACGAAATTTTCCATTGTTCAGTTTGTCTCGCACTCTGAGGCCGAGCGACGATTCCTTAAAGGGTTCTGGGGCACATTTCTGAGGACATTACCAATATTTTTTATTAAAATATTACTGTGTAAAAAGAGCATTTTGTGTAGTCATACCGACTAAATGACCTCAGATCTAGACGAGAGTGCGACACGTAGTGGTAAATACTATCAGACCAACCTTTACGAGGGGAGATCTGCCTATAATCTATTACATGAACCAGCTACGCAAGATTCCCCACCACAACACAAACGTAGGAACTCACCCATACCGCCAACCCCGCTGGATGGAGATCTGGCTGCACACCTGAGACTACCTACCTTCAAGGGGGTAGGGGATGAGGATATGGATTGATTTTTATTTGTTGCAAATTCCTTCTGGACTATGCAAAATGTGGCAAGAAAAATGGTGAAAAGGGCGCAGCTATCCCTGACATTCGAGGACAGAGCACTGGACTGGTATATGAGATACATCGCCTAGAACAGAAGTGAATCTATTCAAGATATCAAAGATGCTCTGAAGCAACAATTCCAAAAGCCAAAATCTTACTCTCATCTGGTAGCGAAAGTAAAGGACTTCAAATAAGGTGCATCTGAATCGGAGTGGGAGGTTGATCAGCGATTGAAGAGAGAAATCAGGGAAGGAGGATTCGAGTATGATGATAGACAACATACGGAATGGTTCACTGCTATGTTGTTACCCCACCTACGCACCCCAATGAGTCACCAAACCTTTGAATCACAGGAAAAAGCTGTGGAAGCCACTATGAAACTAGAAGTTGTACCCAGAGAGGATACGTCAGTAGGGGTCCAGCAAATTCAAGAACAGTTGGGAGCTATGCATATGGAAATTCAGAACCTGTGAAAGGAGCGAGGAAAGGATGCCCGCGCAGATCTATGGTGCATACGATGTCAGGTATCTGGCCATATAAAGGATCAGTGCTCTCTACTGGAAGATTACATATAAGTGGGACGACCTAGTTTGGTATGACTAGGAGTAAGTGGGAAACCCATCCTGTCGTGACCAGGCTCGACAGGACCTGCACTATGGTGCGATTATTGCCGTGTAGCAAGACTACATGATACAAACCATTGCCCTTGTCTAGGCACGTATGTCTCAGAACTGAAGCAACAGTGGTGCAGCTTATGCCAGTCAGTGGGACACGATGAGTAGAACTGTCACACTTACAACTTGATGATATATCGTGGGAACTTATATAGGGTACAATTGGACCCTACATCGCCAAGAACGATCGCAAGCTTTGAAGGATCTCCAGCACAAGGAAGAGGATGTTGGGGAGGAAGTGCAGGATGAGGACGTGGGCAGTTAGTATGTTATAACTGCGGGGAGCTGGGACACTTTGCTAGGGACTGTCAAAATCCCACCAGGAAATCGTACAAATATTGTAGACACCTAGACCATGTGGTTGAAGATTGCCCAATTTTAATAGCCAAGATGCAGGAAATGTTGGGAAAAATACTGAGAGGGGGGGTGAATCAGTATTTACTGCATATTCAAAACTTTTTACTTTTTCACTTCCTAAAACCCATATGCTACTTTGCTTTAGTAAACTCGTGTATACACGCGGATATCCTTCATACAACTCGCGTATTAGCAGAGATCTAGATATGCAGATATTTATTAACTTAGTTCTTCACTTATATCATTCCATCATTCATTCATTAGATGTTCTACAAACAGTAAACATGTGCAGTAAGAACAGAATAAACCATCACACATAAGCATCACACATGAACACCGGGATTTTTAGCTGGAAACCCAAGTCAGGAGAAAACCACCGCTGCAGTTGCTCAGCCTTCAATATTTTATTATAGAGAAAATATCTTACAACATATGTGCTGGTGCAGACTCCTACCAGCACGCAGGCACCCACCTGCGCTCGTTTACCAGCCTCTCCTGGAAGGGAGCTCCAACCCCATGACTCGTTTACCAGCCTTTCCTGGAAGGGAGCTACGACCCCCTAATCTCGTTTACCAGCCTCACCTGGAAGGGAGCTTCAACCCCTTGACTGAAGGCTACAACCCTCAGCACCTCTATGGACCACGTTTCATCAATTTTCACACTGGATCCAAAGCTTCCTTTAGGACACCACTTGCAGGCCACGTTTCATCATATTTTCAGACTGGACCCACTCCATACATTTAAGCACAGATACATATAACTCACTGACATATATCAGTGAACCAGCAGAATAGATCAGACATTTCTTACCACATACTTTAGCAAACCCTAGTTTGCATACGCGCTTTCCTTTCACTGATATCGCGTATATACGCGCTTCCGTTCACACAAACCAGCGTATACCTCAGTACAGAGTTCATTTCATTTCGCATACGCGCTTTCTCTTCAGCAAAGCCGCGTATATACGCGCTTCCTTTGCGGTGAACTAGCGTATAGATTTTCAATCATTATAGAGCAGCATACTTCTTCAGATCAGATATTCAGTTCAGATTCAACCCTTTACTTCAGACAGATGTTCGCCTCATCACAGATCTAATTACTCCATAAACAGATCTAGTAGATACAAATGCATTTCAGATCTAGATCCCCTTCTTCATCATTTTCTTCATTGGTGCATCATAGATTCAGATCTATCATCAAGCCTTTACCCTTTCCATACAGATATACTTCACAGAGAAGTATTCATTCAAGCTCAGACATCTTGCTCCCACACTCATGATTTGCACAATGAATTTATTCTCCTTATATAGGTTTACCCTTTTTTCAATACCATGAGCCCCTTTTTCAATACCATGAGCCAAAACAATACCATGAGCCCAAAACTACATTACTTCCGATGGTATTCCTGGACGGGGTCATTTAGACGAATCATTACCCAATACAATGGGTCAATACCATGGTGGTTACCCCTGGTTTTGCACTTTATGAGCGCTTTTTCCCATACGCGACTTCGCATGTTCTTTCCCGCGTGCATATGCGAATTCCCTTAGGCAAATCCGAGTATGTCTAGAGACATACTCTTTTCATCATAGATCTATCACATGATGAATTCCTTTCTTCATTGCCTTCTGTACTCACTGAAGATACATCAGATTTAGTTCATCAAGACATATTCTATCAAGCGCAACTTCATCAAGTAAGTTGTCATCATCTTCATCAAGTGGGTTTCCTTTCAAGGACAACACTCAGCATCACATTGCTAACAAACATCATTTCATATCAGATTTACAGCATTTACCAAGTCCATCAAGTCAAGAATAACTTCATCAGGTGTATTGCCATCAAGGACAACACATGCCAACAATCTCATGTCTTCATCTTCATTCAGTGGGTTGCCATCAAGGACAACACTCTGCATCATATTGCCAACAATCTCCCCCTTTGGACTTGATGGCAACCACGATGGTGTTTGATCATCACAACATATAGGTACATTAATAATACAATGACACCATGTCACTCTCCCCATTCTTTGACACCATTATCTTCATTCAAACACCATGTCACTCTCCCCCTTTGACATCAAGGGCAAAGGGCGGATCAAAAACCAACACACTCTCCCCCTTTTCTCCTCATGTGGAAGAAGCGTTCTGCAGATCTGATATATACTGAAGTCACCAAGCTCCCCCTGAGTTCATGATGAATCTTCAAACATATTTTCCAATGAAGTATATGACTCTATGAACTTCCTATCACCAAAGAATCATACTTACATCAAATATCCAACCAAGTGGATTTACATATGAGACTCAAATACCCAACCAAGTGGGTTTACACATTTCAGTTCAACTACCCAACCAAGTGGGTTTTACAAATTTGACTCAGCTACCCAACCAAGTGGGTTTACAAATTTTGACAAGTCCTTACATGACTAAAATTTACAATTTTACATCATGGGTCTCAACATGACCTTTTCATCAAAATACAAATATGACTTTTCATAACCAACACCAGAAAGTCCTCAAGAAAGAGAACATATTTCAGAATCAACATAATGCAAACAATGCATTATACTCAGCAAGGCCAATGCTCCCCCTGAATCTGTGCATCCAAGCATCCTTTTCATATGACTAAGGCTCCCCCTTAGTTTGTGCATCCTGAACACTTTCACCAACAAATCATCAAGGCATCTTTATCAAAACATGAGAAATAGAATTATGAGAACTGGAACACCACCAGAGATACCAAACAGTATCAGAGATACCAAACAGCACTGCAGCTGTGCTGAAGAGAGCTGACTCCAAACAGAAATTTGTCAGCAATCAGACATACGCGGTTTTATGTGCATGAACTCGCATATATACGTGACTGTGTTTCAGGAAACCCACGTATCCAATACTATCTTCTATATATTAACCAGATCTGATCCTCTGTGAGAAAAATACAGTGTTCAGCTTCTTTCTGAGATATTTGAATGCTTCCCTGGGCTACATATAGATAGAACAGTGTAGTTGTGTCTTCAGGCGTCATCCAACGGTTGTAGCATAGGCACATTAGTAACCAAGCCTTCAGATTCTTTGCAGCATCAATACAATCTTTCCAAGAGAGATTATCATACCAGAACAACATCTTCACACAAGTGTCAAGCAATCATTCATGTGGTCCACCACCATCCTACATCACCATGACCTTTAAGATTTAACATGAAGTAACATATGTAGGAAAAGATCTCAGCCATAGTAACAAACTATGCATTAACTATTCTTATCTCTGAATCAAACGACATCCAACTCATCCATGTGTGAGCACAAAAGATTCTTATCAGCAACCAGGGCGTAAAATCTCATCATAATAAACCATGTACCAGATCATCATCATTTGAACATGAGTATCACAAAAACCAAAGAATAAGCAGTCATATTGCCAACAATGCAATCATTAGTATTCAATCTGCTGCTCCCCCTGAACCAGTGCTCCTTCTTAACTTGTGCAACCTGAATACGTTCATCAGTAAGTCATCCGCAACAATCTCTGCATGAACTGTCCTTATCTCCGAATTATAAGACTTTCATCTCAACAATGAATACTCTTCATCAAAAAGCAAACAGGACTCATCCACAATCTTCAACATAAGAAACCATGTATCATATCATCATTATTTAGAACTGAGAAACTAAGCTGATATTGAGTCAATAATACAGTTATTAACAGTTAGACTGATGCTCCCCCTCAGCCTCTGCTCCAGATCTTCAGCTATCATATAAATTCTCTTATCATCAATGCATACGCGACTGTGTCTGCTGGAACTTGCGTGTATACGCAACTTTTTCTAATAGAACCCACGTATGGAAAGTGAAGCATAGAAATTTTTCACATTCCTTCATCTTCCCCTGAACTTGTACTTCATGTACCTGTCTTCTTCATATCAGATGCTCTGTCAGAAATACATATAACCAGAACAATCAAATCAATCATGAGAATCATCATACATTGCTCTCCCTGTGACGATACATTACTAAATCTGATAATGTATCTCACATCATTCCTGCAGTCAATAAGAAAAGTAAGCTTCAGAAGCGGATGACTGCAGTAGGCTCAGAATTCCCTACGTTTCTGATCGGTCCTCCATCTTTTTCCAGATTTGTTTGAACTTTCTATTTGTGTGCTGGAAGTTATCCAATTTCTCATATCTGTTCAAACTGCATTCCTTTTCTACATGTCCATACTTGTTACAAGAATAACATCTCATGTGTCCAGAGAAATAAGCATAAGAATCATAATGAGTATTTCTAATCTTCCTCCTCTTACAATCAGCTGCTTTATGTCCATACTTGTTACATGAAAAACAATATCCCTTGAAGAAACCAGAGTACCTTTCTATGTAGGAACTGTTTGTTTGAGGCTGAAATGATCTGCTCCTGCAATTTGTTGCAACATGCCCATAATTATGACATTTAAAACATTCAACGTTCTTGAATGAATTCCTTTGAGAATTCATGATTGTTGGTTGATCTTTTGTCTCTTTCAACACTTCGGGTTTTGCATTGACTTCCTCTTAATTTTTAGCACTTCCTTGTGAGCTAGATTATCCTTTAACAGTTTCATGGAAACCAAGACCAAGTTTGATAGCATGAGACCTTTGATTACTCAGAATATTGTCCAAAATATTAGTACTATCTTGAAACCTCAAAATTTTTACCTTTTCTTCTAATTTACCTTTGAGAATGTTTACCTCAACCTCCAAGGCTTGGCATTGCTTTGTCATGCTTTCTTCTTTCCTTCTTCCATCTTCTACTTGATCCTTTAGATTTAGAATCTCTTCTTTCAACCAATTTTCATTTTCTTCACATTTTTGTTGCAGCTCTTCATTCTTCTTCTTCGACACTTCGAGATTTACTTTCAGAGATATGTTTTCTGCTTCAAGTCCTGCATTATTCTTATTTTATTTATCTAAGTCTTCTTTGAGGGAAATGATTTCTGCTTCAAGTCCTTCCTTTTCAAATGATGATAGATGTTCCTCATTCTTCTTACTTGATGCTTCAAGATTTGCTTGTAGAGAGATGATTTCAGCTTCAAGTCTTTCATTCTTCTTATTTGATTTTTCCAGATCTGCTTCAAGTCCTTTACTTCGATTGTATACATCATCGAACATCAAAGCTTTGGAGGCAGATTCCTTCTCATTCAATATTCTTTGTTGATCTTTGATAACTTCTTCACTATCATCACAATTCATTGTACCAATGAGACAATTAGGACCCCAATCACTATCTGATTCATCTTCTTCAATTTCTGCTAACCATGTTTTCTGAGAGATCTCCTTGTTTCGAGTAGGCTTCTTCTTTTGCTTCTTTTCCATGAGCACTTTCAGATCATGGTCAGAATCTTCTTCATCTTCACTGGACACTTCATCATCATCTTCTTTTGCATAATAACTCTTTCTCTTTTCAAATTGTTTCCCTTTACCATGTTTTTCTCTATAAGGACATTTAGCAGCATAGTTACCAACTTTTCCACACTCAAAACATTTGAAGGGAAGCTTACCTTTGAATCTTCTAGTACCTAGTTGGAGCTTTCTCACGAAATTCGCTTCTTCTTCATCGGATATATAGCTGGATTCTTTGACAACTTCCTTTTCTTTTCCTCTTGCAGATACCTTAAAAACAACTTCTTTGATTTGAGAAGGACCTCCTTGTCTCATTTCAAAAGCAGTCAGAATACCATGTAATTGAACAATAGTAAGAGTTTGCAGATCTTGCCTTTCTTCAATAGCTGAAACTTTAGAGTCAAATTTTGAAGTCAACGATCTTAAGACTTTTTCCACCAGAGTAGTATCAGTTATGGTTTCACCCAAATTTCTCATTCGATTTACAATATCATCTAGATGAAGAAAGAAACTGGCAACACTTTCATCACTATGCATCTTCAAATTTTCATATTCAATTCTAAGAGTTTGGAGTTTTGCACTTTTTACCTTTGTATCTCCTTCAAAGCTCAGAATGATTTTGTCCCATATTTCTTTTGTTGAATGTAGCTGCATCACTTTAGCAAATTCTGATTCATACATGCTTCCTAATAAGACATTCACTGCTTTGGCATTGATTTCATACTTCTTCCTTTCAGCTGCATCAGTAGGAATACTTGCCGGATATTGATAACCTTCTTCCACGATTGCCCATACATCTGCACCAAGACTTTGCAGATATGCTTTTGTTCGTACTTTCCAGAATATCAGATTGCTTTTATTGAATAGAGGTGGCTTTATAGACATCACTCCTTCTTGGCTTCCCATTGCGACGGATCTCCTTCAAGCGATCAAGCTTCTGTAGAAGGACCTGCTCCGATACCAATTGTTGGGAAAAATACTGAGAGGGGGGGGTGAATCAGTATTTACTGCATATTCAAAAAATTTTACTTTTTCACATCCTAAAACCCATACGCTACTTTCCTTTAGTAAACTCGCGTATACACGCGGATATCCTTCATACAACTCGCGTATTAGCAGAGATCTAGATATGCAGATATTTATTAACTTAGTTCTTCACTTATATCATTCCATCATTCATTCATTAGATGTTCTACAAATAGTAAACATGTGCAGTAAGAACAGAATAAACCATCACACATAAGCATCACACATGAACACCAGGATTTTTAGGTGGAAACCCAAGTCAGGAGAAAACCACCGCTGCAGTTGCTCAGCCTTCAATATTTTAGTATAGAGGAAACATCTTACAACATATGTGCTGGTGCAGACTCCTACCAGCACGCAGGCACCCACCTGCGCTCGTTTACCAGCCTCTCCTGGAAGGGAGCTCCAACCCCCTGACTCGTTTACCAGCCTCTCCTGGAAGGGAGCTACGACCCCCCGATCTCGTTTACCAGCCTCACCCGGAAGGGAGCTACAACCCCCTGACTGAAGGCTACAACCCTCAGCACCACCTTGGACCACGTTTCATCAATTTTCACACTGGATCCAACAACTTCAAAAGAACACAACTTGCAGGCCATGTTTCATCATATTTTCAGACTGGACCCTCTCCATACATTTAAGCACAGTCAAACATCAGCAAAAGATAGCTATAACAGAGCAGATCAGATCAGAGATTTCATACCCCATACTTGAGCAAACCCTAGTTTGCATACGCGCTTTCATTTCACTTATGTCGCGTATACACGCGCTTCAGTCCATATCAACCAGCGTATACCTCTATACAAATTTCACTACGCATACGCACTTTCTCTTCAGCAAAGCCGCGTATATACGTGCTTCCTATGCAGCGAACTAGCATATGGATCTTCAACCATTACAGAGCTGCATACTTCTTCAGATCAGATATTCAGTTCAGATTCAACCCTTTATTTTAGATATATGTTCGCCTCTTCACAGATCTAATCTCTCCATGAACAGATCTAGTAGATACAAATGCATTTCAGATCTAGATCCCCTTCTTCATCATTTACGTCATTGGTGCATCATAGATTCAGATCTATAATCAAATTGTAACCCTTTCCATTCAGATATACTTCAGAGAGAAGTATTCATTCAAGCTCAAACATCTTGCACCCACACTCATGAGTTACATAATGAATTTCTTCTCCTTATATAGGTTTACCCTTTTTCAATACCATGAGCCCCTTTTTTCAATACCATGAGCCAAAACTACATTACTTCCAATGGTATTCACAGACGGGGTCATTTAGACGAATCATTACCCAAGTACAATGGGTCCAATACCATGGTGGTTACCCCTGGTTTGCACTTTATGAGCGCTTTTGCCCATACGTGACTTAGCCGTTCTTTCCCAGCCGATGCATACGAATTCCTCAGGCAAATCCCGCGTGTGTCTGAGACATACTCTTTTCATCATAGATCTATCCATCTTGAATTCCTTTCTTCATTGCCTTACGTACACGCGAAGATACATCAGATTGGTTCATCAAGACATATTCTATCAAGCGCAACTACATCGAAGTAAGTTGTCATCATCTTCATCAAGTGGGTTGCCTTTCCAGGACAACACTCGACATCACATTGCTAACAAACATCATTTCATATCAGATTTACATCATTTACCAAGTCCATCGAGTACAAGAAGAATATCATAACTTCATCAGGTGTATTGCCATCAAGGACAACACATGCCAACAATCTCATGTCTTCATCTTCATTCAGTGGGTTGCCATCAAGGACAACACTCTGCATCATATTGCCAACAGGAAAAATAGCCCACCCCTACACAGAATGTGCAAAGGGTTAAAACCGAGCTAAGACACATAGACCCAAGTGTAAAATTCATAACACACAGCGGGATGGTCACCTAGGGAGCAAAGGAAGCACCTGCCAGGGATCTTACACCTTTGTAGGAAGTAGCGCACATCAGCAAGGAACAAGAGAACGACACACCTCAAGATGAAGGAGGGGTTGAACCCCTTTTACAGACATGTCTGAAGCTACTACGTAACCCACGAGCTTTTGAAAAACTTCAAGCATTAATGCATATATGCGCATCTCGGCTCGATTCGATTCCCGGAGTTAAGGATGTACACAAGCTATACAGTTATAAAAAATGCACCAGAAGGGAAATGCAGTTGACTGTGCATATTGGTGACTACGAGATGGATCAAGTTATTTTAGATCTTGGGTCAAATGTGAACGTATTGCCTAAATAGACATGTCAATGAATGGCAGAGCCTAAATTGGAATGGTCTACCATCTAGTTGCACATGGAAAATCAACAGAAGATCATCCCACTAGGAAGACTACCAAAAGTCATGGTAGATATCGCAAGGGTAAAAGTCCTAGCTGACTTTGAAGTAATAGAAATCGATGAATATGCAGATCCCTACCCTTCACTCCTAGGACTAGACTGGGCGATAGATATGGGAGGTGTCATCAATCTCAAAAATCACAGCATGGTGTTTGAAAATAACGGTACGCGCGTAATAGTACCACTGGATCCCGCAGAAGGTGCGCGATACATAGAGCCAGCACGCGACGAAGAAGAGATAGATCACATATATAAATTGACTACGTAGGATGAAGACTGGATTAACCCCACGGCGGAAGGAGTTCTCTGTTGGGATAAGGACAATGAATGCTTTTCTGACTCTGATGGGGAACTAGATAATTGGCAAGAATGGTTGCATGAGGTTTTAGCGCTAAGATGTCTTCGGGTTACAATGAACTTCCACTGCATCTTCGCCGAGGTAAGAGACCTACCCTACCTTGAGGACGTCGGGGACATTAAGGATTTTTTACGTGCATTCGAAGCCGAAGTTCCCTAGGACCGCAAGCTAGGAGCACTTCCACTAGCCCTGTGTGAAGCGTCTGCGTGTTGGTGGGATACGCATGGGCCGATATTCCACACTTGGGAGGAGTGTCGGGATAAGATGATCCTGCGATTTTGAGCTCCAGTTGGAAACCGGACCCAAAGGTTCCTTGGGTTAGAGGCTCCGTGCAGGTATTTGCTAGCAGGGGAAACATAAGGGTGTGATAGGACTCCAACTGAACAAGTTCACCTGGCTATCCATGACCTAGGCTTGCGTCCAACTGCGTGGTACTTAGATGTAGGGTTGTACAAGTAGATGCATAATTGGAATAATTTGTGGGCTAAGTCCCTACGAACATTTAAGGTGGTAGATGGCACAAGAATGCTCGTCGCAACCCTGCCACACTCGAATGCCCTGACTAAAGGAATAGCACGGCTGCCAAGAGGTACGGTGGCCAAGTTGCTGAAAGGGTACTTGGACCGCATTACAAAACCCCTGGTATCAGCTTTAATTCAGGATATGCAAGCCGCATGCAGGCGTCATCCAAAATCTACCAATCTATGGGAAAACCTTTAGGTACAAATAACAATTGTCAAAACATTGCACATTGGTGAGAAGGGGACCTTACCATTAAAGACAATGGGTGGCAGGCCATCAATACAGCAATTAATGGCGAGTTCGTTCTGGATGATCGATGGGAAGTTTCAAGTGGAGTTTACTCTACTATGGGATGGCCCCAGACAGTATAAGGTCAACAGGATGGTTGTGCTCAAGGCTTCGCATTGTCTCTGTACCCTACCTCTGTTATTCCCCTACCTGTTGGTTGGGATCTTTTACGTTGTCCAGGAAGCCCATCCTTTTGTTGCTATGGCAGACCCTACCTCTTCGGCACCTCCCAATTCAGCACCTACAGACATCGAGTTGAGAGGGTCCGGGGATGACAATCTTGATACGATAATTGGCCTCTGGCCCCCTTGTAATGTTCCTTTTCAGAAATTGCTCATGAATCCGGCAAATGAGAATCCTTTTTTTGAAAACATTACCAATCAATAATTGGATATATTCCAAAGATTGACTATAGGGGCATTTACTGGATATGTCACCTCTAAAAAGAAATCTCATCCTCTCCATGCTTTCTACTTTTTGCTTCCTCATCACTTCTCTGATAGCTTGATCTAACAGGTTGGGCCAGAGATCATGCTCTAATACCACTGTAATGTTCCAAATGGGGAAAAATAGGCTTAGTAAGGAATATCTTGAGATATTACTCTATGGATTCACAACAGTATGGAAATGCACCAGCAATTCTAAACCAGAGATAGACTGAAGGGGCTTTTACTAGATGTGTCACCTCTAAGAAGAGGGTGAGATCTAGAGGCTACCTGGCCCATTTTAGACTCTGGCTATAGAAAGTGGTGAAACACAGAAAGGATGGGAATGAAACACTAAAAATGGATTTTGTAGCCCTTGGGATTATTATATCTTTATATCTAATAGTTGAGTCCAAAAAGGAGCAAAAACCATCCAAGGAAGAAGCGGGAAATTCCACTTCAGGAAATTCTGCAACTGGCTTAGGGAAAACGTTGTATAAGAAAGGTAGTGAAAATATAACATAGGCCAGGGCTTAAATTCCCTATCTTAGGCTATTTTGGACCTCCATGCTGAATTTTATCTGAAAAAAATGTGTTTAAGAACCTTAAACAGGTCTCCCACAAAGTTGACTAGTTAAAAATCAGCTAAAGAGAAGAGTTGCTACAACATGAAAACCCAGCAACCAGAATTGCGCAGTTTTGCCCAGTAATCATTTAATATCAGCCATAAGGATCAGAATTCATCCATAGGACATCATACCAGCATTATGAAATATTATCCCATTAACATACAGCAAATCTCATGAGATAATAGTGCAGAAATCCATTAAAATGACATCTCCGGCATCTATAAAACTGTAGAAAAGAATGGACTGCGTCCCCCTAAGTGTGCTTCAGTAGATAAATAATGGATTTCATATCTATGGCATATCTATGGTTGTAACATCAGATCCATACCAGATCTGGAAACTACTCAGCCCCTTCTACAAGTCCCCTTTGGGGTTTTAACAAATAATGCACTAGGAAATGTAGATCTGACTTTTAATACATGAAACTGCAGGAAAATTCCAGAAATTGCTGAAGATGATTATTATTACAATATATCAGATCTATAAAATAGATATAAGCAAGCTACAAGATGAATCTTCAAGATGAGATGCAAGCCTCAATCATCAGAAAGCAAGTGCAATGAAAGATCTACACAATAGTGAAGCAGTACATAGAAAATAATGCAGTTCCCTAAGGAGAGCACTGTAACTTGAACAGAATATAGAAATATTTGTAATATATAGATATGAAATGAAAATACAATGGATATCCTCTTCCGGGTTGTCACAAGACACCCTTCCTGAGAGAGATGCCTCAAAACAATCAGAACTTTGCAAATCTGAGTCACCACTTGCTGCAAATTCACAGCAGCTGCAAAACCCTCAACAGGACCAGCACTGCTAATGGAGATGAAGCTTGGCCAAAATGCTGGATAGTGGAGAAATGTAGCACATCCTCCTCCAAAAATCTACTCTATGGAAGGAAAGAGGATTCCTAAACAGGAGATCCTCCTTCCCTAGCTAAACAACCAAGAGAAGTAGAGTTTCTCAAGCAACCTCTAATTAGAAATATCATCAACAACCCTTTCATGTGCCTTCTCCTCCTTTTTATAACATTAGGGTCTCTTGGAAAACCCTAAACCACTTCATCTCTTTGGCCCCTTTCACACTTGGAAACCCCTTCTAGAATAGTGCAGTCCATCAAGGAGGTTCAATGAACCTAGACAGCATTGGTTGACTTGGTCAAATAGGATCTCCCTTGGTGGCCTTGACCCTTTCACACCTGCAAGTTTTATTCAAGTAGCTCAAATATGCCTCTTTTCACATAGGCACTGATTTTTTCTTAAGCTTTAGGATTTTTTGATGTCCTTATTTTAATTTTATTCATCAGTACATAAAATTAAGACAAAATTAAATGTTCCAATTAGCTTGGGCTAATTAGGAACATTACAGTCCTCCCCTCCAAAAATTGTTGCTTGCCCTCAAGAAACTGCAAGGTGAGTGCTACAAAATTTCTTCCTTGGTGACACCAAAATAAGATAAGCTTCCTTCATAAGCCAAGTTCTCACCAATCCATCCATGTCTTGTTCCTCCAATGTTCTCATGAGATGCAATTAGCTCATCCCATAAGGATACAATAGATCATATGAAATAAACATGGTTTGCCCCATGATCTCTCTGGAATATGAAACATAAAATACATGGAGAGTGGTCCTCTCATGATGCACATGCCATCCTTCATTCTTTCTGCCCATGCCACATCATCATGGATGAAAGTGTGATGCATGTTTTGTGCTTTGGGGCAGCACCCTTCTCTTCTGCAAAAATCCCCCTTTTCCTCTCAAGGGAGTGGCTCAAATCAGAAATTTTGGAGGCCAATATTGGCCAAGAGGATCACATGATCTTATCATTTCTCCTTGTAACTTTGGCCTCCAAAAACATGGTGTAAGAGTGCATGAAATCAGAAATAAAAACTTGTGTAACATGATCATGTTCTACACCAATAATCTTTCTCCAACTAAGGGAGAGATGCATGGTTCCATTTCCTTCCTTAAGAGAAGGAAGAGTGGGCTGATTCAACCCTCCCAAAGATTCATGTTTCTGATCGAACTCTACATGGCCCATGCCTCTTTAACAACACTGATGTAACCCTATTTTAAAGCACTCCCCATGCTACTCCAAACCATAGTACAATAGGTGGCCATCTCACCACCTTCTTGCTACAACAAGCTTCTTCAAAGCTTGAGAATAGTGGAGGATAATCGGTGTTGGCTGAATATGATTCAAACAACACATTTCATGTTATAAATTCTTCCATGTGAGGGACTTTCCTTCATGACATAACTTCTATACATGGCCCTTTTTAAAAAGAAATAAGATACACAATGAAGCTACCATGCAGTATTCTATCCTCCTCTTGAAGCATGAATAGATATGGGAGATCTCATCCACCATGAACAAATTCACCCAATGTTTCATCCCTCCTATTATGCATGGGGAATCAATATCATGATATGAACAACTCCCCTTATGCCAACCCATGAGAAGATTGCAATTTCTCCCAAGCCCAAGTATATACAAGATTTTGAAATGCATCTTAAAAAAAAACACATGTACATACATTGTAGGCAAAAGTAAATTTATGGACATGGAGCTTATCATATGATGTCCATACCTCTTCCTTGTCAACCCAAACACCCATGCCTTCTTCTTATGCAGCCTTCTCCTCAGATACAAGGCATGTGACAAGAAAATCAAAGATTTCAGGGAGTGTCTAAACTCACCCAACAAAACCCAGCGCAGGCTGTCCTTTTCTTGCATCAAATCTGAATGTTGTAAGTGGTTCACAAGACACTTACTTACTTCCCTCATCATTCCACCATGGCTGAAAGTGAAATGGGTATTTGGTGCTTTAAGGAAGCACCCATCATGCTACATCACCTCCCTCAGCCCATCAAGGGAGTGGCCATATCTGAAAATAATCTTGGCCCATAGTTGGCCATGAAGCTTTTAAGGTATCACACTCCTCTTAGGAGCTATGGCCTGAAAATATGAAGTAATAAAATTCATTCAAACATAAAATGAAATGTGATTCTCATAAGCATGCATATTACCCAAGGTCTCCAACGCTGTGATATTTTCCCCCTTGGGAAGAGATGACATTGATGCACAAGGTTGAGGGAACACTTTTCTCTTCTGATCATCATGGGAACTCCTTGGTGGAATTCCTTCAAGCAAGGAGACATCAAGGCATAGATCATGAGAAGATGTAGGGACTAATATTTCCTTGCTTTTCTTGCAATGATCTTTCATCCTTCTTTGTGCAACATGTTTCTGAAATACATAGGGGAAAAAGTTTCTCACCATTTGAAGCTTGCCCTTCCCTCTGTCTTCTGCAATATTCAAGATCTCACCATCTGATAAGTGTGGCACATGCTACCCACGGATTGCGCCATAATCTCTATGTGTTATATTCTTAGGAACTCCTTGAAAAAATTCAAGATCTTCTCTCCTTGGAGCAGATGCTCCTTCTTCTTCTTCATGTAGTACTAGAGGTTCTCTTGCTATGTCTACGCTATCACCCCTAGCCTTTTCTTTAGAGATGGAACATGCCTCATCCTCAATAGGAGACCTTAGAGATTTTCCTTCTCTTGAAGGAGGGATCCCCATATCTTCTTATTTCTCTTGAAAACTCATAAAGGTTTCACTGCAGCTTCCCTCTTGAGAAGAGGACCCTTCACCCAAAGGAGATCTGACCCTTGGAAGTGCATCCGATAAACTCACTCCTTCTTTTTCCCTCTTCATGAAGGATTTACTAAAAAAAAATTGAGGCTTTGATGATATTTCTGAGTGCACATATCCATAATATGAGGATTCTGGATGTTCCTCATGCACAGATCTTGTAGATCTGAATGGAAGATCTTCTCTTTCTTGAAACTCCTTGGGAGATTCACTACTTCTTCTTTATTTTTCTTGCACAACCTCCTTGGAGAGGTTCTTCTTAGATCTGAAAAGAGATGAGAGCAATCTCATCCTCTCCATGCTTTATTATTTATGCTTCTTCATCACTTCTCTGATAGCTTGATCTCACAGGCTGGGCCAGAGATCATGCTCTGATACCACTGTAATGTTCCAAATGGGGAAAACTAGGCTTAGTAGGGAATATCTTGAGATATTCCTCTATGTATTCACAGTAGTATGGAAATGCACCAGCAATTATAAACCAAAGATAGACTGAAGGGGCTTTTACTGGTTGTGTCACCTCTAAGAAGAGGGTGAACCTGGCCCGTTTCAGACTCTGTATATAGAAAGTGGTGAAACAAAAAAAGGATGGTAATGACACAATAAAAATGGATTTTTCAGCCCTTGGGATTATTATATCTTCATATCTAATATTTGAGTCTAAAGAGGAGCAAAAATCATCCAAGGAAGAAGCGGGAAATTCCACTTCATGAAATTCTGCAACTGGCTTAGGGAAAATGTTGTATAAGAAAGGTAGTGCAAAAATAACAAAGAAAAAGGCTAGAATTCCCTATCTTAGGCTATTTGGGACCTCCATGCTAATTTTTAGCTGAAACAAATGTGTTTAATGACCTTAAATAGATCTCCCACAAAGCTAACTAGTTAAAAATCAGCTAAAGAGAAGAGCTGCTACAACATGAAAACCCAGCAACCAGAATTGCGCAGTTTTTCCCAGTAATCACTGAAGATCAGCCATAAGTCTCAAAATTCAGCCATAGGAAATCATACCAGAATTATGAAATATTATCCCATTAACATACAGCAAATCTCATGAGATAATAGTGCGGAAATCCATTAAAATGACATCTCTGACATCTATAAAACTGCAGAAAAGAATGGACTGTGTCCTTCTAAGTGTGCTTCAGTAGATAAATAATGAAGTTCAGATATATGGTAGATCTATGTCTGTAACATCATATCCATACCAGATCTGGAAACTACTCAGCCCCTTCTACAAGTCCCCTTTGGGGTTTTAACAAATAATGCACTAGGAAATGTAGATCTGAATTTTAATACATGAAAATGTAGGAAACTTCTAGAAATTGCTAAATATGATTATTATTACATTATATAAGATCTATAAAATATATATCATCAAGCTAAAAGATGAATCTTCAAGATGAGAGGTAAGCCTCAATCATCAGAAATCAAGTACAATGAAAGATCTGCACAATAGTGAAGCAGTACATAGAAAATAATGCAGTTCCCTAAGGATACAGCACTGTAGCTTGAACAGAATATGGAAATATGTGTAATATACAGATCTAAAATGAAAATACAATGGAGATCCTCTTCCGGGTGGTCACAAGACACCCTCCCTGAGAGAAATCCCTCAAAACAATCAGAACTTTGCAGATCTGAGTCACCACTTGCTGCAACTTCATAGCAGTTGCAAAACCCTCAATAGGACCAGTGCAGCTAATGGAGATGAAGCTTGGCCAAAATACCAGATAGTGGAGAAATGCAGCACATCCTGCTCCAAAGAGCTACTCCATGGAAGGACATAGGATTCCTAAACATGATATCCTCCTTCCCTAGCTAAACAGCCAAGAGAAGTATAGTTGCTCAAGCAACCTCTAATTCGAAATATCATCAACAACCCTTTCATGTGCCTTCTTCTCCTTTTTATAACATTAGGGTATCTTGTCAAACCCTAAACCACTTCATCTCTTGGCCCCTTTCACACTTGGAAACCCCTTCTAGAACAGCATAGTCCATCAAGGAGGTTCAATGAACCTAGACAGCGTTGGTTGACTTGGTCAAATAGGATCTCCCTTGGTGGCCTTGACCCTTTCACACCTACAAATTTTATTCAAGTAGCTTAAATATGCCTCTTTTCACATAAGCACTGATTTATTCTTGATTTTTAGGATTTTTTCATGTCCTTCTTTTCATTTTATTCATCAGTACATAAAATTAAGAAAAAATAAAATGTTCCAATTAGCTTGGGCTAATTAGGAACATTACACCCCTTCAGGAAGAATTGACTTTGAACCCTGTGCAGAGGGGCACCATAGCTGCACAATGAAAATTCCTGATCTTTACAACCCTGGCATGGTCGCAGGGCCCAACCAGATGGCCTCGGGTGATACCGCAAAGGAGGATACACAATTACCCTAGTTCTCCACCAACACTATTGCAGCCAAGTCACAGGTAGTCCTGTGCAAGAAAGGAATGAAGCGATATAGGAATATGTTACCACTTCTTTGCAGTCCCAGATTACCGACCCGTAGAAGCCATATTTTTTCACTCCCTCACACTATCATAATTCATGACCACGCCCCAACGACCATGGGCTACCAACGCCTCAAGGCACAATCGTACTGTTCTGAGTTCCTTTCTATCGAGAATCTCCCATTCTGCGTCTTTCATAGTCATCGACTTCTTTATTTTTTTGCTCAATGGTAGGTACAGATTTTTCTGAGACAGATAATCTTCCATCTGCATCTTCCACAGCGGGAATTTTTGGCCGTTAAATTTCTCGACCTTAAATTTACCATCTCCGCCATTGCTCCCACTCGAACTAGGAACCCTTCTTTCCTGCGAGTTTATCAAACAAATAGACCTTCGGCTATGATACCAGTTGTTAGAAAATTATATCTTACAGACCAATGCAACACATAAAATGTGTTGAAAACACAAGCACACAAAACACATAAAACCAGAGAGACGCGGATATACATGGTTCACCGAGTTTGGACTAAGTCCACCCCCAATAGCCAGTCCTTCCTTTTTATTATCCAGCAAAATGAAGACACACAACCTACAGTAGATCCGTTGTAATATCCTATGTTCTCTCTCACAGTCTCCCTATCTGTTTCTCACTCTAAGAATCCACAAACAATACACAGCCACAATATAATACCCTCATAGAAGCAAGGGGTTGGCTTGTAGGGAAAAATACCTTAAACTAAACATAACTTCTACCATCATATCATCTTCCTAATGAACGGCCCAGATTGACTAGAAATTACTATACTTTTACAAGGCAATTTTACATTTGTTTTTAGCTTCAAGGGCACTGACCCCGAAATGCCCCGCTAGGGAGGGGCTCCATAAACTCGCAGCTGGCCCCCTTGGACCCCCCAGGCAGCATACAATTACAAGCGGCGTTTTCGTCCCATTAAGGTACAAGGGTCCAACGCTGTGATACAAAATAAACAAGATAATTAGGCTCCACACCCAACAATGTTTACCCTAGTGGACAATTTAGCTTGGGTAAATGTGGGAGGAGGGTGGACAGGGTGGTATCAAAACCAGGGAAAATTTTAAGAAACCCCCCAAATTTATATGTATAATGAATGGGTGAATCCCCATGGTATATAGAAAAATGTATAGGCTATTTTTTCATTAATATAATATACATATCTAATTTTTTGGCGAATCTTTCACTAAGTTATAAGCTATTGAAATTTCTTGGTTAATCTTCTAAAAAATTAGAAAACATTGTAAAATATTAGTGATTTGTTACCAATGTATAGAAACATCTGTAATAATAATAAAAATGTTTAGTTAAAAACTATGATATACAATTTTCCATGTTTTGGAAAAGAAAAATCATGAGTAATGTTGCTCTAGGTTCTTATTATAGGGAAAAAAACCCTAAACTAAACATAACTTCTACCATTAGATCATATGCCTAATGAACAGCCCAGATTGACTAGAAATTACTATAGTTTTACAAGGCAATTTTACATCTGTTTTTAGCTTCGGGGGCACTGACCCCGAAACCCCCCACCAGGGAGGGGCTCCATAAACTCGCAGCCAGCCCCCTTGGACCCCCAGGCAGCGTACAATTACGGGCGGCGTTGCCGCCCCATTAAGGTACAAGGGTCCAACGCTGTGATACAAAATAAACAACATAATCAGGCTCCACACCCAACAATGTTTACCCTAGTGGACCATTTAGCTTGGGTAAATGTAGGAGGAGGGTGGACAGGGTGGTATCAGAACCAGGGAAAAGTTTAAGAAACCCCCCAAATTTTTATGTATAATGAATGGGTGAATCCCCATGGTATATAGAAAATTTATAGGCTATTTTTTCATTAATATAATATACATATCTAATTTTTTGGCGAATCTTTCACTAGGTTATAAACTATTGAAAATTCTTGGTTAATTTTCTAAAAAAATAGAAAACATTGTAAAATATTAGTGATTCGTTACCAATGTATAGAAACACCTGTAATAATAATAAAAATGTTTAGTTAAAAACTATGATATACAATTTTCCATGTTTTGGAAAAGAAAAATCACGAGTAATGTTGCTCTAGGTTCTTGTTATAGGGAAAAAAACCCTAAACTAAACATAACTTCTATCGTCAGATCATCTGCCTAATGAACGGCCCATATTGACTAGAAATTACTATACTTTTACAAGGAAATTTTACATATTTTTTTAGCTTCGAGGGCACTGACCCCAAAACCCCTCGCCAGGGAGGGGCTCCATAAACTCGCAGTCGGCCCCCTTGGACCCCCCAGGCAGCGTACAATTACAGGCGGCGTTGCCGCCCCATTAAGGTACAAGGGTCCAACGATGTGATACAAAATAAACAAGATAATCAAGCTCCACACCCAACAATGTTTACCCTAGTGGACCATTTAGCTTGGGTAAATGTGGGAGGAGTGTGGACAGGGTGGTATCAGAACTAGGGAAAATTTTAAGAAACCCCCCAAATTTATATGTATAATGAATGGGTGAATCCCCATGGTATATAGAAAAATGTATAGGCTATTTTTTCATTAATATAATATACATATCTAATTTTTTGGCGAATCTTTCACTAGGTTATAAACTATTGAAAATTCTTGGTTAATCTTCTAAAAAATTAGAAAACATTGTAAAATATTAGTGATTCATTACCAATGTATAGAAACATCTGTAATAATAATAAAAATGTTTAGTTAAAAACTATGATATAAAATTTTCCATGTTTTGGAAAAGAAAAAACACGAGTAATGTTGCTCTAGGTTCTTGTTATACACTATTGCAAATATTTTTGCGTGTTTTTATTATTTTTTACCACAAATGTCTTATCACATACGAAGGGGAAATTAATTGGAAAGGCAACCCGAAAGGCATGTGATGTTCAGCCAAATAAATTCTTTTGCTCAAACTTGGTCTTTACGCATCTAGATAACCCTTCCATATTCTATGTAATTCATATTCTATAGGCTTCACATGAAAATAAGGTCTATGAATAGCTATATCAAAATCATGAATATATAAATAAAATTCTTTTGTTTTCTTATACATCACTTTTCTAAAAGGTAAATGCTCCTCCAATTCCTCAAGTTCAAATAAAACAACAACTTTAAAATATGGTGTTTCATCATAATATGTAGTTTTTTCACCTACTTTTGGATCATAACTTTTGTAGTCATTGTTGCAATTTATTATATAGTTAACAACTCTAATAATTTTGACTTGGTAAAAAATTATTTGAAATCACACAAAATAAAAAATGAGAATGAATGGAAGATGAATATGCATTGAAACTTAATTTCCTACACGAAGAAAAAAAAGGTAATAACACAAACTCATTAAAAATCTACAATGGGTGAGTTAAAAAATATAATACAAATATAAAAAATAGTCTATGCATGTTCATTACATGGAATAATATGTCACAAAACAATGATCATCAATGGGTTTTTGACTTCGAGAATAATACTACACTAAAAAATCTATCATTCTCAACTAATTACATGTGATGTTTTTTGTATTGGTATCAAAGTATAATTGCATTAGATGAATGTCTTTCTCATGATAATATGACCTCTATGATGAGCACATAGGATACTAGTGCATAAACCATTTTTTTTTTCACTTAACTAAGAAAATATCATTTTCCTCTCTTAACAAAAAATAAGTATTTTTAAAGAAAATATAAAATAAAATAGTAGACTCTAAAAGGTGAAGATTCTTTTGTGGCACCATAATGTGAGAGGAAATAAAAATAAAAATAAAATAAAACATATCCTTCAATAATCAAATATATAAATAAAATAATAATAATTATGGAAAACTGTTGGAACAGGGTCTCCTACGAGCTGCGAAACTGGTCCATTTTTTAATACTTTGATTAGATTTAGTCTAGTGCAGGGGTTTTGGGGTGGGTCAAAGCCTCGAAAGCATTGTAACGGGTAAAAGGGAAAACCAGGGGTCCAAAAACCACGGTTTGCGGACCATAGGAATGTTTAGGCTAGATTATTATAAATAGAGGAACATTTTGTATTTTAAGGTAGAAAAGAAAGAGAAATTGATGAGAATTGTGGTTTAAGTTGTCTGTTTGGGTTTTTGGGGAACGGACTCCTGCTAGCTATGTGCACAGAGATCCAGAGTCTAGCTTTGTGCGGACCTTGCTGCTGTGTGCGCAGATTGGGAAGGGGATTGTAAGAAGGAACTGATGAATTGATGAATAATAAAGGTTGATAGAGAACTGAATCTATGTGTACTATCTTTTGCGAATGATTGGTACTTATTAAATTCTGTACTTTTTGTATTTTAGCTAGAAAAAACCTGTGTAAGTATGTTTATCGTATCTGGATCTGTTCTATTTTGTTTTATGCTATATTGTCCTACTGTCATAGAAATATATAACTATATATCTAGCACACGTGGATGCAGAAGAGGCATATCAACCCTGCACGAGAAGAGCTGATTAGGGTATTACTGTGTTGAACGCAACTTTGCTTGCTAAACCATAACTAAACCATTCCAGCTTTTTGGCAATGTGAACAGAAATAACATAGCCCTAACTTCATCATCAAAGTTTACCCCTATAGAACTTAACTGACTGGTAACTGTATTAAAATCATTTAAATTGTCTGCAACAAATCCACCTTCTGACATCTTCATATTAAATAAATGTTTCATAAGAAATACCTTTTTTGAAGCCGAGGGCTTTTCATATATTTTTTCCAATGCCTTAGTCAAACCCTCTATTGTTTTTTCCTTCGAAATATTGAAGGCTACCGACGTTGCGAGGCAAAACCGTACTGTTCTGAATGCCTTTCTATCGAGAATCTCCCATTCTGCGTCTGTCATAGTCGTTGACTTCTTTTTTTTTCCTCTCAATGGTGGGTATAGATCTTTCTGATACAGATAATCTTCCATCTGCATCTTCCACAGCGGGAATTTTTGGCCGTTAAATTTCTTGACCCTAAATTTACCATCTTCCACCATTTCTCCCACTCGAACCAGGAACCCTTCTTTCCTGCAAGTTTATCATTCAAATAGACCTTCGTCTCTGATACCAGTTGTTAGAAAATTATATATTACAGAGCGATGCAACACATAAAATAGGTGGAAAACACAAGCACACAAAACACATAAAACCATAGAGACACAGATATATGTGGTTCACCCAGTTTGGGCTACGTCCACCCCGAATAGCCAGTCCTTCCTTTTTATTATCCAGAAAAATGAAGAGACACAACCTATAGCAGATCCGCTGTAACATCCTCTGTTCTCTCTCACAGTCTCCCTATCTGTGTCTCACTCTAAGAATACACATACAATACACAGTCGCAATACAATACCCTCATACAAGCAAGGGGTTGCCTTCTAGGGCGAAAAACCCTAAACTAAACATAACTTCTACCGTCAGATCATCCACCTAATGAACGGCTCAGATTGAATAGAAATTATTATACTTTTACAAGGAAATTTTACATCTGTTTTTAGCTTTAGGGGTACTGCCCCCAAAACCCCCCGCCAGGGGGGGCTCCATAAACTCGCAGCCACCCCCCCTGGACCCCCCAGGCAGCGTAAAATTACGGGCAGCGTTGCCACCCCATTAAGGTACAAGGGTCCAATGCTGTGATACAAAATAAACAAGATAATCAGGCTCCACACCTGACAATGTTTACCCTAATTGACCATTTATCTTGGGTAAATGTGGGAGGAGGGTGGACAGGGTGGTATCAAAACCAGGGAAAATTTTAAGAAACCCCCCAAATTTACATGTATAATAAATGGGTGAATCCCCATGGTATATAGAAAAATTTATAGGCTATTTTTTTATTAATATAATATCCATATCTAATTTTTTTGCGAATATTTCACTAAATTATAAAAAAAAATTATATATATATTGGCAAATTTTTCACTAGGTTATAAAGTATTGAAAATTCTTGGTTAATCTTCTAAAAAATTAGAAACATTGTAAAATATTAGTGATTCATTACCAATTTATAGAAACATATTTAATAATAATAAAAAAATTTAGTTAAAAACTATGATATACAATTTTCCATGTTTTGGAAAAGAAAAATCACGAGTAAAGTTGCTCTAGGTTCTTGTTATACACTATTGAAAATATTTTTGCATGTTTTTATTATTTTTTACAACAAATGTCTTATCACATACCAAGGGGAAATTGATTGGAAAGGCAACCCGAAAGACATGTGATGTTGAACCAAATAGATTATTTTTCTCAAACTTGGTCTTTACGCATCTAGATAACCCTGCCATATTCTATGTAATTCATATTCTATAGGCTTCACATGAAAATAAGGTCTATGAATAGCTATATAAAAATCATGAATATATACATAAAATTCTTTTGTTTTCTTATATATCACTTTTCTAAAAGGTAGATGCTCCTCCAATTCCTCAAGTTCAAATAAAACAACAACTTTAAAATATGGTGTTTCATCATAATATGTAGTTTTTTCACCTACTTTTGGATCATAACTATTGTAGTCATTGTTGCAATTTATTATATAGTTAACAACTCTAATAATTTTGACTTGGTAAAAAATTATTTGAAATCTCACAAAATAAAAAATGAGAATGAATGGAAGATGAATATGCATTGAAAATTAATTTCCTACACGATGAAAAAAAAGGTAATAACACAAACTCATTAAAAATATACAATGGGTGAGTTAAAAAATATAATACAAATATAAAAAATAGTCTATGCATGTTCATTGCATGTAATAATATGTCACAAAACAATGATCATCAATGGGTTTTTCACTTCGATAATAGTACTACACTAAACAATCTATCATTCTCAACTAATTACATGTGATGTTTTTTGTATTGGTATCAAAGTATAATTGCATTAGATGAATGTCTTTCTCATGATAATATGACTTCTATGGTGAACACATAGGATACTAGGACATAAACCTTTTTTTTTCTTCACTTAACTAAGCAAAGATCATTTTCCTCTCTTAACGAAAATTAAGTATTTTTAAAGAAAATATAAAATAAAATAGTAGATTCTAAAAGGTGAAGATTCTTGGGTGACACCACAATGTGAGAGGAAATAAAATAAATCAAACATATCCTTCAATAATCAAATATATAAACAAAATAATAATAATTATGGAAAATTGTTGGAACAGGGTCTCCTACGAGCTGTGAAACTGGTCCATTTTTTAATACTTTTGATTAGATTTAGTCTAGCGTAGGGGTTTTGGGGTGGGTCAAAGCCCCGAAAGCGTTGTAATAGGTCAAAGGTAAAACCTGGGGTCCGAAAACCACGGTTTTCAGAACATAGGAAAGTTTAGGCTAGATTATTATAAATAGAGGAACATTTTGTATTGTAAGGTAGAAAAGAAAGAGCTATTGATGTGAATTGTGTTTTAAGTTGTCTGTCTGGGTTTTTGGGGAATGGACTCCTATTGGCTGTGTGCGTGGAGTTCCAGAGTCCAGCTGTGTGCGGACCCTGCTGCTGTGTGCGCAGGCTGGGAAGGGGATTGTAAGAAGGAACTAATGAATTTATGAATAAGAAAGGTTGATAGAGAACTGAATCTATGTGTACTGTCTTTTGCGAATCATTGGTACTTACTGCATTTTGTACTTTCTGTATTTAAGCTGCGAAAAACTTGTGTAAATTTTTTTATTGTATCTAGATCTGTTCTGTTTTGTTTTATGCTATATTGTGCTACTGTCCTAGAAATATATGACTATAGATCTAGCGCACATGGATGAGGAAGAGGCATATTGACCCTGCACGAGAAGAGGTGATCTGGGTATTACTGTGTTGAATGTAGCTTTTCTTGCCTTACCCATTCTTTCAAAGGGTGCGGAAACATGGTTTCAGCACCCACCCATACTACTTCGCGTGAGACTTTGACATGCGAAAGTAGGTCACTGCCGAAAGGGCTAGTAGTATAGGGGTTTTTTGGCAAACCTTGAACTCCGAACCTGGGTCAAGACCCCTCGAGCCAAAAAATGGTTCTGTTGCTGGGACCTGGAGAATTTTGAGAAAGGGATTGGGTAATGACCATAGAATATTGGAAGTGTGAAAGAAAGGAAATTGAGGAATGGTTCGAAAAGCAGATCAAGGAATTCGCGGTAAAAGAAAATCGCAGTGCGAATTTAAGGGCGGAAAAGTTGAAAAATAGGTACATTCTTATGGAAAGCTACGAAATATTATTTGTAAAATTTGTGTTTGAGCTTCAGGAGTGGCTGGACAGATTTGTAGAATTCCAAAAGTGTTCTAAGGACGAACGAGTCATTCAATGGACCCCAGAGTTGATTCGGCGACTGGAAAGAACTGATAATACTATCACGCGCTTGGAGGATTTGTGACAGAATTTGCCATTGATCAATTTGTCTCGCAATCTGAGGCCAAACGAAGATTCTTTAAAGGGTTTTGGGGAAAATTTCTAAGGACATTACCATTGTTGATTAAAATATTACTGTGTGAAAAGAGAATTTTTTCTAGTCATACTGACTGAATGACCTCGAATCTAGACAGGAGCGCGACACGCAGTGGTAAATACTATCGGACCAACCTTGATGGGGTGAGATCTGCCTATATTATATTACACGAACCGGCTATGCAAGATTCCCCGCCATATCACAAAGGTAAGAACTCACCCATACCGCCAACCCCGCTGGATGGCGATATGGCTGCGCACCTGAGACTACCTACCTTCAAGGGGGTAGGGGATGAGGATATGGATTGATTTTCATTTGTTGCAGATTCCGTCTGGACTGTGCAAAATGTGGCAAACAATACGGTGAAAAGGGCACAGTTATCCCTGACATTCGAGGACAGAGCACTGGACTGGTATATGAGATACATCGCCCAGAATAAGAGTGCATCTATTCAAGATATCAAAGATGATCTGAAGCAACAGTTCTGAAAGCCAAAATCTTACTCTCATTTGGTAGCAGAAGTAATGGACTTCAAACAAGGTGCGTCTGAATCTGTGTGGGAGGTTGATGAGCGATTGAAGAGAGCAATCAAGGAAGGAGGATTCAAGTATGATTATAGACAACATACGGAATGGTTCACCGCTATGCTGTCACCCCACCTATGCACGCCAATGAGTCACCAAACCTTTGAATCACAAGAAAAATCAGTGGAAGCTGCTATAAAACTAGAAGTTGCACCCAGAGAGGATACGTCGGTAGGGGTCCAGCAAATTCAAGAATAGTTGGGAGCTCTGCATATGGAAATTCAGAACCTATGAAAGGAGCGAGGAAAGGATGCCCGTGCAGATCTATGGTGCATACGATGTCGGGTATCTGGTCATACGAAGGATCAGTGCCCTCTACTGGAAGATTACATACAGGTGGGAGGACCTAGTCCGGTACGACCAGGAGTAAGTGGGGAACCCATCCTGTCATGACCAAGCTCGATCGAACCTATGCTATGGTGTGATTATTTATGTGTAGCAAGACTGCATGATACAAACCATTTCCCTTGGCTAGGCGCGTATGTCTCAGAACTGAAGCAACAGTGTTGCAGGTTCTGTCAGTCAGTGGGACACGATGAGCAGAACTGTCACACTTACAACTTGATGATAGATCGTGGGAACTTATACAGGGTACAATTAGACCCTGCGTCACCAAGAACAATCGCAAGCTTCGGAGGCTCTCCAGCACGGGGCAGAGGAGGTCGGGGAGGAAGTGCAGGACCAGGATGTGGGCAGTTAGTATCTTATAACTGCAGGGAGCTGGGACACTTTTCTAGGGACTCCCCAAATCCCACCAGGAAATCGTGCAAACATTGTAGATAGCTAGACCATGTGGTTGAAGATTGCCCAATTTTAATAGCCAAGATACAACAAAAATAGCCTACCCCTATGCAGAATGTGCAAAGGGTTAAAACCAAGCTAAGAAACATAGACCCAAGTGTAAAAGTCATAACACGCAGTAGGATCATCACCCAGGGAGCAAAGGAAGCACCTGCTAGGGATCTTACGCCTTTGCAGGAAGGAGCACACATCAGAAAGGAAAAGAGACGATAGCAGTTGCTATGCAGATGCCGACACACCTCAAGATGAAGGAGGGGTTGAAACATTTTTACAGGCATGTCTAAATCTGCTACGTAACCCAGGAGCTATTGAGAACCTTCAAGCATTAATGCATAGTTGCGCAGCTCGGCCCGATTTGATTCCCAGAGTTAAGCATGTACACAAGCTATACAGTTATAAAAAATGCACTAGAAGGGAAATGTGGTTGACTGCGCATATTGGTGACTACGAGATGGATCAATTTATTTTAGACCTTAGGTCAGATGCGAATGTATTGCCCAAACAGACATGGAAATGAATGGAAGAGCCTAAATTGGAATGGTCTACCATCCAGCTGCGCAAGGAAAATCAACAGAACATCATCCCACTGGGAAGACTACCAAAACTCATGGTAGATATTGCCAAGGTAAAAGTCCTAGCTGAATTTGAAGTAATAGAAATCGTGGAATATGCGGATCTCTATGCTTCACTCCTAGGACTAGACTGGGCGATAGATATGGGAGGTGTCATCAATCCCAAAAATCACAGCATGGTGTTTGAAAATAACAGTACGCGTGTAATAGTACCACTGGATCCCACAGAAGGTGCACGGTACACAGAGCTAGCACGCGATGAAGAAGAAATAGATAACATATATAAATTGACTATGCAGGATGAAGACTAGATTAACCCCACGGCGGAAGGAGTTTTCTACTGGGAAAAGAACAGCGAATTCTTTTCTGACTCTGATGTGGAACTGGAGAATTGGCAAGAACGGTTGCATGAGGTTTCAGCGCTAAGATGTCTTCGGGTTACAAGGAACTTACACTACATCTCCGTCGAGGTAAGAGACCTACCCTACCTTGAGGATGCTGGGGACATTAAGGATTTTTTATGCGCATTCAAAGCCAAAGTTCCCTAGGACCACAAGCTAGGAGCACTTCTGCTAGCCCTGCGCGGAGTGTCTGCTCGTTGGTGTGATACGCATGGGCCGATATTCTGCACTTGGGAGGAGTGTTGGGATAAGATGATCCTATGATTTGGAGCTCCAGCTAGAAACTAGACCCAGAGGTTCCTTGGGTCAGAGGGTCCATGCAAGTATTTTTTGGTAGGGGAAACATAATGGTGTGATAGGACTCCAACCAAACAAGTTTGCCTGGCTATCCATGACCTAGGCTTGCACCTAACTGTGTGGTACATAGATGTAGGGTTATACCAGTACATGTGCAATTGGAATAATTTTCGAGCTGAGTCCGTACGAACAGTTAAGGTGGTAGATGGCACAAGAATGCTCATCGCAGCCCTGCCACACTTGGATGCCCTGACTAAAGGAACAACATGCCTGCCAAGAGGTATGTTGGCCAAGTTGCTGAAAGGGTTCTTGGACCACATTACGAAGCCCCTGGTATTGGCTTTAATTTAGGATACGCAAGCCACATGCAGGCGTCATCCAGAATATATGAATCATTGGGAAAACCTTCAGGTACGAATAACAACCGTCAAAACATTGCATGTTGGTGAGAAGGGGACCTTACCATTAAAGACAATGGGTAGCAGGCCATCAATACAACAATTAATGGTGTTTTTTTTATGGACGATCGATGGGAAGTTTCAAGTGGAGTTTACTCTACCATGGGATGGCCCCGGACAATATAAGGTCAACAGGATGATTGCGCTCAAGGCTTCGTATTGTCTCTGTACCCTACCTCTGTTATTCCCCTGCCTGTTGGTTGGGATATTTTACGTTGTCCAGGAAGCCCATCCTTTTGTTGCTATGGCAGACCCTACCTCTTCGGCACCTCTCAGTTTAGCACCTACAGACATCAGGTTGAGATGGTCCGGGTATGACAAGCTTGATACGATAATTGGCCTCTGGCCCCCTTCAGGAAGAATTGACTTTGAACCCCGTGCAGAGGGGCACCACAGTTGCACAATGGAAATTCTCGACTTTTATGACCCTGGCATGGTCGCAAGGCCCATTCGGACGGCCTCGGGCGATACCGCAAAGGAGGATACACAATTACCCCAGTTCACCACCAACACTATCATAGCCAAGTCACAGCTAGTCTTGTGCAAGAAAGGAACGAAGCGATATAGGGATATGTTACCACTTCTCCGCAGTCCCAGATTACCGACCCACAGAAGCCATATTTTTTTGCTCCCTCGCACTGTCATAGTTAATGACCACGCCCCAACGACCATGGGCTACCGATGCCGCAAGGCACAATCGTACTGTTCTGAGTGCCTTTCTATCTAGAATCTCCCATTATGAGTTTGTCATAGTCGTCGACTTCTTTGTTTTTCTGCTCAATGGTAGGTACAGATATTTCTAAGACAGATAATCTTCCATCTGCATCTTCCACAGTGGAAATTTTTGGATGTTAAATTTCTCAACCCTAAATTTACCATCTTCTGCCATTGCTCCCACTTGAACCAAGAACCCTTCTTTCCTGCGAGTTTATCATCCAAATAGACCTTCAGCTTTGATACTAGTTGTTATAAAATTATATCTTAGAGAGGAATGCGGCACATAAAATATGTGGAAAACACAAGCACACAAAACACATAAAACCACATAAGACACGGATATACGTGGTTAACTCAGTTTGGGCTACGTCCGCCCCAAATAGCCTGTCCTTCCTTTTTATTATCCAGCAAAATGAAGAGACACAACCTACAACAGATCCATTGTAATATCCTCTGTTCTCTCTCACAGTCTCCCTATCTGCTTCTCACTCTAATAATACACATACAATACACAGCCGCAATACAATACCCTCATACAAGCAAGGGGTTTCCTTCTAGGAAAAAAACCCTAAACTAAACATAACTTCTAGCGTCAGATCATCTGCCTAATGAGTGGCCCAGATTGACTAGAAATTACTATACTCTTACAAGGCAATTTTACATCTATTTTTAGCTTCGGGGGCACTAACCCCAAAACCCCCCGCCAGGGAGGGGCTCCATAAACTCGCAGCTGGCCCCTATGGACCCCCCAGGCAATGTACATTTACGGGCGGGGTTTCCGCCCCATTAAGGTACAAGGGTCCAACACTGTGATACAAAATAAACAAGATAATCAGGCTCCACACCCAACAATTTTTACCCTAGTGGACCATTTAGCTTGGGTAAATGTGGGAGGAGGGTGGACAGGGTGGTATTAGAACCAGGGAAAATTTTAAGAAACCCACCAAATTTATATGTATAATGAATGGGTGAATCCCCATGGTATATAGAAAAATGTATAGGCTATTTTTTCATTAATATAATATACATATCTAATTTTTTGCCGAATATTTCACTAAATTATAATATATATATATATATATATATATATATATATATATATATATATATATATATATAATATATATATATATATATATATATATATATATATATATATATATATATATTGGCGAATTTTTCACTAGGTTATAAACTATTGAAAATTCTTGGTTAATCTTCTAAAAAATTAGAAAACATTGTAAAATATTAGTGATTTGTTACCAATGTATAGAAACGTCTGTAATAATAATAAAAATGTTTAGTTAAAAACTATGATATACAAGTTTCCATGTTTTGGAAAAGAAAAATCACGAGTAATGTTGCTCTAGATTCTTGTTATACACTATTGCAAATATTTTTGCATGTTTTTATTATCTTTTACCACAAATGTCTTATCACATACCAAGGGGAAATTAATTGGAAAGGCAACCCCAAAGGCATGTGATGTTGAACCAAATAAATTCTTTTGCTCAAACTTGGTCTTTACGCATCTAGATAACCCTGCCATATTCTATGTAATTCATATTCTATAGGATTCACATGAAAATAAGGTCTATGAATAGCTATATCAAAATCATGAATATATACATAAAATTACTTTGTTTTCGTATACATCACTTTTCTAAAAGGTAGATGCTCCTCCAATTCCTCAAGTTCAAATAAAACAACAACTTTAAAATATGGTGTTTCATCACAATATGTAGTTTTTTCACCTACTTTTGGATCATAAATATTATAGTCATTGTTGCAATTTCTTATATAGTTAACAACTCTAATAATTTTCACTTGGTAAAAAATTATTTGTAATCACACAAAATAAAAAATGAGAATGAATGGAAGATGAATATGCATTGAAACTTAATTTCCTACACGATGAAAAAAAAAGGGTAATAACACAAAATCATTAAAAATCTACAATGGGCGAGTTAAAAAATATAATACAAATATAAAAAATAGTCTATGCATGTTCATTACATGGAATAATATGTCACAAAAAAATGATCATCAATGGGTTTTTGACTTCGAGAATAGTACTACACTAAACAATCTATCATTCTCAACTAATTACATGTGATGTTTTTTGTATTGGTATCAAAGTATAATTGCATTAGATGAATGTCTTTCTCATGATAATATGACTTCTATGATGAACGCATAGGATACTAGTGCATAAACCATTTTTTTCTTCACTTAACTAAGCAAAGATCATTTTCCTCTCTTAACAAAAAATAAGTATTTTTAAAGAAAATATAAAATAAAATAGTAGATTCTAAAAGGTGAAGATTCTTTTGTGGCACCACAATGTGAGAGGAAATAAAAATAAAAATAAAATAAAACATATCCTTCAATAATAAAATATATAAACAAAATAATAATAATTATGGAAAACTGTTGGAACAGGGTCTCCTACGAGCTGCGAAACTGGTCCATTTTTTAATAATTTTGATTATATTTAGTCTAGCGCAAGGGTTTTGGGGTGGGTCAAAGCCCCGAAAGCATTGTAACAGGTAAAAGGGAAAACCAGGGGCCCAAAAACCACAGTTTGCGGACCATAGGAAAGTGTAGGCTAGATTATTATAAATAGAGGAACATTTTGTATTGTAAGGTAGAAAAGAAAGAGCTATTGATGCGAATTGTGGTTTAAGTTGTCTGTTTGGGTTTTTGGGGAACAGACTCCTGCTGGTTGTGTGTGCAAAGATCCAGAGTCTAGCTGTGTGCAGACCCTGCTGCTGTGTGCACAGGCTGGGAAGGGGATTATAAGAAGGAACTAATGAATTGATGAATAAGAAAGGTTGATAGAGAACTGAATCTATGTGTACTATATTTTGTGAATCATTGGTACTTACTGCATTCTATACTTTCTGTATTTAAGCTACGAAAAACCTGTGTAAGTATTTTTACTGTATCTAGATCTGTTCTATTTTTTTTTATGCTATATTGTCCTACTGTCATAGAAATATATAATTATAGATCTAGCGCATGTGGATGCAGAAGAGGCATATCGACCCTGCATGAGAAGAGGCGATCTGGGTATTACTATGTTGAACATAGATTTTCTTGCTTTACTCATCCTTTATTAGGGTGCAGAAACCTGGTTCCAACACCCACCCATACTACTTCGGGTGATACTTTGACCTGCGAAAGCAGGTCACTGCTGAAAGGGCCAGTAGTATAGGGGTTTGTTGGAAAACCTTGAACTCCGAACCTGGGTTAGGACCCCTCGAGCCAACAAATGGTTCCATTTCTGGGACCTGGAACATTTTGAGAAAGGGATCGGGTAATGACCAAAGAATATTAGAAGCCTGAAAGAAAGGAAATTAAGGACTGGTTCGAAAATAAAATCCAAGAATTCACGGTAAAATAAAATCGCAGTGCGAAGTTAACGGCGGAAAAGTGGAAAAATAGGTACATTCTTATGGAAAGCTACAAAATATTCTTTGTAAAATTTTTTATTGAGCTTCAGGAGTGGCTGGCCAAACTTGTAGAATTCCAAAAGTGTTGGAAGGACGAACGAGTCACTCAGTGTACCCCAGAGCTAATTTAACGGCTGGAAAGAACTAATAATATTATCATGTGCATAGTATATCACCGGGTGGATAGTGTGCTTGGAGGTTTTGTGATAGCATTTTCCATTGATCAGTTTGTCTCGTACTTTGAGGCCAAATGATGATTTTTTAGAGGGTTATGGGGAAAATTTCTGAGGACATTACCATTGCTGATTAAAATATTACTATGTGAAAAGAGAATTTTGTGTAGTCACACCGACTGAATGACCTTGGATCTAGACGGGAGCACGACACGTAATGGTAAATATTATCGGACCAACCTTGACAAGGGAATATCCGCCTATAATATGTTACACGAACCGGCTACGTAATATTCCTCGCCGTAGCATAAAGGTAAGAACTCACCCATACCGCCAACCCCGCTAGACGATGATATGGCTGCACACCTGAGACTACCTACCTTCAAGGGGGTAAGGGATGAGGATATGGACCAATTTTTGTTTGTTGCAGATTCCATCCGGACTGCGGAAAATGTGGCAAACGATAAGGTGAAAAGGGTGCAGCTGTCCCTGGCATTCGAGGATAGAGCACTGGACTGGTATATGAGATACATTGCCCAGAACGGGAGTGCATCTATTCAAGATATCAAAGATGCTCTAAAGCAACAGTTTCGAAAGCCAAAATCTTACTCTCAACTGGTAGCGGAAGTAAAGGACTTCAAACAAGGTGCATCTTAATTGGCGTGGGAGGCTGATCAGCGATTGAAGAGAGCAATCAGAGAAGGAGGATTTGAGTTTGATGATAGACAACATACGTAATGGTTCATCACTATGTTGTTACCCCACCTACGCACGACAATGAGTCACCAAACCTTTGAATCACAAGAAAAAGCTGTGGAAGCCACTATGAAACTAGAAGTTGCACCCAAAGAGGATACGTCAGTAGGGGTCCAGTAAATTTAGGAATATTTGGGAGCTATGCATATGGAAATTCAGAACCTACGGAAGGAGCAAAGAAAGGATGCCCACACAGATCTATGGTGCATACAATGTCAGATATCTAGCCATACGAAGGATCACTGCCCTTTGCTAGAAGATTACATACAAGTAGGAGGACCTAGTCCGGTATGACCAGGAGCAAGTGGGGAACCCATCCTTTCATGACCAGCCTTGAGCAGACCTATGCTATGGTGCAATGACTGTCGTGTAGCAGGACTGCATGATACAAACCATTTCCCTCAGCTAGGCGCGTATGTCTCGGAACTGAAGCAATAATGGTGCAGGTTCTGCCAGTCGGTGGGACACGATGAGCAGAATTGTCTCACTTAAGACTTGATGATAGATCGTGGGAACTTGTATAGGGTACAATCAGACCCTGCGTCGCCAAGAATGACCGCAAGCTTTGGAGGCTCTCCAGCACGGAGAAGAGGAGGTTGGGGAGGAAGTGCAAGACGAGGACGTGGGCAGTTAGTCTGTTATAGTTGTGGGGAGCTGGGACACTTCGCTAGGGACTGACCAAATCCCACCAGGAAATCGTGCAAATATTGTAGACAGTTGGACCATGTGGTTTAAGATTGCCCAATTTTAATAGCCAAGATGCAGGAAAAACAACCCACCACTACGTAGAATGTGCAAAGGGTTAAAACCGAGCTAAGACACATAGACCCAAGTGTAAAAGTCATAACACGTAGCGGGATGGTCACCCAAGGAGCAAAGGAAGCACCTACAGTCCCAGATTACCGACCCGTAGAAGCCATATTTGTTCGCTCCCTTGCACTGTCATAGTTAACAACCATGCCCCAACGACCACGAGCTACCGACGCCGCGAGGCACAACCGTATTGTTCTGAGTGCCTTTCTATCGAGAATATCCCATTCTGCGTCTATCATAGTTGTCAACTTCTCTGTTTTTCCACTCAATGGTAGGTACAAATCTTTCTGATAAAGATAATCTTCCACCTGTATCTTCCACAGCGAGAATTTTTGGCCGTTAAATTTCTTGACCCTAAATTTACCATCTTCCACCATTGCTCCCACTCGAACCAGGAACCCTTCTTTCCTACAAGTTTATCAGCCAATTAGACCTTCGGCTCTAATACCATTTGTTAGAAAATTATATCTTATAGAGCAATGCAACACATAAAATATGTGGAAAACACAAGCACAGAAAATACATAAAACCAGAGAGACACGAATATACGCGGTTCACCCAGTTTGGGCTACGTCCACCCCGAATAGCCAGTCCTTCCTTTTTATTATCCAGCAAAATGAAGAGACACAACCTACAGCAGATCCGTTGTAATATCCTCTATTCTCTCTCATAGTCTCCCTATCTATTTCTCACTCTAAGAATACACATACAATACACAACCACAATACAATACTCTCACACATGCAAGGGGTTGCCTTCTAGGGAAAAAAACCCTAAACTAAACATAACGTCTACCGTCAGATCATCTACCTAATGAACGGCCCAGATTGATTAGAAATTACTATACTTTTACAAGGAAATTTTACATCTGTTTTTAGCTTCGTGGGCACTGCCCCTAAAACCCCCAGCCAAGGGGGGGATCCATAAACTTGTAGCTGCTCCCCCTGGACCCCCCAAGCAATGTACAATTACGGGCGGCGTTGCCGCCCCATTAAGGTACAAGGGTCCAACGTTGTGATACAAAATAAAAAATATAATCAGGCTCCACACCCAACAATGTTTACCCTAATGGACCATTTGGCTTGGGTAAATATGGGAGGAGGGTGGACACGGTGGTATCAGAACCAGGGAAAATTTTAAGAAACCCCCCAAATTTATATGTATAATAAATGGGTGAATCCCCATGGTATATATAAAAATTTATAGGCTATTTTTTATTAATATAATATACATATTTAATTTTTTGGCGAATATTTCACTAAATTATAAATTATATATATATATATATATATATATATATATATATATTTATATATATATATCGGCGAATTTTTCGCTAGGTTATAAAGTATTGAAAATTCTTGGTTAATATTCTAAAAAATTAGAAAACATTGTAAAATATTAGTGATTCATTACCAATGTATAGAAACATATGTAATAATAATAATAAATTTTAGTTAAAAACTATGATATACAATTTTCCATGTCTTGGAAAAGAAAAATCACGAGTAATGTTGCTCTAGGTTCTTGTTATACACTATTGCAAATATTTTTGCATGTTTTTATTATTTTTTACCACAAATGTCTTATCACATACCAAGGGTAAATTAATTGGAAAGGCAACCCCAAAGGCATGTGTTGTTCAACCAAATAAATTCTTTTTCTCAAACTTGGTCTTTACGCATCTAGATAACCCTGCCATATTCTATGTAATTCATATTCTATAGGCTTCACATGAAAATAAGGTCTATGAATAGCTATATCAAAATCATGAATATATACATAAAATTCTTTTGTTTTCTTATACATCACTTTTCTAAAAGGTAGATGCTCCTCCAATTCCTCAAGTTCAAATAAAACAACAACTTTAAAATATGGTGTTTCATCATAATATGTAGTCTTTTCACCTACTTTTGGATCATAACTATTGTAGTCATTATTGCAATTTATTATATAGTTAACGACTCTAATAATGTTGACTTGGTAAAAAATTATTTGAAATCGCACAAAATAAAAAATTATAATGAATGGAAGATGAATATGCATTGAAACTTAATTTCCCACACGATGAAAAAAAAGGTAATAACACAAACTCATTAAAAATCTACAATGGGTGAGTTAAAAAATATAATACAAATATAAAAAATAGTCTATACATTTTCATTACATGAAAAAATATGTCACAAAACAATGATCATCAATGGGTTTTTCACTTCGAGAATAGTACTACACTAAACAATCTATCATTCTCAACTAATTACATGTGATGTTTTTTGTATTGGTATCAAAGTATAATTGCATTAGATGAATGTCTTTCTCATGATAATATGACTTCTATGATGAAAACATAGGATACTAGTGCATAAACCATTTTTTTCTTCACTTAACTAAGCAAAGATCATTTTCCTCTCTTAACAAAAAATAAGTACTTTTAAAGAAAATATAAAATAAAATAGTAGATTCTAAAAGGTGAAGATTCTTTTGTGACACCACAATGTGAGAGGAAATAAAAATAAAAATAAAATAAAACATATCCTTCAATAATCAAATATATAAAGAAAATAATAATAATTATGGAAAACTGTTGGAACAGGGTCTCCTACGAGCTACAAAACTAGTCCATTTTTTAATACTTTGATTAGATTTAGTCTAGCGCAGGGGTTTTGGGGTGGGCCAAAGCCCCAAAAGAATTTTAACGAGTAAAAGGGAAAACCAGGGGTTTGAAAATCACGGTTTGTGGACCATAGGAAAGTTTAGGCTAGATTATTATAAATAGAGGAACATTTTGTATTGTAAGGTAGAAAAGAAAGAGCTATTGATATGAATTGTGGTTTAAGTTGTCTGTATGGGTTTTTGGGGAACGGACTCCTACTGGCTATGTGTGCAGAGATCCAGAGTCCAGCTGTGTGCAGACCCTACTGCTGTGTGCGCAGGCTGGGAAGGGGATTGTAAGAAGGAACTGATGAATTGATGAATAAGAAAGGTTGATAGAGAACTGAACCTATGTGTATTGTCTTTTGTGAATCATTGGTACTTACTGCATTCTGTACTTTCTGTATTTAAGCTATGAAAAACCTGTGTAAGTGTGTTTACTATATCTGGATCTGTTTTGTTCCGTTTTATGTTATATTGTGCTACTATCCTAGAAATATATAACTATATATCTAGCGCACGTGGATGCGGAAGAGGCATATCGACCATGCACAGGAAGAGGCGATCTGGGTATTACTGTTTTGAACGCAGTTTTTCTTACCTTACCCATCCTATCTTAGGGTGTGAAAACCTGGTTCCAGCACCCACCCATACTACTTCGGGTGAGACTTTGACCTGTGAAAGCAGGTCACTGCCGAAAGGGCCAGTAGAATAGGGGTTTGTTGGAAAACCTGGAACTCCGAACCTGGGTCAGGACCCCTCGAGCCAACAAAAACACATTGAATGCCTAGATAATAAGTGAAGTCATATATTAATCATAATACCATACCATTCTCAAATCAACATGACAAAAAAACAAACAAAATAATTTTTTACTCAAAAAGGTATTTAACTTTAACCGAGCCCCTTAAATCAATAAAATAAGATGAAACAAATCATGCCTTGAAAAAAGGATCAATTAAAAGTCAAATAAAAACTAAAATAATTTAAGAGATCATAATTTTTAACCAAAATAAACCCAAAATTTTCAAGAAAGGAATAAATTAATAGTTAACTATCAAGACATCAATCTTAAAAAAAATTGCAACAAGGAAATATGGCTTCAATGTTACAATAAAGAATAGAAAGTATAGAACATGTTCTTACCTCAAATTCAATGTCAAATTGGCATATAGTATTAGTAATTTTGTTGTGATAAATAATTTAGAACCTGCACCAAAATAGAGGAACAACAAACTTAATCAAATAAAAGGAATCACCTCATTTGTACTATTCCATTCAATATTTGTTACACAACCTATGGAACATGTATACCAAAATAAGTGTCCTTTGGGACTTCATATATATTGGAATAGATAAAATATTGTGGTATATCAATTTTCCACTTCTCAGTTTGGTCCTCACTTTCTTCATTTTGAACACAATATTTACCACACAAACTGTAATTTTGATCATCCAAATATCATGTTCCATATCAATTTTATTAGAGGAGTTTGTTGTATTGTCTTCACCCCTTCTATCACAATATGATTTCCAAAGAGCTAGTGCTCTTTCATATGGAAAATTGTTAATTTCATACTTTGTTACATATAATTTTAGATATATATCTATATGTTTATCAAGTTTGTTCCTCAAATTTGACTTCAAAAATGATAGTGCACTAAACATCCTCTCATCCTCTAATTATCACAAAAACATGGTTTGACACAAATATTCTGATTTGAAATATTATGATATATTTTCTTGTAAGTATTAGCTAGCATATAAAATATTCCATAATCTTGTTATCGCACCATATTCTAGAGGATTCTCCAAAACATGAAATTGTTCCCACATTGTTTCAGCAAAGCACGTGGCTTGTTGAAACAATTTTGATGAATCCAAAATACCTTGAATTTAAAAAATAATAATTTAATATTTTAATCCATATTTTAATATTTTTTTAATCATTTAATTAGTTTATAAATATTTGTCTTCGTTGGCTTCTTAATAATTTACGCATCAAATTTCTACTAAGGTATATTTTATTCTTTATATTATTTAAATATCCTTTCCATTCCTTGGAACCCATTTTATTATTTCATGGTTAACTCCTTTCCATTACCTTTATATTATATTTTAATTACTAAACCCACCTCATATTTTATTTTATTTTTTGTCCTTGATGATGGGTGGAGTGTCCACTCGAAACATTGGACATTTTTAATATTGACACATAGTTTATTCCAAAAAAACTCTCAACGATTGTTGAAAATGTTGATGATAAAGTGGCCTATGATAAACCTTGTGAAAAGGATAAATATGATAGGATGCTTGTCAAGTGGTTGATTAAGGGATCATGTGAGCTCCCACGAGACATCAAATGATCAAGTAACATCAGTAATGCTGAAGGAAACTATCCAAATATGAAAATTAATCATGCCAATATATATGACTTGTAATGATTGGAGTAAGAATTCCTTTATGCATACTTTATATATTCATTTATTTGTTTATTATTGAAGGCATGTATGATAATGATACCTAAGTTGGATATGATGAATTAAGAATCTTTTGGTATGGTAAGATTTTTATAGTTATTTTGCTTCAACCATGAATTAGTATCTCATGGTTGATTCACTCATAATGAGTGAATGGGTAACAAAATCATGTTATGAATTTTTATAACACGTGATAGTGAATTCCAATAGAGATAATGTGTGAGACCATATTGTTGATGGAAATGGAAGAATATAGTACTACACAAATGTCCACTTGTCTCCATGCTTATATTGGCATTGTAGAGTATAACCTTCTTGCAAATAGTGAGGAGCACCTATAAAGGAGAGGATTCCTAAGGTAATATATAGTAGAGAAGGGAATGTCCTTGTAGTATGTTTGAGGTACATATGGGGGGTGACTAGATGATGTGTTGAGGTATTGGTTAGACCTTCCAATTGATGATTATGGAATACATGATACAGAAATGTATGATTTTGAAATCAAGCGACATGGATGGATTGAGTAGATGTGATCATGAGTATATGCACATCGTTTTATTGGAATAAATATTTAGTTTCATCTTGTAATGGTAGGTATTCTGAGTAACACATGTACATTGAAACATAGTTCCATTTACTTGAGTATGATTAAGAACTAAAAAGGATTGAATTATTAGTTTGTTAATATTATTCTGAGAACATCTCATGGATGGTAATAAATATTAAAAGAAAGGATTATAGGTGCAAATAATCACTTTTAATTGGTTGATTAAAAAATTTAGGTTGTAGGTGGAATGGTCTCAAATATGAAAATGAGTGTAATTATGTAATAAATATTAGGTAATATGCCACACAAGAGCCAAACACCATGAGAAGGAATCTCATACTTATGAAATTTATGAATTAGACTTGGAATTTATAAGTTGTATTATTATGAATATATATATTGTAATTGTATATGTATGATACATGATAGATGATGGCTATTGAAGATCGAAAGCCTTGAAGGAAGGTCATTGTTATGAAAAAGGAACCATATGATTTCCACAAGTTATATACTACTAGTGGATGACTAGTAATAAGTTAGTGCTCTCCTTACATGAGAAATCCATGACAAGATGGATCACCTAAGGGATTGTTTAGTAGGCAAGGGGACATATAAGCCTAGAGGGTGAGTGTATCAAGGAGGAGGAAACTTATAAGCTCATGTGGGGTGGTGGCTAGAATCTTGAGGGTGTGTTAGAAAGGATAATGAAACTAATTATTTCCTATGGAATCCATTATATGGGATAGATGCATATCCATATAAACAAGTATTAAATATAAATACATACATATCTTTGAATAGATGCTTACATCATGGAATTGAGAAATATTTTGCATAAGATAAGTGTTTCTTGATCATTTTTATAATATGTATGCTTACTTGATTACTAACGCAGACATATGTTGGAATGTTGAATTATGGTGGTATACCAAGATATTGAATAGGATGGCACTGCAAATACAACTAAAGAATGAGGAAAAGAAGTGTTGTTAATGAGAAGACAACATTGAGGATTGTGTTATTCGAAGGGGGATATGCTAGAAGGTCCTAGTATTGAATCTCATTGATTAATTGTACTTAGTTGTGATTGAATGTTTGATTTTGTTTGGCATGGATATTTTAATTAGCATGCTTTATTTACACCATGAGGAAGAAATTTATGGTGATTTGAATAATATAAATATTATTTTTATTGAATTTAATAAAATAATAGAGATACATGAGGTAGGTGCCAATAAAAAGGGGTTTATGATAGCAATATATGGGAAAGGTGAGAGGTTAATAGGGGGTTATACATGCCAAATTATCCTTAGTTTTCCATTTTTCCAAACTTTACTTTGTTTCCTTCATCACCATGTTCCTTACTAAAAATCTAGAAACCTTAATTGCCAGAAATTGAATGCATGTGGTAGTTGTGAATATGTACACCTTAAATAATTATAAAATCAAATGGATAAGTACCTTCATCATGGGAATTGTGATAGAAGTGGTAAAACCTAGATTTTCTCACATTTTCTTCAAAAAAAATCATTTCCCCGCAATAAGGGGTAATATGAGGTCTTGTAGGGTGTTGGGGTCAGGGTGATTTTTTTATTCATTCATTCATCATTATACCCCCCACACATGTGATTGATGGCGAGGTAAAGAAACTCATGATTTGATGTAGGAAATTTATTGTAGAGAGGCAATGATTCATGTAGTCTTAGAGACATGTATGTTAATAGTTGTAGGGAAGAAGTAATGATTCATTACTGTTCATTCTTGTACTAAGACAAGCAACATAGTCCAATATAATGCTCACCTAAATGACATAATCAATTTTGGTTCCAAGGTGAATAGTGGAGCCCATTATGTATTCACATTAATTGTGTGTGACCATTATGAACTCATGCAAATAACTTTGAAGAGAGATTCATGGGGCTAGACATTGTAGAGAAGGAAAATAAAATGGAAGAGAAGTAAATTCTAAGGGAGAAATAAATAAAGGGAGAGGCAAATTCATTCTCTCTTGGTTGATGCTAGCATCCATGAAAGTAATTGCATAGGTATTGGTTCCTACTAGGAGGGTGATCAAGGAATGATAGAGGCAATTTTGAATTCATGTGATGAGAACTACATAAATATGTATAGATTCTAAAAATAGATAAGGAATATATTTAAATGGTTGAAAGATAATTTATATGAAAATAAGTGAATTCTAGAGAGGGAGAACATAGATAGATTCAAAAATAGGGTTGTAAGGGGATCTAGGAAAGATATCAAGCTATGTGATGGAGAATCCATCGATAGAAGTTAAGGAGTAAGCCATAGTGTGGGTTGAAAAACCAAGCAAGGAAGACTTCAAAACATGAAAAAGGTCAAGAACTAAGTAAATGTTTTTGGAGTTAATGGATAATATCTAGACCCTCTATGCACACATAGAGGGATATATTAGAGACTTTTGAGGGACTATTGAGTAGATAATGAAGGTATTCTCCTTATTCTATGTAAGGAAATAAATGTGTGTCACCAAAATAGTTGTGTTGTTCCAAGAAAAAAAATAGCAATGAGACAATGGGATCAACAATTTTTTATCCTAAGAATGATTTCCATAAAAATGTTCTAATTTTCCTTAGCAATATCATAGCTTAAATTAGGGTGACCTATTATAAAAATAATTAGTGAAATAGAGTCTATAGTTGGGTAGAATTTTCTCTACCTAAGTTAACTTTGGCCTTCAACTTTTAACTAGATAAATTCTTCTTTTGGTTTGTTTATGCTTGATGCACTTTGTTGGAGTCTTTTACTATTTCAATGTTGAATATTACTACAAGTTCACTATTTCTTCATAATGGTAAATCAATGTCATATGTGCCAATGTAATTCTTGTAAATACAATTGTATATGATGCTACAACATTTTTACTAAGCATCATTACCTCTATTTATTTTTGGATGTGAGTGTGTTAGTAAACATGCATAGTGTTATAGCTTGTGATGAATATGCTATGTGAATCAATATTATGGTTATAGGATACCATTAGGGAATAATGAACTGTGGATGGAATATGTGATTTCTTTGCTAATGTTATAGAACATATGCTTTTTTTGCTAATGTTATGCAATAAAATGGAGGTATATATTATGCCCCGTCTACTTAATCATACTCATTCACCTTGTTATATGTTTTTGATTAAATAAGAACTCATTTGTTATGTTCCGAACTAGACGTAAAATAAAAATAGGCTATTTCCAATAAAAAAGTTTATTAAAATTAATTTAACAAAAATTTAGATATAAAATATAAAATTGTATAAGGGAAATTTCCAAAAGACATAGTTTCTCCATGCCTCATGGTTTTGAAAACTAGGCTATCCATAAATATTTTGTTTTGTGGAAGTGCTTCTTGAGAATTTTAGATAAAAGTACATATGTACAACACCTCAAATTCTTATTGAGAGAAATAACGATGCTCTTTTTGTTTGCATGTATGTTTTCATCTGTGGGATATGAGGATCAATTCTTTAACTAGAAACTTAACTACAGTACTTGCACTAACAACAAATTTGTGCACACATGATCAACTCGATGTACAGGTACATGTTTTTATTAGTTTATATTGGATTTCAATCTGGCACAAGGAGTATATACGATTTTTTCAAGGGAGACAGAAAGTCTTGTAGCTCCAAGGAAAACCTCTTTTATAGTGAAAATTTTGACTAAAACATTTGCACACAACAAATTTAGTCCCTCTGGAAACCTAATAGATTTGTAATATATATCTATATATATATATATATATATATATATATATATATATATATATATATATATATATATATAGATATATATACAAACACACACCATATGTAATTTTTCATTGTTTAAACTATATTTTTTAATGTAAAAAATGGATTCAATGTCATCAAAATTTACTTGAGAACTTGGATTTTGTAAATTACATAGTTTAAACTTGCAATTTGAACACATTTTCTTGATTTGAAACAAAATTGACCAAAACATATTCTTAAAAAAGGGCCACAATGAGACTATTTAAAATGATTTAGCCATAAAAAATATTGCATATATAGTTTTTTTAATCATATAAATATATATACATTTAAATGGTTTTCTTGAAATATTTTATCTGTGGATTTTATTTTCCACATCAAAATTATTTTTGTGTTATTAATATAATTTTTAATACATTTCAATATTAATTAACCCTCTAAATTAAAATATTTTATTTATGAGTCACATTGAATATTTTATTATTAATTATATTTATTTAAATGTTGCATTTTAATTTGATATTAAAATTTAAGTAAATTACATATCTCCTTGAATATTTTTACTTTTAATTACTCCTCTTACAACTTTGAATTTTTTTATTATGATCAACATTAAAATGATTTGTCATTTACACTCTCTCCATATACATATGCATGAAGTTGAGATTGAAATAAATTGTTGGACATGCATATTAAAAAATATTATTTGATTCATGTACTAAAATATTTTTAAAAAATAATTTAAGTCATGTACATAAATATTCTTATAAAGTTTAAGAATTATACAATTTCTTGTACTCAAAAGTATACCATTTTTTTATTACTTTTAGTTACTTTATTTCTCTATGAAATTGGTATAAGATTATGATAGTTTATATGGACATTGAAATGTTTTATTAATGGTTGAGAGTAAGAATATAACATATATATTCATTTTTTTTTTATGTTATAGCCCACATTTTTTATTTATAGTGAAAGTTCTAACTAAAATTTTGAACACAACACATTTAATCCCTATGGAAACCTAATATATCTATAATTAAAACATACATACATACATATATATATATACACATACACACACACACACACACACACACTAGGTGTACATTTTCATTATTTAAATTATATTTTTGAATGTATAAAATGGATTCAATGTCTTCAAAATTTATAGTGAAAAAATTGACTAAAAAAATTGCACATAAGATATTTAATCTCTATGGAAACCTAATAAATATTATTGATATATATATATATATATATATTTATAGGATGTGGTGATGAACCAAAGGGGAGGGGGAAGATGGAGCGAAGCGGCGGAAAATACTCTGGTCTTGGGTTTCTTGGCGCAGAGGTTGCAAACAAAATTTGGGTCGGACTGAGCAAAGGTCCTAGACTCTGTCCAGGGAACAATGGTTGCCACATCCTGTGGGTGCAGATTGATGACTAATCAATGTCCATGGGCAAGACGATGGTGGATATGGATTCCAATACCCTGTTCCCCTATCTCTTTGCTCCCCTTCGTTTTCCTCCAAATTTTCTTTATGCTCTTATGGATTGCAATGGCAAGGATGAAAAGATTTTTTACTGGGACAACACAACCAGAAATGGTTTGGCTGTTAGCCATTGGTTTTTTTCCCCGCACCTCACCGAGCTTACGGCGACTGATTTTCTTCAACACCCAGAGGGCTAGGTGCTTTATGCAGTTATAGCGAAAAACATAGGTCATGTTACGGGCTCGTTCGACATCTTCAAACATGGCGTGTTGGTTTTGGGCTTTTATTATGGCGGTACTTACTCCTCTCACCAGATCTACGGCCCCTCTGGTGTCAGAAGGTGGCTCATCAGCCCATACTTTCGACCCTTCACAATGCTTGGATTCCAGTGCACCGACTCCGACCTTATCGACCTATACAGCCTAGCTCACTAGAGCTAAGGGTATGATTCATCTATCCATGTCCTCTATTTTCAAACATTTTTCAATGCTCACTTTCTTTGGGGGGGGAGGGAAGATTGGGGGCTGGCCTTTCCCTTCCTACCTCTGTCACTATCATGGTGTGAAGCTATACTACTTTTGCTACGAACTCTGGCTGTCGGCATATATCCCAAAGGACCTAATTTGAACCCCACCGGGAGCCCACACTCGTGGGGGACAGGCACAGAAAAACATTGCCTTGGGTTGGGTGAGCTAAGTTATACAAAGCAAAATCACTACCAAATCTTCCTCAAATCCATAAATGGGAGATCTTTCATTCTATGGGTGTAGGGAAATGAGATGGTCTCTATACTGAAAGAAAAAATACAGAGTATCATAGGTATTCCTGATCTTAAAAAAAGCCTGATATTCTCAGGCAGAGCACTACAAGAAACATCAAAATTAAAAGAATATCATATTCAGATAAACTCTACTATTTTCCTGAACCTAAGACTTAGAGGGGGCACTCTAGGAACAACATCAGCCACTAGAGAAACAACAATAGGAAAAGGAATTCCCTCCTTCAAGGATATACTGAGAGGGAAGGTCCCCACATAGTGGAAAAAACAAAATCTAGAATTATCTATTCTAGGACCATACATTGTAGAAAAAAAAGACAATAGCCTGGATCTCGCAGTTGAAATACTAGAGGTCACTGGGTTGTTTGATGCACTGCTATCAAAAGAATTTATTTGTCGCATCAATGGATACTGAACAAAACCTGAAGAGTTACATGCTTGGATATACCAAAACTAGACCTAGAACTACGATATATTCCTTTGTGCAAAAGGATTCTTCGTGGTTCAATTTGACACAATAAAGGACTACAGTTTGGCCACTACTAAAGGACCATGGTTCTAGGGAATGGCAGGGCTATTCATAACCCCCTGGTTCCCTAGTTTCAATGCAAACACCATGGTGGTTTCAAAAATGCCTATATGGGTGATATTATATAAGTTTTCGTTCCCATTCTGGCACCATCAGGTTCTAGAAAACATTGGGAACTCGCTAGGAAGGTTCATAAATATAGACCAAGAAATAATGGACATGGTGATATTCACCTTCGCACGAATCTATGTGGAGATGCATCTAAGCAAAGGTCTACCTGAATGCATCAACCTGTTGATTAGCGGTTATCATTGATGTCAACCCAAGCAGCACCAGGGGCTAACCCAATATTGCATGGGAATTTTGACCTACCAAATTAATATATTCTGGTTCAATAATTCTTTTGATGGTTTCTGCTTGTTAAGATATTTCCGTTGATATATGGCACACCACGAAATTCTTCACGGTTTGAGAGATATTCATGTTTGAAGTTTATACCCCCAGTTAGTGGGCTAAAACCCCACAGGATTGTGGCATGGATCATTGAAAATTCATAATTAATATTTTTTAAGCTCCTAAATCCCTCCCACGTTCACTTGTTGAAGCCCCTCTAAATCCCTCATTTCCTCCTTATGCAAGGGATTTGGCGATCTGAAACAGGTCATCGTGGAATTGTTTCTCTAAAAAAATTTATACGAAGGTTCAGAAGCTAAAATTTTTATGAGGAGAATCTAAAATCTTGAGTAAGCTTCTGTGAAAATTTCAGATCAAGGTGCCCAATATTTTCATAGATATGATCTGTGGAAGTCAGGGTTTTTGGAAGCTCCTGAAATTCATCTCAAAGAAGTGACCTTGGTAAAATCATCGTAACTCTCTCTCTGAGTATCGGATTGGAATTCTATAAAAAGTGGTATATAGTGCACAGAATTTTTTTTTCTCTCTACCAATTTCAGAGCCAAATGAAAAAAAATAATGAGATGTGGCACGCCATACAAGTTCACTCTACTGAAACATTCCATAATTAGGGCATTGTGAGATATTGGGTATAACTCTCCCTTGAAGAATCAAAATTGGGTCAGACCTATGGCATTCGAAAGATGACTCAGAGGACTACTACAGGACCAAAAATCAAATATTGGGGATCTGAAATAACAGAGCTACACCAAATTCAATATCGAGCTCCTAGAAGGCAAAGAAAAAGCTAGATCATGTGTTGTCAAGGGCCTCAAAGGACCAGAATTTCTAGGGAATAAAATCAAAGCAAGGTGCAGCAGAGGGTAACATGATAAGAGCAGAAACCAAGGTGCATAATATCAGCAATAAGCTCATCAAATGAAGTCTTCAAGTGGGCAGCACTGCATACAATCATTGTAAAGGTATCTTTATACTAAGTCACTGTAAATACATTATTGTACAAATTGTACTAGTGTCTATCTTCCAAGAGTTGAAGAGGCAGTGTCAGGTGGTCTAGGATCATCATTAGGTGGTTGTGTCATAGTTGGGTTTATGGTCTAGTGTGTCTTATTCTTCTACATCATTCTATATCATTGTAAAGTGGACCATTTCCCCTGGTACGGGAGTCCATTCTTCTTTTATTAGTCTACAGGGTGTTAGGTTGGTGATAGGGTGAGTTGTAGCTCATTGGGTGTTGGGGCAGCCATTCAGTTGACTACTGAAGAATCTCGGGCGTTGGAGCGTCCATCCAGTGGGAGCTAGAGAAGAATTCTTTTCTAGATTCTAGGAATTTGAAGCTTTATTTTCAATTGGAGTTGAATATTAAAGAATTATTAGAAAAGAATTAGGTGATTTTTGTCCCTGAGTGGGTTTCCACCTTAAAAACTGTGTGCATTTGTGTTCCTTTTGTTTACTGTTATCATTGTACAAAAACTGATAATTATTGAAGATTAACTAATGCTCTAATTGAAAGGAATATTGATTCACCCCCCCCCCCCCTCATTATTTCCAACACAACCTTATTCATAAAGACATCAAATGGGCTCAAACATTAGATTTTGAAAACATTGTGTTATGTTGTAGAGTGTTTCACAAAACTGGGCACTTACAAGGTTCCTGTACATTATCCAGGAAAAAAGCAACCAAGAAGTCACAAAAGAAGAATGGTTGGAAGTTCCCAGATGTACCATAAGTAGATGACGAGGAAAAAGACTCAGAAGTAAACCAAAGGAAAACATAAATAAAAAATCAGCAAGGTGCACATGAGAAGGATGAAGGAAAAATGGATGACAATGTGGAAACCAAGGGGAAGACATCTTCGCCTTCAAATGTGGACCTGAATCAGGATGTGCAGATTGGTGATCAAGGTGTCCCGGTCACCAAATGCGCACATGTCTCTAATAGTTTTGATTTATAAAAAGGTGGCCAACTCTCTCCCAGCATGGAGTTGGCCATCATACACTCTGCTCCTTCACTGGATGGCTAGCAAAAAGTTAAAAATAAAAAAGGAAAAAAAAATAAGTCCAGTGTTTCTGGAAAAGTGTAATGTGGCTTCTTTTGATGCCCTTGCCCTGTTTTTACACAGGGCGTATCTCTCATATGGAATGCTACTGCATATACGATGTAATCTTTTATTTATCTTTAATAAAATGTTTGATTTTTTCTCGAGAAAAAAAAAAAATATATATATATATATATATATATACACCTCTTATAATTTTTTAATGTCTTCAATTAATGTTAAATATCTCTCCTCTTCATGGCTACCATATATATGAATAGGATGTTGATAATCATTGATGTCTATGGTCAACTAGTAAATAAAATTGCACTGCATATCTAGTGATGTGGATTGCATATAGAATTTCTCAAAATATCTCCTCGATATTCATCTTGATAATGAAATTTATATGAAGTAATAGTTTCAAATTTATTATTTATTTTCTTAAATTCTCATTTTAATATAACCTCTTTAGTTTCAATCTTGAAATTTTGGATGATAGTATTTATTTCAATAATACATCGGTTTTGAATTAGTTGGTTAATTTTTTTTTTAATAAGATGTCTTCAGGAATCCATTCAATTGTGTTCCAGATAAATTTTTTGAACAACCAACACCTTACTATTTCAAGAATAACAACAACAACTTTATCAATTCCTGGTAGAAACATAATGGTGAATTTTTTTTTTTAATAGGGTGTCTTCCAGCAAACATTTTTCTGATAGATATTTTCAAACTGCCAGCACCTTTGTATTCAAATAGCAACAACTAATTTATCATTTCTTTGTAGAAACATAATTTGCATAAAGTGTTCATTGAAAATAAAGGGTAAGTAACAAAATAGACGATGGAATTTGGGTTGTATTGATTTTGGAACCTGAGGGATCATGTTTTTCGAATGAAATTTTTTAATTTTTTCATAGATTTTTACTAAGTCGAAGTTAAAAAACAAGAATCGAACATCAAATTTTAATGAGAATGAAAAATCAAAAGCCTATTATCTAAATAATATTTGAAAATGACAAGTATATATCATAAAATTATAATTATATATACCAAAAATTCATTATCTAAGGGAAAAGAGAATGAGGTTCTCAAGTTCTGTAATGGACACATATAATTAATGATACTTATTTTATGAAGGTTTTTAATTTTTTCGTATATTTTAACTTAAATATGAGTCAAAGTTAAAAATCAAGAATCATACATCAATTATTTTAACGAGATTGAAAATCTAAAACCTATTATCTAAATAATATTTGAAAATGACAAGTATATATCAGACAATTATAATTATATACCAAAACTTCACTATCTAAGGGAAAAGAGAATGAGGCTTTCAGTTCCGTAATGGACACATATATTTTATGATACTTATTTTATTACGAAAACCCAATACAATTCTAAGAAAAAGTCATTATGGTTCCCAAAACTAAAACAAAACAAAAAAACAGAAAAGGTAGAGCATGCAAGAGGAATTGCAACCTAGAACAAATACACAACCTTATTTGTACTATTTTACGTCAATTCCTCACTTCTTCATTCAAATTACAGTACTTTGTGAACAACCCTATACCATTATGTGCTCAATTCTTTACTTCTTATTTCAAATTCTACAACTTTACGATCAACCCTCGTGCATTAGATATGATTGTGACAAACATATGCAACAAACTTGGAAAATGAAAAAAACACTATTCAATTCTTTAAATAGACATGAAAGTAAGACTCTTGAATTTTTAAATAAAGGCGAATAATATTTTTCCAAAAGAGGGTCATTTTCTCCAAATTAATCCCGATACCATGAATACAAGTGAATGAAAGAAAGAAACTTTTTTTACACTAAATGGGGAGGGTGAAATAACTATCATAAATACATATTCTTGTAAATTGGGGTGAATGGAAGTTTGTAACTCCTAATTTCAAGGGATAATTTTTTTTACCCTCTCCCTTAAAATAAGGTGGGCTAAACTTTAGACCTAATTTTTTTATAAAATATTTTTGGGGCAATTTGAAATATAAATTTACTTTTTTTACCCTTTCCCTTAAAATAAGGTGGGCTAACCTCTAGACCTAATTTTTTTATAAAATAAATTTGGGGTGATTTGAAATAATATACTATGATACAAAAATTCACCCAATAAAAATTTAAAACCCCTTAATTTCGCCCAAGGGCGAAAATTTGCCCCTAAAATTTTCTATGTTCGGGACCTGCACGCACTCGTAGGACCCCCATCCCCTTGAAATTCATACAAATGTGCTCCATGCTGAGTCTTGTGGGATACTAGAGAAAGCACATTCCCCAGTATGAATTAATAATTATGCCCATGACCAGATTACTCCGCAGAAGTGCGAAATTCCATTGGGCTGATGAATGTCAGAGAAGTTTGTAGTTCCTAATAGATATGACCGATACTACGCGATCTGCTTTGAATCACCTGATCAAAAAGCCTGTGTTGGGGGGGTTGGTCTATCAATGGTTATACATAGCTATGGATTACATGCACAGTAAGGTGTGGCACGCGCGCGGTATCTGCACCAAGGGATTGACTGGTGCACAGAGGTGTCAAAAACTAGCCCTTGGAACAGTAAAACTGGATAAGGCAGATTTTTTTTTTTTTTTAGGAGCATCTAAGATACATTTAATGAGGGGATTTTTCCATATTTGGGACCGTTTTTTCAGTAATGGAACCTCATTAATTCCTAAGGAGTCATTGCATATGTGCCACAAGTATAAATATGAATCAGGGGGTCGCACTAGTTCCCTTTGCGTTCTAAGTGATTTTTATGCTCTAAGTTGTTTATTTGTCTTTGTTTTTGCTATGTTTATGTTCGGATTGGATCATGTGTTTGAGGAATATTTTCACCAATCAGGTTTAGGATACATGATTCAAAGCAGAATGACTACCACCAGACCCGGAGAGGACCTTACCATGAAGGAGGTGCTTCTGATAGAGACCCTCGCGCCATCTAAAAAAAATAAGGGACACACTTCTGGACAAGCAAGTCCCCGAGAGATAATACCCCCAAACCTCACCATTCTATCAGGGAGAAGATGAAGAAACCCATGCCTGAACTCCCAGAAACTATCGAAGAATGGGATGATGACGTTGTAGAAATAACACCATTCGCGCAGCTGCCTAGCTACATTGCGCCGCACAAACCTACAATGAAAGTGCCAAAATACTTGGATAAGGTGTGTGCAGGTATCCAAGTTTCATTGATCCCCGTTAACGTCCCAATGGAGGGGGACATGCTGGCCAAAATCCCTCAGCTGCGATTTGATGACTGGGATATTGCAGACGTAGAGAAAATTCCAGAGCTCGCATCTAAGTTGTATCTTGATCAAATTCGATATGCAGGAGGGTTGGTGTGCCTTGAACCAAATAAGGAAATGATAGGTCTGCACAAGGCAAGCCTCCTCAATCTTTTGTAGATCCCTCATTTTGGATGTAGCCCCATTAATGATATCTGCGTCAGGCAGTTGTTGGAATTAGTGCATGATGATGCGCTTTGGTTGGGAGAGCACATCCCAATTGATGCAGACCTAATTCAAAGAATTACCGAGTTTCCAAACAAGGGGGCTAACCCTATGGCTGATTTCGGAGGGAAAGCATAGGAGAAAGTGCTGGCAGAAAAAATTAAGAAGAAGTACAAGGTTACGTGAAAATCCGAAGGATTTATGGTAGAGGAAATAAACGACCCAGTAGTCTGTTTTGGCATGGTACTCTTGGCTTGAAAAATGATGCGCAATTGTAGCCCAAAGGAAGTGCCCATGCAGGTGATTACGCTCATTGGGAGATGCGAAAAAAGGGTCATCTACAATTGGCATGCATACCTCTGCAAAGAATTCCTTGAAAACGTGCAAGAATTACAGGAGGGCAACAATTTTCAGTATTCTTGGCTCTTATTGTTAATCACATTGATTGGGTGGAAAACCCCTAAAGATACCTAATTCCCAGAACTTGCAAAACCAATGTGCAATGTTGCGCTCTAAGAGACCCTATGGCACTCTTCTGACCCTATGAAAGCAAAATAAAATAATATATTTTGGGTTTTATATCATGCAAGCTTATACCAAGAAATAAAGTCAAAGTTGTGCTTATCTCCCACCCTTTATGATCAGTACAAAATGGCCACAGCCTTTAATGCTATATTCCATAATATCCACATCTGTGTGAAGGGCATTGTGGAGGGTGCATGGTACAATTTTCCTTATTTGTTGACTGAGGATGATTTGATCAGTGTCACAACTAACTGACCGCCATCATGGTTGACTCCACTGACACATCCGCGCACCCTAACAGGAAAATTCATAGAGAGGGCCACAAAAAATCTTGCAGACACAGTACCACCGACAGTGACAGAAAAACCTAGTGACAAAGAACCTACATCGACCACTACAGGAGAAACAACTGAAGCCACCACAATGATAGAAAATAATGGCTTTGCACCCAAATAAATTGAAGTGGCCACCTCCAAAGGCACAAAGCGCGGTGCAGAGACCTAGGATGGATCGAGGAAAAAGAAGATGGGCTCAAAAAAAACAGGATAGGAGGTCATGACACATAGAAGAAGATCTCAATGAGATTGCAAATACAGTCACTATTGCGTAGGAGGATCATTGGATAGACATGGAGGTCTAGTATAAATCTGCATTGGAGGTTGTCTAGGTTGGACTCCAAGAGTTGAAATGCAAGCGAGCCGGATCCAAGCGAGTCGGACCAGTGTGCCTGTTAGCAATGCACAACCTTTGGACATAGCGCTACCATCATCTGGGGAGGGGTGATTTGTCCATATCCCCCTACCATTATTTCATATAGATGCGATCCAACGCACTCAATTTACTAGTACAGTTGATGTGCATATTAATCTTGTTGTGTTTCCCACAGGAAAACTCTATCTTCTACATTCAGTTATTGTTGATGAGTCGCAATACCACGAAGCAACCGCGTAGACGCAGACCTAGGATTCACAGAAACAGGTTGCACAAGCACATGAGTAGTAGCATCAGGCAAAGGTGGCATATCAAGCAGAAAAATCCCAGCGCGTTGTGCTGGAAGCCAAGATCGATCAAGTATTCCAGGATATTCTAGCAGTTGTTGCCACCGTTGCACCTATAGAGAAGTTATACGGACTAGCTGTTGCAATCAAGGCTTCACGCATAGAAGCTCACACCCTTCGAGTTAAGTATGAGCAGCAAATCACATACCTTCATATGAAGCTTTAGTCAGACACACCGCCAGAGGTCCGCACCAAGAGAGCTGTAGAAGTGAAACGGCCCCAAGAAAGTATCGTCGCTGCAATCACTTTGTGTGACAAGTCTCTAACTGAGGCCATGGATATTTTGGCATCTGTCAAGAATGATCGGGTCATGCAATAGTTGTGTGACACACTTAGAACCAAAGAGAATCATTTGGAAGAGATACTCATGGTAGCGCTCACACTGGTGGTTTAGCAGAGACTTGCTCCTCTACAAGAAGGTTGCATACTCTAGGGTGAAATTGTGGATTTGCACCAAAAAGAACATGTTCTCACAGAAAGAATGCAACCATGGGAAGAGGAAGCACTGCAACTCTTATAGAAGCTATACAACATGATCAAGATCATCCAACAGACCTAGCATAGTGTGGAGATCTCTGCTGAAGGGACCAAGATAGTCAAGATGGTTCAGCAGGCGTAGGGTGCAGCAACGCAGATCCTGGACGTGGTTCTCCCTCTCCAAACTTCTATCAAGACATTCTGGGACAAGACCAAGGATACAGCTGCAATGCCTCAATGACTTGGGAGGAGTCACATGTTTGTGTTGGGGGCTCATTGGAGTGGGGCCCCTTGAGGCACAAGCTTCAATTTTTTTTTGTGTATGTTTGTATGTGCCCGTTGTTCAAGGGTAGTCAAAGGGATTTTTGCCCCAATTTTGGGATATATTTAAGCTTAAAGGTAAACTATGGGTCTCAAACCATGGTTTGATACCATATTAGTTGTGCGCTAGGCATGTTATAAATAGGTAGCATTTTTTCTAAGCTAAGTAGTTCGGTTAAGTTATGAGATATCAATATTCGAATACTATCGGCGTCTGTAAGGTTTTTGGGTTCTTGGGTTGGGTAAAAGGCTCCTGTTGGTTGTGTGCGTGAAGACCTAGTCTTGTTTGTGTGCGAACTCCACTGGATATGTGCGCAAAAGGGAAAGTGAGGGTTTTTTAAGGGTTTCTAAAGGAAAAGCTAATGTATTGACAAATCTAAAGGATTAATAGAAGGAACAGTTTTGGCGAAAGCTCTGTGTTATGTGTCCAATTGTTGTTTATGTTTACTGTTATGCTTTGATGAGATTGCACTATCTGTTTGATTACTTATGAATGTGCAGAGCTAATTGGTATTTTTATGCATGAATATTGACTTCTATTAAAAGAGTGAAATCTGGTTCTAATCTGTTGCCTGCACTAAGTGAACCCTATTTTTTTGATACTATATTTTTTTTTGTTATAAGTTGTTGTGCAAGATATTGGGATAACTTAATTGATGGTACATAATATATCTTTTGAAGTCTTTTATGTGATGTGATTTTGATCGGCTTCTGTTCTATTTTTCTGCACCAAGAGATAGCGATTTTTTGGTATTTTTTAGTATTTGCGCAGTGTGTGTGTGTGTGTGCGTATTTGTATCAGTTTGTTGTGGGTTTTTACGGAGGACCACTCATCAGCTTCTCCACTAGGGTGCGGAAACCTGGTTCCAGCACCCCCCCATACTACTTCAAGTGAGAATTTGGTCTCGCAAGTAGATCACTAACGAAAGGGCCATTAGTTTTAGGGTTTTTTGGTTTATCCATAAACTCTGAACCTGTGTCAGGACCCCTAAAGCCAACAAAGCTATATAGGTATAACATCAGGCTTTTGATGCATTTTACCAGAGTCAAAAAACTTTATTTTCTTCATTATTTATATAGGAGCTTGATTAAGATGGCTCAGAAGGTTCAGAGCATAAGGGAATATCACCATATTAGTATTTTTCATTATGGCCTAATCAAGATCATTGTGTTTCATCACTTGTCCTCCATAAACATGACCTGCGAAGACTTCTTGGAGAGATTGTCAACAGCATTTTCTGTCTTGCCTATTTCATAATCACCACAACCAATGGATATTGGCTCTTCTAGTATGCCTTTTTAACTTTCATATGTCCCTAGGGTTGTGGGATTTTCTCACACATATGAGAGAGGGAGGAGGCAATTTTTTTTTTCCCAAGTCTACCAGGAGATTTCTTGCACTTGGCATCCATGATGAGCAATGTCACATAAAGGACCAACCTCTCTTACATCAGCATGATGAGTCAATTTCATTGGAGCCTAAGGTATCAGATCATGAGGAGGTCAGATTAGCTAAAAAAATCATCAAAGAGAAAGATATAGAGACTGCAGAGTTGAAAGAGGCCTTCTCCATTACCCAATCTTGAATTATTTTCCTTGAGCATGAAAAATTTCAATTGAAAATTAATCAACTCCTACAAAGTAAATACAAATTAGACATGGAGGAAAACATAGGCAAAGGCAATAATTTTTTTTTTTTTTGACGAAATGCAAGAGATGGAGGTTGAAGAAGTACAAAAAGACCAAGAACAAGAGGCCTCAAAAAGGCATTGGAGCAAGAGAGACAACAAATTTGTCAGTTTGAAGAGTTGACATTTAATGAGCTCATTACCATGGAGATCAATGACGATAAAGAGATTTGGCTATAAAGAGTTAATGAGCATCTAGAAAATTTATCGAAGAAAGCTACAAGGGATAGCAAGTTGCAAAGGCACATGACAATTCATTATCGTACTAGGGATACCATTTCTCAAATAAGGCTAAAACAAGTCAAAAAGAGGCTTAAAGAGGTGCAAATGAAGCTCAAGCAGAATGGCAGCTTGAATTTATTGGTTGATGCTTCATTAGCTATGTAGCCTATCTATTACAGGTGTCAAAGAACCAATTTTGAAAGCTTTTGATAAATTTTGGTATTTTACATGATTTTTGGTAGAATTCTAGAAATTTCTCATTGCAAAAGGGTAACGGAAACTTACGAATTTTTTTTTGTAGGCAGCCAAATGGTGATTTATTTACATGGATGGATGTATCTTGATTGATACATCAAATATCAACAACCCTCATGGAATGAAAAGATGTAATTTGGGAGAAAAAGCTCAAAAACTACCTATGTTTCATGTTTCTGCCTCCTTTTTGGACCCTCTCTTACGCTTTTTAGTGACTCTAAGAGAATAGATTTTTGAAGGCCTTCCAATGGTCCATTTTGAAAAATTAAAGATGTTATGGAAAATAGACACACAAGGATAGTTGACCAAGTTTTTAGAAGTGAATTTGGACTTATCAAATTTCCTCAAAAGTGCCTCCAAAGTTTTGTTATGCTTCGGCTAATTGTTTTTAAAATCTTCAGTTAGAATTGTCACGGAACAACATTGAATTCCCTCAAGACACTTGTCAAGATAAATTCAAGGCTATGAGCTGTCATTAGATTTTTTTGGTTGGTTTTTTATTCCTATTATGATGGAATTTGTAATTAATGTAAGGGACAAACCCTCCTAGTTTGTAGCTAAAATTCAGGGAATGGTTTCTAACCTCCCTAGAAACTAGGAAATGACTCATATTTTGCATCTATGATTCATTTTGGAAGGGAATTCGACCTGATGAGGTGTCATAGTCTATATTTTCTATCAGTATGCTCTCTTTTGTCTTTTTTTGGGTTGGATAGTCTCATATTTTTCAGTGTAGCTCTTGTAAACAACTTGTGCAATGAAATCAAAGATAGATTTGCAGGAATTGTGTTGAGATACTTGTGGTATGATTTGTAAAATTTGTGTTTCTCATGTTTTCTTTGTATCATATGCTTAATACCATGTATACTTCTTCATATATGGATATCTTGTAAGTTTGAGAGAAAAATTCATGTTATGCATGCTCTGTTTTAGACAAGATTCACCATATTATGTTTATTTGCTTCTTAAATTGAATGAATTCACCTTAGTGCTCATTCAAACTCTATTACATCTTCATCCTATACTCAATGACTGATTAATATGTTTCCAAATTACCTATCTTCCCTCACACACTCTTTGTAGGTTCACCTCGAAGTTCAGACCTAAAAATATCATTTACAGCCCATTCACTGACTTTCCTATCCAGCATTAAAAATATCAAACATTTTTTACTCATTTAAGCTTACATATTCTAGCCTAAAATCTTATGACACTCATCCATTCATTTGAATATTTAAAGTGAAAAAGAGAGAGCCCTCTCTGATCCAGGTAGTGCTAGCTACCTGACCTAAATTCTGGTTTGTGGTTACCTTTCTCCAATCCTACTATCAACCTTAGGAAGTTTTGGAGAGTGATAAAATTCTTGGCATCGTTGACAGGGAGCGATTGCTAAACATTCCCCAGGAGTATTTCTTTAATATTCTTAAATTTAGACTTGTATGTGACAAGCTCTAGCATTCAAAATAGGTTGAATTCTAAAATCTGAGCCAAAGTCTAAAATTCCTATATTAACTTGGCTCCTAAAAGACATACCAGGTCAAATTCAAACCCAAATCCCTCACCATTTTTGTATGATCCTGAGAGTCATTTTTGAAAAAAATCAAACCAAATCTTGAAAGGTTGGAAGAGATGTTCCTCCTTGTGTCAAATCAAATTCTCTACCTACGAGATTTTTTCTAGAAGATTTGGTATATAGTCCAGAATCTGGAAAATCTTTGTTTAGAACTAAATCTAGAAATTTTCTTTCAGAATCCACCTTTGAGGCTTTCGATTTCAAGTCCTTTGCACCATTTTCTGAATCTTTTGAGTCTAAGGTCAATAGTGAAGTCTAGTCTAATTTTCATAAACTCAAGGGTTTGGTAGAAAATTTTCAAGAAACTTTAGAGAAGGCCTATTTTTAGTATCAGCAGCAGAATTTTTTTCCACCTACCATCTCACCTTCCTATATAGCTACATCATCAATCCCTCCTTTAATTTTACCATTACCTCAACAAGTCTTCACTCCATCAGCACCTCTACCACCTCCTCCATTAGTCATGGCAAAATTTGATCCACTGATCCTACCGCTTCATCTCACTCCAATACCTCAGAATTGTGGTCATAGGCTTCCTCTTTTTGATGGAACATCATAAGTTACAGCTTATCAGCATGTTTCCAAATGTAACGTTCTGAAATGGAAATCAGCAGCTTTTTCACCGCTGAAATGTTCCTTTGTCGGAAATATGAACAAGGCTATGTCAGAGATGGACTGAGAGGGATTTTACCAGTTATTTTCCTCTAAAGAGAGGATGAGAATCGGAGGCTATCTGGCCCTTCCTCGGACTCTGCCTATAGCTATGCAAATATTTCTTCCTCGAGAAGATTTTTCTCAAGGGAATGAGTTATAGAAATATGCAAAACATAAGCATGAAGAGTAACTTGCTAAAATTTCAAAAAATGACAGAGAACCCATAGCCATATTATTATAATAATAGCAGCTACAAATTTATACAAAATCTTGAGGTAAATGGTGCTCAAGATGAACAATGCCAATCCTCAAGGCAAAAATACAAGAATCATGAGATAAACACAACTACACAAGTGAACCCTAGCTATGACTACGTAGTCAAATGGAGACACTACAACATGTAAAATGGTAATGAAAAAATATTACAATAATAGCTCAATAAATGAGGGGGAGAAAGCTCTCAACCCCTGAAAACAACACTACAACAATCCTCTAAAGGGTTGGATATAATAGATGTACAAAATATGAAGATACAATAATGTCGGAGTTGTTGAGTAGCAGCAGCAACTTAAATATACAATAGAATGAGGAGAATGAATATTTCCTACAAAATGAAACAACCTCCTCCAATGGATTCCTTAAGTGCAAGGCTGATCCCGGCACAAGAAATCTCTTCCTCCAAAATTATGGAGCAAACCCCCACTGTATAAAAACTTTGAGATAATGTATTCTATGGAAGGCACTGCGCTGATGAAGGTGGGAGAAGCTTGGCCTCCTACCAAAATATGCAAATCAACTCTAGGAACCCTCCTTACTAATCCTCCCAAAGAATAGGAACTCCTTCCTATGAGAAATGATACAAGGAATGGTGTTGTGGAATCTCCTCCATAGCAACACCTGCAACACAATCCAGTGACTATGCTATAGATGAAGAAGTGGCTATGGCCAAATTCCTGAATATGGAGAAATGAAGAGAAATCCTCTTTGAGCTACTCAAGGGAGGAGAGGAACTCCTAAACAGGAATCCCTCATGCCAAAGGCATTGCAACTCAGCTGAATAGCTGGAGACTGCAAATAGACTCGAAGTCCAAATCTTCAATAATGCCCCCTATGGCTGCCTCATCCTCCTTATATGAAAAGTGATGCCTCTATGCTATGGACCCCACTCAATTAGGGTTTCTCCCACAAGGAATATTTCTCCCTCTCTAACTGCGTTGTCTTCCCAAGCAAGCTACACCCTCTTGGGCTGCGTTGTTGACTTGGTCAACATGGCCTCATCCTCATGTGTTTTCCCCCTTTTTATACTAGGAGGTGCAAAAATGGCTACTCCATGGATCCCCTTCTCACCTCATGTGGGATTTTATTTATGAAAATGGGTCTCCTTACCCACTTTATTTATCTCCTAGATAATATGAGCAAAAATTAATGTTCCAATTTATTTACAAAAATTTTGGAACATTATAGTCCTCCCCTCCCAAAGATTGCTTGCCCTCAAGCAAGTGAAAGGATAGGCTGTGTCTTATTCTCCTCTGCCTGTAGCATACCTATATGATGATCTCCTCCAAGGGCAGTGATGCTATCTCATCAATCCAAGACATGTTGGACCAAAAATCTCCATATGTGATGAGTCGGGAATCATCCTCATATGGTTTCATACCCATCATATGGCTCACCCCATAATAAAACATTGTTGTTGCTGTAGTGGCCATACCATTTCTCATGTTCCCATCAGAACATGCAATGCAAAAGATGTGAGGGACTCCTCCCTCAATGGACACATCCATCCTATGTGTCTCCTCCTCAATCCTTCTCCTCATAAAGGCATGAATAATAGAATCATAGGGAGAAAATAGGAGCATCATGCTTGCTTCCATGTGTAACAAATGAGAAGGAAAATGGTCCCTCAAGTGTAACCAGCGCAGCTTAGTGCTCCACTGCCATAGAGACTGATATAAATTGTGGCTTCTCAACCACCGGTGTGTTGCATCAATCTCCTCACAAGCTTGGGGAAGGTAAATGATACCTGCTGAAAATTGAGCATGTCCCCCATGGTCTCTATCCTCCCCAAGTCCTCTAAGATAATGGCCATTAGCCATGCTTATGGCCCCCACTAAACCATGAGGTCTAGTAAAAGGTATGCTCCTCCTTGGAGCATTCTCCTGCATGTTTATGGTTAAGAGACGCATACATATATCATACAAATGATCATGTGAAAAACAATGTACACCCTTACCATGTTCTCTTCTCATATCAATTAAGGGATTCATAGATGAATCTCCTCTCATCCATAAAGGAAAAAGGGGTGGCTGTGCTGATTCCCCCATCTCCATATGGCCGGTGCATCTCCTCCTATGATGATCATCAAATGTCCTGCAGGTGAAAGGATCATTGGAATATCCCACCAATAGTCGAGAGTTCCAATGTAGATCTATCCTCCATAATGACAACGCTGGTAGTTCCTCATGAACAACATCTGCCATATGGCTGTCCTCTTCCTTGACATCTTATATTCCCAAGTCACAAATTGGAAGGTTGTTATCCTTCTTATGTTGCTTCTTCCAGAGCGCATAATCTGCAATGAGAGTAGATGTAGATTTGGTTGAGGAAATGCATCCCTCCTTCATGAATTCATCCAAAACTCCCACTGCTATCTCAAGCTCTCCCAAGGTTCCTACCTCTATAGAATCAATGAGTGGTGCCTCCAAATGTAAAGCAATTATCCTCCTCTGTTGAACTAGTGGCCTCCTGGGTGAAATGCCTCCATGTGGTGAGACATCTCCATCAAGAGAAGACTGAACATATGGATGAAAACTTATGTCCATGCCCTAACTGTGCAATCCAGCCTCCCTCCTTGGTGCAATAACCTCCAAAAATGGATATGGGTGAGTACTCCCCAACTCATGTTGTTAGGTCTTCTCCCCACCTCCTCCTTGTGACTCCATGGTTTCACACCTCTCCAATGATGGCACATGAATTGTGCCTTGATCTCCACACATGAGATCTTGGGGATATTCCTGCAAAGTTGCAAGGGTCCCTCTCTTTGGAGCATGAGCTCCTCTCCTCTTTGCCTGAGATTCTAGATATGCTCTAGAAATGACAGTGTTGCTGCCCCCAACCTTCTCCACATGAATGGGCAGCCTCCCAACAATTGGATCATATTTAAACAAAGAGACCCCCATGCTTCCTTGCTCCAAGATGTGAGATGAAAGTTCCTTCTCCAGCAAGTTTTGGTTCAAATTTTTGGCCTCCTCCACTATTTTCTAAAGAGGAATTGTGTTTTCATGCAAGGTTTTTGTTTGGTATTCTTTGTGCAAACCCATAATGTGTGCCTCAAGAATACTCCCATATAATCTCTTCACTAATGCCTTAGTGAAATTTGCATAAGATGTAATGTCATTATTCTTCAAGGAAAAGGATTCAAAGATCCACCAAGCATAGGCCTTACCTCTCATATGCAACGCTGCAACTCTGGTAGCTTGATTTTCCAGAATATGGTTCTACTGCAAAATGGTTTCTATCTCCTCCACCCAAGCTTTGGCTGAACCAGCAAGTGAACCATCAAAATGTGATAGATAGGATCTACCATGCTGCCTTTTCTCCTTGGTCACTCCTTCTTCTTCTTCCACCTCTCTTATGGGACTGCTAGGACTATGACTACGCTGACCCTCATAGTGTGTGGCTGAATGCTCACACCCACTATGCACAAATCTAGAGTTTTCTTTAGGATCAAACCCTCTTGGGGATTCTTCATCTGTATCCCTCTTAATCTCCTTGAGATCTTCATGAATGCTCTGTGCAGATTTAGAAAGAAGCATTGTAAGCTTATCCCCTTTTCCTCCATCAAAAAATGGATTCTTCTTCCTGCTCAAAATTCTGTCTCCTTATTAATGAGAATAGGAAGTGCAGGGTCCTTCTTCCTCTCTTTCTTCTTTCTCCTCAACCCCTTTGGAGAGGTTCTTTCCGGATCTAAAAACTGATGAGAACAAGCTCATCCTCTTAGTCATCTTTATTTATTCTTTCTTGGGCTTGAAGGCCACAGGCTGAGCCAAGAAATATGCTCTGATACCACTGTAATGTTCCGAAATGGAAATCAGTAGCTTTTTCACCGCTGAAATGTTCCTTTGTCGGAAATATGAACAATTCTATGTCAGAGATGGACTGAGAGGGCTTTTACCATTTATTTCACCTCTAAAGAGAGGATGAGAACCAGAGGCTATCTAGCCCTTCCTCAAACTCTGCCTATAGCTATGCAAATATTTCTTCCTTGGGAAGATTTTTCTCAAGGGAATGGAATACAGTAATATGCAAAACATAAGCATGAAGAGTAACTTGCTCAAACTTTATAAAATGCTGGAGAACTCATAGCCATCTTATTATAATAATAGCAGTTGCAAATGTATACAAAATATTGAGGGAAATGGTGCTCAAGATGAACAATGCCAATCCTCAAGGCAGAAATACAAGAATCATGAGATAAACACAGCTACACAAGTGAACCCTAGCTATGACTGCACAGTCAAATGAAGACACTACAATATGTAAAATGGTAATGAAATGATATTACAATAATAGCTCAAGAAATGAGGGAGAGCAAGCTCTCAACCCCTGAAAACAACACTACAACAATCCTCTAAAGGATTGGATATAATAGATGTACAAAATATAAAGATACAATAATGCCAGAGTTGCTGGGTAGTAACAGCAACTCAATAATACAATAGAAGGAGGAGAATGAATATGGCCTACAAACTGAAACAACCTCCTCCAATGGATTCCTTAAGTGCAAGGCTGATCCCGGCACAAGAAATCTCTTCCTCCAAAATGATGGAGCAAACCCCCACTGTAGACAAACTCAAAGATAACATGGTCTATGGAAGGGACTGCATTGATGAAGGTGGGAGAAGCTTGGCCTCCTACCAAAATATTAAAATCAGCTCTAGAAACCCTCCTTGCTAATCCTCCCAAAGAATAGGAACTCCTTCCTATGAGAAATGATACAAGGAATGGTGTTGTGGAATCTCCTCCACAGCAACACCTGCAACACAACCTAGTGACTGCATTGTAGATGAAGAAGTGGCTATGGCCAAATGCCTGAATATGGAGAAATGAAGATCAATCCTCCTTGAGCTACTCAAGGGAGGAGAGGAACTTATAAACAGGAATCCCTCATGCCAAAGGCACTGCAACTCAGCTGAACAGCTGGAGACTGCAAATAGACTCGAAGTCCAAATCTTCAATAATGCCCCCTATGGCTGCCTCATCCTCCTTATATGCAAAGTGATGCCTCTATGCCATGGACCCCACTCAATTAGGGTTTCTCCCACAAGGAATATTTATCCCTCTCTAACTGCGTTGTCTTCCCAAGCAAGCTACACCCTCTTAGGCTGCGCTGTTGACTTGGTCAACATGGCCTCATCCTCATGTGTTTGCCCCCTTTTGATACTAGGAGGTGCAAAATGGCTACTCCATGGATCCCCTTCTCACCTCATGTGGGATTTTATTTATGCAAATGGGTCTCCTTACCCACTTTATTTATCTCCTAGATAATATGAGAAAAAATTAATGTTCCAATTTATTTACAAAAATTTTGGAACATTACACCAAAGTAATTGACTTCATATATCTTGAAGAGATTGACAATGATGATGCCAAGATGTGCATCATTGCACAGAGTTTCTCTGGAGAGGTAAAGAAATGGTTTCACTCACTCATAGTTGGTTCAATAGGAACCTCACAACAGTTGATTCATTTGTTTATGGTGAAATGGGAAGAGAATAAAAATCCATTTCAGATCCTAGCTAAGTATAATGCCTTAAAAAGGAATCCAATGAGTCTTTCCAAGACTTTACAACTACATTCAACAAAATATATGATTCAATTCCTAAGAATATTAAGCCTCCTCCAGACCTTACTTTACTTCATTATCCTGATGGTTTCGATCCCAACATGGCCTATCAGTTGAGGGAAAGAAACCCATCAACTCTTGAAGAAATGTAGATAAACGTAGTGAGCATGGAAGCTAATTATGATCATCAAGAAGTCTATAATTAAGACGGAAAAAAGAGTCACTATCAAAGAAGAAACATCCACTTCATCTAAAGGAAAATTAGATACCTTGATTAGGACCATGGAGAATATGATGGATAAAATTTCCATCATTGATTGACAAGTTGAACCCTCCATTAGAAAGCCCAATTTCAAGGTTTCAAATCAGCATCCCCAATACTGGATCAAGCAAAGGGAACAGAGGGGTCAGGATCCACAAAATAAGTATAAAATTCACACTCCATTTCAATATAATTATACTGAAGGCCCTAATGAATATGATTAAGAAGAAATTTATGGCAAGAACCATGTATTTGAGGAAAATAAGCAACCTATTTTCCTCACTAGGGAAGATCAATTTTCTGCAGAAATTTGTGCACCTGATGATGAGAAATTTTTATTGTCAAATAATGACATATTATGATTACACACAAAAAATTATCAGAGGGGATATCACAATGCTCTTGCTCAAGTGCAAAGATAGTATATCTTGAGGAATATGAATGTTCCTATAACCTCTAATCAGAAAAAACAAAACACTCAAGTAGATGCTCATCCCAAAGAAATTGTTGCCCCGAATCAAAGTAAAGACAAGGGACCTGATGTTCCTAATCATGTTAAAGGAAAAAAAGCTTCTTCCAGTGATCAAAGGAAAGAGAAATAATTCCAAGAAGGAGGATAGAAGAAAGAGTCTTCACAAAAAGATTAACCCAAGAAGAAAGATCACCATTGAAAGAGGTAGAAAACCATTCTGCTATTTTTTCTCTTGAAAATGAAATTTCCAAGTTGAAATTCTCTGTTATCACTCTGCTAGATTCCTAAGGATGAATAAGGAATCCCAACAGAGGTAACCACATACCAACATTTTAACTTGGTAGCTAGCCCTACCAAGTTGAAGAGGGCACTCTCCACCAAAAAAAAAAAAAACTAGGAGGCTAAATGGATTAGGATTTTAATCTAGGTGTGAGTTCATGGGTTTCATAATTGATTTTGGTCGGGCTATTGGATGTAAGTATTTTCAAGGGAGCTAGGTCAAGGAAAATGAGATAGGGTTGTAGAGATTTAATGGGGAAAGGTAGGCATAAATCTTAGCACTTTAATATGATTGTGATGAGATGGTTTTAAGGCTGATGAGGAGTTAGGAAGAGAATGGGAGATGTATTCTTCCTAAACAGAGGAAAATGGACAAATTATGATAACTTTCCCTATACAGAGCATGAGGAAGCATGTGCTATGCCTATAAACTTAAAATATATCATACAACAGAGATTTAATGAACATGAAGATAACACATTCTAACATATGAAACTGAAGGAAAAAAATTGATAAACATCATACCACATGTATCCCAAAAAATACCTGCAACTCTTCTTTATTAACTAGCCAAACTTAGTACAATAGTTCCTTGATCAATACATTAGCATCCAAATGATTCCCACCCTTGATTAGTGTGAATAAAGGGACTAAATAGAAATCAAAGAAACATTCACTCATCCTCAAGGGTCAAATCCATGAGGTGAGGAAGAGATCCACAAAATTTTGAACTGAAAGTTGAAGTGTAGGGTGGTCCAAGTGACTCATTCCTAATGACATTCAAACTGATTCATTTGACTTAAGGATAACTTTTACCTAATGAATCTAACCCTAGCTAAATTATCCACAACATAATTACATTCACCATGCTCAATGACATAGGTAAAAATATCAATTTCTAAGATAAAGTCAAAAGTTACCTGGAAAATCCAAAAATATCAGCAAATGGTCATATGTGCCATTTTCTTTCAAATGAACTCTTCATATTCATGGTTGATTTTGACTGAATTTTAGGTGTTCAAATTAGGTCCAAGATGGCTTTCTGGAAATTCCTTCAAGTCTTCTTTCTGAATATGCCTCGAGTTTTCAAAATGAATCTGATTTGACCCCTCAAAATTCCATTCTCCCGAGACTACTCTGTGTGCAGTGCTTAGGCCAAAATAGGGGCAAAAATGTGATTTTTTAGCTAGTCTTCTACCCTTTTCATCTATCAAATCTGCAAATCAAAGCTGGAAAAGTGGTTTTCTAGAATTAATTTTTCCTTAGGAATCCATTGGTGGTATCCTTTTCCTCAAAAAGTGCACCAAAAATTTGCGCAGCACCTAGGGTGTTGTGAATATGACCTAATTTTTTATATGTGCTTGTTCAGAAAAATTCAGAAAAACAAAAATTTTGCAAAAATGTTTCAAAATGAATCAAAATTGGTGGAGAGAGTGTTGGTGAGGTGGCTAGGCTTGGAGTGAAGCCTCTATAAGTATTTCTAATTTTCTTTACTCCTCTAGCATGGTAAATGCCTCAATATTTGCATTGGCTCTTTTGAGCTTGGCCATTGCAATTTTCTCCTTTTGAGCATGATGCTTGACCTTCCTCCTTAACACATCATTGTCTCTGTTAGCCTTTTCCAAAAGCTTCTCCAAATGCTTATTGGATCTATCAATCTATGGCTCCCTATTTTCATTGATCATCATTGCAATTTTCTCATTTAGGGTTAGCTGATTAGCAATCTGAGCCTCTTTTTGTCTTTCTAGAGCTAGATCTCTTTTCATCCCTCTAGTTCTAGGTCTCTTTCTTGGTGCTTGTTCATCTTGTTCATCAATCAACCCATACTTTTCAAGTGTCTCATCTAGCATAACTTTTGGATTTTTTTCCAAGGTGTTTTTATTGAAACCCTAGGGAAGTGTGATGATATGTAATATGGTTTTAGGAATGAGGAATGGGAAAGGGAAAATGAAGGAGTTGGTGCTAGGGATGTATGAAATGGGGGAGGGGATAAGGAGTGGTAGTATGATGGGATTTAGGATTGGGATTTGGGGATTGGGAGCCTAGGTAAATGTAGCACCTAGGGCTTAGGGTATTGGGATAAAGGCTTTTGGGGGAAGGGAATTATGTAATACAGGGTTTTGGGAATGAGTATTTTTCAATGTAGGAAGGGTATGAAGGTTTAGGGGAGTGAAAAATAGGAATTGTGAGTGTAAGAGGGAAATACTAGGGTTTTAAATTATTTTAAACACCAAATATTAAACAAATTTCGCAGCGACAAAAAATTAACTTGAAGGAGGAGAGAATTAATGGAAGACACCTTTACTCACTTGCTGGAGGTCGAAAAAACTTTTGTTGAAGTTTTGGAGGCAAATTTGGTAAAATTTGAAGCAATTCTAGCCTTTATCCACATATGCGCAATGCCTTAAGGTTGTACACCCTCTCTTAAGACTGTGCGCCCTCACAGAAGGCTGTGCACAGAGCCTGAAGGATTTGCGCCCTCTGCTCTGTTTTTTGCTAATTTCGCCCAGAAACTCAAAATTTCGCTCCCTTGGAGTGTTTTCTTGGTGTTTGCAAGAGATAAATTAGTTTGAAATGATGTCAAGAAGTCTTTAATACTTGAGTGAATTTTAATTTATATTTAAAACCCACTTTTCTAATGTTCATTTCACCTTTTGAAAACATTGTTGATTAACCTTTCTCTTTGATTTTTCTTCTTTGCAGGATGATGTTGCTGGAGTTTGGCACTTTTCACTTTTCCTTTGCTTATCTTTAGTTTGGCATGTGAAATTTGAGTTGACAGCTTGGGACGGTATTTATTACATATAATGAGCATAAAATTACAATATATATATATATATATATATATATATATATATATATATATATATATAATCACATCTTTGTTTTGCATAAAATTACACTTTGGTATGAAAATCATACTTTGAAACCATAATTGCAACCTTTAAAATCATGTTTACATGCTGACAAATCTTCTTCAAAAGATAAAGAAGTATTATTCAATCACTGTCACACTTTGTTGACCTTATTGAGACGAAATGGAGTATTATTGAACCTTGAAAAATTAAACCTAATGACCTAAATGGACCTTGAATGACCAGAATTCATGTTGACTTTGACTAACATAATGACATAGTGAAATGAGCTTTCAAGACTGATTTATGCTCAACAAGACATGAAGGTGGGCCAACAAATGTGAAATTTTAAGGGAGAGTGGTGTTTTATGACTAATGCTACCATCAGTGAATCAATATTTTGCATGACCTATTGTAATGATAAAAGAATTCTGAGTGGGACCCCTAAAATGAATATGAAAAGAGTGATTTTGATCACTGATGGAAGAATGATAATTCTTACACTAACATTAGAATTATTGGGGATGGTAGCTCCTTGGAGGTGTCAAGAACACCGTAGACCAAGTACCTAACCATTGGGTCAATACGGTCAAAAAACCCAACTGAAAAACTTGACTGAAAAGTAATAACTCGAAAAAAATAGACTGACTCAAGACAAACTCAAATGACTGAAACTTGACTCGATACTGACTAAAAATAAAAAAACTTACTAAAGTTATTGATGGTAGCATATCACTAAGACTTGAGGGCTTCAAATCCTAATGACAACCACCTACCTGCTGAAAGTATATATATAATCAGGAAATATCAAAATGCCAGTGTAACCAATCAAGTAAATGCCTCCTTGATTGATTCTCCCAATCAGATTCTCTGGACAACAATAAATATTTACAATTTGGAAGCCAAAAACATAGCTAACAATGATCTCCATCATCACTAAATACTGCAATAATTACCTTCACTGTTGACTACAATAGACTTGCCACTAGATCTTGAAAAACATGAAAATTTACCTCTTGCTAATCTAGAAGAAACAAGGTACCTTTTTCTCTTGATTCTAATCTCTCTTCATCATGTACCTCAGCAAGAGTGTGTTCCTGATCTTCAAAAAATTCTGAACAAGTAGTTGAGCATATTTCTTCTTGAAATAAAAATTCAAAACATGAAACATGAGAAGAAAAATCTGAATGACAGTCCTCAATGCGTTGATCCTCTACAATTTGAATACATTGTCGATCATCTTCATATGACATGGAAACCAGATTGTCATGTTTCTTATCACACTCATCAGTCATAAGAGGTAAAACTTCAGATTTTTCTTAAAACTCAAAATTGGCATTTCTATCATTTACCGTGGAGTTATCCAAAGAAGATTTTTCACTTAATTGAACAAAGATCTCATCTTGTTTTTCATAAAGGGACTAGATTTCTTCTTTCTGAATACTTTGTTCTGATGGGATGAGAACACGTGGGTCAATAAATTTGTTTTCTTCATTCAAGGCGATCTCAAAAATAGATCTCTCCTTCATGGGATCCGAAACAACATACTCTTCATCATCACAATGTGAATCTAGATCTGGAAAATCCAGCTTGACTTTATCACATTCTAAAATTGGAACTTTATTTTCCTACATACCATCTTCTGCTCCAAGTAGATCTGAAATAAGACCTCGTCTTCCATCATTTTCAATTTTACAAAGATCTTCAATCTGATGCAAACTTTCCTAAGAATCTTGATAAGTTTCCTCCAAGTTTTCTTTATGTTTCTTTAATGGATTTTCATATGGGGCTTCCATGATCTCATCTCCCATGAATTCATCATCTCCATAAACTTTCTCAATATTTTCAATAAAACTATCAATATGTTTACAGTATTTCTGAACTAATATTAAGGATGGACAAGATTATTTATACCTTTCAAAGAACATGATATGAAAATCCTTTGAATAATAAATACAAGCATGCGGAAAATGTTCATACCAAGATCAGGCTTCACCTTCCAGAGTGGCGAGGAATATCTTCATCAAGAATTCTTCAGGAACATCAATCTTTAATCTATGCACATGCATGTGAAATCTCACCAAATGAAGAGCAGCATCATTACCTTTCACATTTTTTAACTTCGGAAGATATGTCATCCAATTAACTCAAGGCATGCTATTCGGAAAAATTGGTTTGTGATCTCGGCTCACGGAAGCATACCTTCAAGAAATTGAATCCATTTTGACAACAATGAAGTCACCATGAAGTTATTTATACTATAGGTTATTGAAGAGTGGAATCGCCATGAGAATTGTGAACCTTGGGATTCTTTGACATTGGAGTAGCCAGGTGAATGATGCATAGCCTTCTTTTGCCTGATCATTTTTCACCATCAACAATCAATCTAATATTTTTCGTTCTTTCCAAGGGAATATTTGTCTTTTCGCGTCCCCAGCAATGGCGCAATAAATATCAAAATGTTATCACTTTGCCAAATTCCTAAGGCTGAAGAAGGAATCCCAATAGAGGTAACAACATACCAACCTTTTAACATGGCAACTATCCCTACCAAGTCAGATAGGGCTCTCTCCACAAAACATAGCCTAGGAGTCTAAATGGATTATGATTTTAGGCTATGTGTGAGTTTAGGGGTTGCATAATTGATTGTGGTCGGGATGTTGGATGTAAGTATGGTCAAGGGAGCTAGGTCAGGCAAAATGAGATAGGGTTGTAGAGATTTAGCAAAGAAAGTTAGGCATAAATCTTAGCACTTTAAAATGATTGTGATGAGATGGTTTTAATACTGATGAGGAGCTAGGAAGAGCATGGGAGATGTATTCTTCCTAAACGAAGGAAAATGGACAAATTATGATAAATTTCCCTAAACAGAGCATGAGCAAGAATTTGTTCTGCCTATAAAATTGAAATATATCATACAACAGAGATGTAATGAACATGAATACAACACATTATAACATATGAAACTGAAGGAAAAAAAATTATAAAAATCATACCACAAGTATCCCAAAATATAGCTGCAACTCTTCTTTATTAACTGGCCAAGCTGAGTATAATAGTTCCTTGATCAATACATTAGCATACAACTAATTCCAACCCTTACTTAGTCTGAATAAAGGGACTAAATATACATCAAAAAATCATTCACTCATCCTCAGGGGTCGAATCCATCAAGTGAGGAAGAGATCCACAAAATTATGAGCTGAAAGTTGAAGTATAGGATGGTCCAAGTGACTAATTCCTAATTACATTCAAACTAATTCATTTGACTTAAATATAACTTTTACCTAATGAATCTACCCCTAGGTAACTTATCCACAACACAATTACATTTAACATGCTCAATGACATAGGTAAAAATATCAATTTCTAAGATAAAGTCAACAATTACAGTGAAAACCCAAAAATATTAGCAAATGGTCATATGCGCCATTTTTCTGTCATATGTGGCCTACCTGTTCAAGGTTGATTTTGACTGAATTTTAGGTGTCAAAATCATGCCCAAGATGGCTTTTTGGAAATTCCTTCAAGTCTTATTTCTGAATATGCCTCCAGTTTTCAAAATGAAGCTGATTTGACCCCTCAAAATAGGGGCCAAAATGTGATTTTTAGCTAGTTTTTTTTCCTTTTCACCTGTCAAATCTGCAAATCAAATCTGGAAAAGTGGTTTTCTGGAATTAAATTATCCTTAGGAATCCATTGGTTGTCTCCTTTTCCTCAAAAATTTCCCCAAACATTTGCGCAGTGCCTGGGGTGTTGCACATATGACCCAATTTCTGATATGTGCTTGTTCTGAAAAACTTAGAAAAACACAAATTTTACAAAAATGTTTCAAAACGCATCAAAACTAGTGGAGATAATGCTAGTGAGGTGGCTAGGCTTGGAGTGAAGCCTCTAAAAGTATGTCTAACTTTCTTTTCTCCTCAAGCATGGTCAATAATTCAATCTTTACCTTAGATCTTTTGAGCTTGGCCATTGCAATTTTCTCCTTTGGAGCATGATGCTTGACCTTCCTCCTTAACACATCATTTTCTCTGTTAGCCTTTGCCAAAAGCTTCTCTAAATTTTTATTGGCTCTATCAAGCCATGGCTCCCTATTTTCATTGATCACCACTGCAATTTTCTCATTTAGGGTTAGTTGATCAGCAATCTAAGCCTCTTTTTGTCTTTCTACAGCTAGAGCTCTTTTCAGCCCTCTACTTCTAGGTCTCTTTCTTGGTGCTTGTTCATCTTGTTCATCAAGAAACCCATACTTTTCAAGTGTCTTATCTAGCATAACTTTGTCCTTTTTTACCATGGTGTTTTTATCAAAACCCTAGGGAAGTGTGATGATATGGAATATGGTTTTAGGAATGACGAATGGGAAAGGGAAACTAAAGGAGATGGTGCAGGGATGTATGAAATGGGGGAGGGGATAAGGAGTGGTAGTATGATGGGATTTAGGATGGGGATTTGGGGATTAGGAGCCTAGTTAAATGTAGCACCTAGGGCTTAGGGTATTGGGATAAAGGGGTTAGGGGAAAGGGAATTATGTAATACAGGGTTTTGGGAATGGGTCTTTTGTAATGTAGGAAGGGTATGAAGGTGTAGGGGAGTGAAAACTAGGAATTATGAGTGTAAGAGGGAAATAATATGGTTTTAAATGGTTTTAAACACCATATCTTAAACAAATTTCACAAAACAAACAAATGAACTTGAAGGAGGAGATAAATGATGGAAAACACCTTTACTCACTTGCTGGAGGTCGAAAAAACTTTTGTTGAATTTTTGGAGGCAATTTTGGAAAAATTTGAAGCAATTCTGGCCTTTCTGGACATATGTGCAATGCCTTAAGGTTGTGCACCCTCACTTAAGACTGTGTGCCTAAAGGATTCGTGCCCTCTCTGAAGGGTATGTGCCCTCTGCTCTGTTATTTTTCTAATTTTTCCCAGAAACTCAAAATTTCGCTCTCTTGGAGTGCTTTCTTGGTGTTTGTAGGAGAAAAATAAGTTTGAAATGATGTCAAGAAGTCTTTAATACTTGAGTGAATTTGAATTTAGATTTAAAACCCACTTTTCAAATGTTTAATTTCACCTTTTGAAAACATTGTTGATTACCCTTTTTATTTTATTTTTCTTCTTTGCAAGATGATGTTGCTGGAGTTTGGCACTTTTCACTTTGACTTTTCTTATCTTCATTTTGGCATGTGAAATTTGAGTTGAAAGCTTGGGACAGTACTTATTACATATAATGAGCATAAAATTACAAATATATATATATATATAAAATAAATCATATCATGTTTTTGAATAAAATTACACTTTGGTATGAAAATCATACTTTGAAACCATAATTGCAACCTTTAAAACCATATTTACATGTTGACAAATATTCTTCAAAAGATAAAGAAGTATTATTCAATCTCTCTCACACTTTTTTTGACCTTATTGAGATGAAATGGAGTATTATTAAACCTTGAAAAAATTAAACCTAATGACCTAAATCAACCTTGAATGACCGGGATTCATGTTGATTTTGACTGACATAATGACATAGTGAAATGAGCTTTCAAGACTTATTTATGCAAAGTAATACATGAAGGTGAGCCAGAAAATGTGAAATTTTGATGGAGAATGAGGTTTTATGACTAGGGCTACCATCAGTGAATCAATTTTTTGCATGACCTAGTGGAATTATAAAAAAATTATGTAATGTTTCCAATTTTTGAAACTAGTGGGAACATTGGATTTTAATTTCAGTTTTCTTTATTCATGAATAAAAGTATGTGAAGGAGGTTTATTAAACTCCTAAGTTAAGAATAAATACATGCCCAATGTGAAAGGGGAAAAATTTGGGCTATTATATGAAACACCCCTAAGTGTGAAAAGGGGAAATCCATTTGAATGGGTCAACTTGGCCCCACCTACAGTGCAGTTTGGAGGGAAGCTTATCCATCAAGCACAACGTACTTCTAGAAGAGGATCACATATTTGAAAGAGGATAAGTTGAATAAGGTGGTTAGGGTTTTGGCAAGCCCTCGTGTTATAAAAAGAAGGAGAGGTAGCAAGTAAAGGTTGTTGAAGAATTTTAAGAAGTTGCTGCAGCAACTCAAGTCTCTTGGCTTTTTAGCCTAAGGGAAGAGGATTTCCCATTTAAGAATCCTCTCTCCTTCCATGGAGTAGATCTTTGGAGGGGATTGTGATGCATCTCTCCACTATCCGGAATTATGGCCAAGCTACATCTCTATAGCAGCCCTAGTCTTGTTGAGGGTTTTTCAATTGTTTGTGAGTTGCAGCAAGTGGGGGAACTAGATCTGCAAGATCTAGTTGTTTAGAGAAGATTTCTCTTAGGGAGGGTATCTTGTGACCACCCAGAAGAGGATATCACTCTAATTTCACTTTCAGATCTATAATTTTTATCTATTGTATCAGTTCTTTCAAGCTACTGTGCAGTCCCTTCCATGAACTGCGTTATTTCTCATGTACTGCTTCTCTATTGTCTAGATATTTCATTATACTAGCTCTCTGGTGATTGAGGCTTGCATCTCCTTTAGAGATTTGTAAAGTATCTTACTGATCTAATATTATTTAGATATGATATATAATTTAATGAAATCCATCTTCATAAATCTCTGAATTTTTCTGCAGTTCAGTGTATTAAAAGCTAGATCTACACTTTGTTATGCATTATTTTGATAAAACCCCAAGGGGATCTTGTTGAGAAGGCTGAGTAGTTTCCAGATCTGGTATGGATCTGATGTTTCAGCCATTTATCAGTTGTATGTCTGAGTTTTAACCTACAGCAGCTGAAGCTCCTCATATAAGACGTTTTCAAGTCTTTCTACAACTTTTCCATGTGTTTCAACTATAATTTCTGAAGGATTCTTGCTCTTGCTTCATGTAAATACAAATGATTCTACAAGGGAACTTCATTATGGATCTTATTTCTTGATGAAATACTGTAATATGAGCTTAATGACTAATTTTCAGTGTCTTCCAGCATAAACTGCGCAATCCCTGAAGGAGGGTTTCTCTATTAACCCAGCTCTCTCCTTTAACTGATTTTCAGCTAGTGTTGATTATGGGAGATCTTTTTAAGCCCTCTAAACTCATTTATTTTTGCTGAAACTCTACATGGAGGTCCCAAACAGCCTAAAATAAGGTAACCCAACCTTGAGCAATGTTATTTTAACACTGACTTGCTTATACAGCATCCTCCTTGAGTCTATTGCAGATTTTCCTGAGAGTGGAATTTCCCACTTCTTCCTTGTTTGGTATTTGCTTCTCTTTTGGATCCATTGTTTATATCTAAATATCTAAGGTTCCTAAGAGAAGAAAAATATAAGAGGATTGTGTCATTCCCACACTTTCTGTGTTTCACAAATATTCTATAGACAGAGTTTGGAACGGGCTAGGAAGCCTCTAGATTTCACCCTTCCTTGTGAAGGTGATGCATCCGGTAAATTCCCTACCAGTCTATCTCTAGTTTATATTTATTAGTGCAATTCCATATTGTTGTGATCCCATAGTGGAATATCTTAAGATATTCCCTACTGAGCCTATTTTCCCCATTTGGAACATTACAGTGGTATCAGAGCATGATCTCTGGCACAGCTTGTGAGATCAAGCTACTAGTGAATCAAAGAGCAGAAGCAGAGAATATTTGATGGAGAAGATGATATTATTCTCATCATTTTCTAGATCTAAGAAGGGCCTCTCCCAAGAGGTCAATTAGAAGAGAGAAAGAAGAAGCACTGAAACTCCTAGAGGGTTTTGAGAAGAAGCAAGTTGCAGTAAGAGCTGCATGAGATTTCAAGAAGAAGAAGGAAGCCCTAGAACTTCTTATTAGCAAAGTAGAATACCAGAGGATCCAAGATCTCCTCATAGATCCACTATGACCACTTTATTTGAAGAAGGTGAGAGGTATAGAAATAAAGGAAAGAGATGCAAAGAAACTCCTAAAGGGTTTCAAGATGGAGAGGAAGAGCCATACACTTCCTGTTATCACAAGGCAGAGAGGATGACTGAAGAAGAGATCTCATTGCTTCCTTTTCAAGCATTGAAGAGTATTGAAGAAATTCTCAAGGAGTTTGAGGAGAAGAGGAAAAAGAAGAGCTACAAAGAGACATCTCCCAAGGAAACAAAGGAGAATTTCAATCTTGTCACTTTGGGCAAGAGATCTCCATTTTCACTACCTGCTGCTAAGGAGCTTGCATCTAGAGAAGAGGCACTTGCATCTTTGCAAGGTATTCTTGAGATCTTATCCTATGGGGTCCCATGCATGAATCAAGAGATGCATGAGTAGGAGAAGAAATATTCCAGCGCTAGTATACTTGAAGAAAGGAGGCCATCATTTGTACCAGCAGTTGGAGGCATCATTGATATGGATGGAGGAACTCTTGTGTTCTATCAAGATGTTTCCTCATATCAGTTGATCCAAGGTATGCAAAATATTTCAGCACACATTATTTCAAGGTCTATGCATATCCAAGGGTTAGATCAAAGTGCTGATTTGAAGAAAAGGTATATCACAGTGCTGTCACATAGTGGTTGTGACAAAGAGGCTTCATTATTCTTGGAGCATGTTGGAGGTATTGCTGCAGATCCAAAGCTTCACTAGTTTTGGAAGATCATACATGAGAGGAAGGTCTCACTAAGATATCTCAACAAAGATGCATTTCAGTATTTCATGAGATGCAAAGTTCTTCAGTGGGTTCGAGGAGATGGTATTTTGCAAAAAGAGAATGCCATGATTTTGCAACACATCACTCAACTTCCATATTTGAGTGAGTGGATGAGGATGGTGAGCAAGGGGTCACATGATCACTTGCAGACATATATGGACCAGCAATCTTGCTTACACTGGTTTCCTTTGGGAAGACTCCTATCACTCTCCAAAGGTGCCTATTTTTCTGATCTATGCCTTGAAAAGTAGCTGTGAAATGTATAAGGAGTCATGGCAGCGCTGGTTGCCTTGGGGTAAGCATGAGCTTTAGCCAAAGATTCTCATTCTCTTATCTCATGCTTGGTACATCATTGGTAGATTACATGAAGAGGAAGCATGGATGATGCGATTGTTAGAAGAAGAGTTGGCCATCACAAGCTAAATCTTATGTCCCTGTATTCACCTATGCTTGAAGTATGTCTGATATGTCCCCATGCATTTATGTTGGAGGTATATTTCATGCATGAACTTTGGCTTGGGAGGGGGGATGACTCCCACATGATGTGGTATAAGGGGATTGCTTGTACTATGTTGATGAGGCATTTTACATGTTCATCATTGTGTTGTTGCTCCAAGATCCACATGTTGATGAGGCAAGAAGGCTGCAAAGTCCTTGTTGCTATGGGTGCTTTTGGGTGAGTATGTTTGCTACCCAATAGCTCATTATTTTCTGAATCATGCCTTGGATTTCAATGATATGTTGCAGCAAAGAAGGCATGTACAATTTTGTTTCACTTGAGAAGGTATGGCCACCACATGACATCTCCTATGTCTATTTGTTTTGCATGGTGATAAATTTGGCATGATCATCTCAAGATGTGCATTGATGATGGTACTTGGTATTGGGTTGATGTGACATATCATATGTCCATTAGCATGGTTTGGTTTCATGATACACATGAGGAGGAAAGAGGGAAAAAATATTCCTTGTTTCTTTGATGCTTTTGAATGAGTATGGTGACCACCCCATGACTCATAATTTTTTGGTTCATGCCTTATGTAACAAAGATAACTTGCAGCAAAGAAGGCATGCACATCATCTTTTGGGAAGCATGGCTTGTCCATATTACATGGAGGAGATGGAGGGTGGTAGCAAAGGGCCTTGCTCTGGTGGTTTATTTTGGGAGAATATGGTTTGACATCTTTTGTTTACCCATATTACTCCTTTCCTTATTCTTTGCATAACGCTGAAATGATGGAGTTTGGAACCAACAAGGCCAATAGGGCTAAGGATGGAGGCATAGAAATGCTCATTCAAGTTCACAAACATGGGATGGAGGAATTTTCTGCATGATGAAGCTCTTCCTTTATGGCAGGAGCTACCATAATCTATGTCTCACATATGTTTGTGATTATTTTGGACATCATGTATTTGTCATCTCATACTTCATGGTAAGAAGAGGACATCTAACCTCACAGTTGGAAGTCATCTCATGCATTGGTAGAAGACAAATTTGGAACCAAACATACATAACTTATTGCAGCAAATGGAAGAAGCCTTCCTTATGTGGATGCCATTTGGAGGGAATATATGATTTGCATCTACAATAATATTTGCTTGAGGGTAAGCAACATTTTGCTGGGAGAGACTGTAATGTTCCCAATTTTTGCAGCTAGTGGGAACATTGCATTTTAATTTTAGTTTGCTTTATTCATGAATAAAAGTATGTGAAGGAGGTTTATTAAACTCCTAAGTTAAGAATAAACACATGCCCAATGTGAAAGGGGACAAATCTGGGCTATTATATTAAACACCCCTAAGTGTGAAAAGGGGAAATCCATTTGAATGGGTCAACTTGGCCCCACCTACAACGCAGTTTGGAGGGAAGCTTATCCATCAAGCACAACGTACTTCTAGAAGAGGATCACATGTGTGAAAGAGGATAAGTTGAAGAAGGTGGTTAGGTTTTTGGCAAGCCCTCATGTTATAAAAGGAAGGAGAGGTAGCAAGTAAAGGTTGTTGAAGAATTTTGAGAAGTTGCTGCAACAACTCAAGTATCTTGGCTATTTAGCCTAAGGGAAGAGGATTTCCTGTTTAGGAATCCTCTCTCCTTCCATGGAGTAGCTCTTTGGAGGGGATTGTGATGCATCTCTCCACTATCCGGTATTATTTCTAAGCTACATCTCTATAGAAGCGCTGGTCCTGTTGAGGGTTTTGCAGTTGTTTGTGAGTTGCAGCAAGTGGGGGAACTAGATCTGTAAGATCTAGTTGTTTAGAGGAGATTTCTCTTAGGGAGGGTGTCTTGTGACCACCCGGAAGAGGGTCTCACTCTCATTTCACTTTAATATCTGTAATTTTTATCTGTTGTATCATTTCTTTCAAGCTACTGCGCAGTCCCTTCCATGAACTGCGTTATTTCTCATGTACTGCTTCTCTATTGTCTAGATCTTTCATTGTACTAGCTCTCTGGTGATTGAGGCTTGCCTCTCCCTTAGAGATTTTTAAAGTAGCTCACTGATCTCATATTATTCAGATCTGATATATAATGTAATGAAATCCATCTTCAGAAATATCTAAATTTTTCTGCAGTTCAGTGTATTAAAAGCTAGATCTACACTTTGTTATGCATTATTTTGATAAAACCCCAAGGGGATCTTGTTAAGAAGGTTGAGTAGTTTCCAGATCTGGTATGGATCTAATGTTTCAGCCATTTATCAGTTGTAGATCTTATTTTTAACCTACAGCAGCTGAAGCTCCTCATATAGGACGTTGTCAAGTCTTTTTGCAGCTTTTCCATGTGTTTCAGCTATAATTTCTGAAGGATTCTTGCTCTTGCTTCATGTAAATTCTAATGCTTCTACAAGGTAACTTCATTATGGATCTTATTTATTGCTTCCATACTATAATATGAGCTTAATTACTTATTTCCAGTGTCTTCCAGCAGAAACTGCACAATTCCTGAAGGAGGGTTTCTCTATTAACTGAGCTCTCTCCTTTAGCTGATTTTCAGCTAGTGTTGATTGTGGGAGATCTTTTTAAGCCCTATAAACTCATTTTTTTTTGTTGAAACTCTGCATGGATGTCCCACATAGCCTAAAATAAGGGAAACCAGCCTTTAGAAACATTATTTTAACACTGGATTGCTTATACAGTGTCCTCCTTGAGCCTATTGCAGATTTTCCTGAGAGTGGAATTTCCCGCTTCTTCCTTGTTTGGTTTTTGCTTCTCTTTTGGATCCATTGTTTAGATCTCAAGATATAAGGTTCCTAAGATTAGAAAATCTGAGAGGATTTTTTCATTCCCACACTTTTTTTTTTTCACCAATATTCTATAGACAGAGTCTGGAACGGGCCAGGAAGCCTCTAGATTTCACCCTTCCTTGTGAAGGTGATGCATCTAGTAAATGCCCTACCAGTCTTTCTATGGTTTATATTTATTGGTGAAATTCCATATTTCTATGATTCCATAGTGGAATATCTTAAGATATTCCCTACTGAGCCTATTTTCCCCATTTGGAACATTACAAATTATGAGTGGGACCCCTAAATTGAATATGAAAAGAGTGATTTTGATCACTGATGGCAGAATGAAAATTCTGACACTAACATTGGCCTTATTGGGGATGGAAGCTCCTTGGAGGTGTCAAGAACACTGTATACCAAGTGCCTAACCATTGGGCCAATACGGTCAAAAAACTCAACTGAAAAACTTGATTAAAAACTAATAACTCGGAAAAAGTAAATTGAATCAAGACAAACTCAAATGAATGAAACTTGACTCAATACTGACTAAAAATAAAAAAACTTAATAAAATTATTAGTGGAAACATATCACCGAGACTTGAGGGCTTCAAATCCTGATGACAACCACCTGCTTGTTGAAAGTATATGTACAATCAGGCAATATCAAAATGCCAGTGTAACCAATCAAGCCAATTCCTCCTTGATTGATTCTCCCATTTAGATTCTTTGTAAAACAATAAATATTTACAATTTGGCATCCTAAAACATAGCTGACAATGATCTCCATCATCACTCAATATTGCAATAATTACCTGCACTGCTGACTGTAATAGATTTGCCACTAGATCTTGAAAAACATGAAAATTTACCTCTTGCTAACCTAGAAGAAACAAGGTAATTTTTCCTCTTGATTTTGATCTCTCTTCATCATGTACCTCAGCAAGAGTGTGTTCTTGATCTTCAAAAAAATTTGAACAAGTATGTGAGCAGATTTATTCTTGAAATAAAAATTCAAAACATGAAACATGAGAAGAAAATCTGAATGAAAGACCTTAATGCGCTAATCCTCTGTAATTTGAATACATTTTCGATCATCTTCATATGACATGGCAAACAGATTGTCATGTTTCTTATCACACTCATCGGTCATAAGAGGGAAAACTTCAGATTGTTCTTGAAACTCAAAACTGACATTTCTATCATTTACCGCAGAGTCATCCAAAGAATATTTTTCACTTAATTGAACAAAGATATCATCTTGTTTTTCATAAAGGGATTGGATTACCTATTTCTCAAGACTTTTTTTTGATGGGATGAGAACACTTGGTTCAATAACTTTGTTTTCTTCATTCAAGGTGATCTCAACAATAGAGCTCGCCTTCATGGGATCCGGAACAACATATTCTTCATCTTCCCAATCTTATTCTAGATCTGGAAAAGCCAACTTGACTTTATCACATTCTGAAATTGAACTTGATTTTCCTACATACCATCTTCTACTGTAAGTAGATCTAAAATAAGACCTCGTCTTCCATCATTTTCAACTATACAAAGATCTTCAACCTGATGAAAAATTTCCTAAGCATCTTGATAAGTTTCCTCTAAGTTTTCTTTATGTTGCTGAAATGGATTTTCATACAAGGCTTCCATGATCTCATCGTCCATGAATTTATCATCTCCATAAACTTTCTCAAGATCTTCAATAAAAATATCAATATGTTTACAACAATTCGGAACTAATATTAAGGATGGAAAAGATTCTTTATACCTTTCAAATAACATGGTATGAAAATCCTTTAACCAATAAATACAAGCAGGCAGCAAAATTTCATACCAGGATCAGGCTTCACCATCAAGAGTGGCCAAGAATATCTTCATCAAGAATTCTTCAGGAAAATCAATCTTTAATCTACGCAGATGCATGTGAAATCTCACCAAATGAAGAGCAGCATCATTACCTTTCACATTTTTGAACTTCGGAAGATATGTCATCCAATTAACCTGAGGCATGATGTTTGGAAAACCTAGTATGTGATCTCAGCTCGTTGGAGCATACCTTCAAGAAATTGAATCCATTTTGAAAACAATGAAGTCACCAAGAAGTTCTCTATACTACCAGTTCTTGAAGAGTGGAGTTGCCATGAGAATTATGAACCTTGGGATTCTTTGACACTCAAGTACATAGGTGAATGATGCAAAGCCTTTTTTTTCTTGATCGGTGTTCACCATCAACAATAAAATCTGATTTTTTTCATTCATTCCCAGGGAAGATTTGTCTTTTTGCTTCCTTGACAACGGTGCCAGAAATTTCAGAATTTTATCACTCCGCCAGATTCCTAAGGCTCAAGAAGGAATCCCAACAGAGGTAACCATATTCCAACCTTTTAACTTGGTATCTATCCCTACCATGTCGGAGAGGGATCTATCCAAAAAAAATAGCCTAGGAGGATGAATGGATTATGATTTTAGGCTAGGTGTGAGTTCAAGGGTTTCATAATTTATTTTCGTCGGGCTGATGGATGTAAGTATGGTCAAGGGAGCTAGGTCAGGGAAAATGAGTCAAGTTGCAGATATTAAATGGGGCAAGGTATTCATAAATATTAGCACTTTAAAATTATTGTGATGAGATGGTTTTAAGACTTATTAGGAGCTAGGAAGAGCATGGGAGATGTATTCTTCCTAAATAGAGAAAAATGGACAGAATATGATAAATTTCCCTAAATAGAGCATGAGAAAGCATGTGTTCTGCATATCAAATTGAAAGAGATCATACAACAGAGATGTAATTTACATGAATACAACACATTCTAACATATGAAACTGAAGGAAAAACAATGATAAACATCATACCACATGTATCCCAAAAAATAGTCGCAACTCTTCTTTATTAACTGGCCAAACTTAGTACAATAGTTCCTTGATCAATAAATTAGCATCCAACTGATTCCAACCTTTGCTTAGTGTGAATAAAGGCACTAGATATACATCAAAACAACATTCACTCATCCTTGGGGGTCAAATCCATGATGTGAGGAAGAGATCCACAAAATTCAGAACTGAAAGCTGAAGTGTAGGATGGTCCAAGTGACTCATTCCTAATTACATTCAAACTGATTCATTTGACTTAAGGATAACTTTTACCTAATGAATCTACCCCTAGGTAACTTATCCACAACATAATTACATTTACCATGCTCAATGACATAGGTAAAAATATCAATTTCTGAGATAAAGTCAAAAATTACAGTGAAAACCCAAAAATATTAGCAAATGGTCATATGTGCCCTCCCTATTCAAGGTTGATTTTGAATGACTTGTAGGTGTCCAAATCAGGCCCAATATGGCTTGTTGGAAATTCCTTCAAGTATTCTTTCTGAATATGCCTCCAATTTTCAAAATGAAATTGATTTGACCCCTCAAAATTTCATTCTCCCAAAATTTCTCTTTGCAGAGAGCCTAGGCCAAAATAGGGGCAGAAATGTGATTTTTAGCTATTTTTTTTCCCTTTTCACCTCTCAAATATGCAAATCAAAGCTATCACAGTGGTTTTATAGAATGCATTTGTCCTTATGAATCCATTGGTGGTCTCATTTTCTCCAAAAATCTCCCCAAACATTTGCACAACGCCTAGGATGTTGTGCATATGACCTAATTTCTAATATGTTCTTGTTCAGAAAAACTCAGAGAAACATAAATTTTGCAAAAATGTTTCAAAATGTATCAAAATTGGTGGAGAGAGTGATGGTGAGGTGGCTAGGCTTGGAGTGAAGCCTCTGCAAGTTTGTCTAACTTTCTTTACTCCTCTAGCATGGTCAGTGCCTCAATATTTGCATTGGCTCTTTTGAGCTTGGCCATTGCAATTTTCTCCTTTTGAGCATGATGCTTGACCTTCCTCCTTAACACATCATTTTCTTTGTTATCCTTTTCCAAAAGCTTCTCCAAATGCTAATTGTCTCTATCAAGCCATGGCTCCCTATTTTCATTGATCACCATTGCAAGTTGCTCATTTAGGGATATCCGACAAGCAATCTGAGCCTCTTTTTGTCTTTATAGAGCTAGAGCTCTTTTCAGCCCTCTAGTTCTAGGTCTCTTTCTTGGTGCTTTTTCATCTTGTCCATCAAGAAACTCATACTTTTCAAGTGTTTCATCTAGCATAACTTTGGCCTTTTCTGCCATGGTGTTTTTATCAAAACACTGGGGAAGTGTGATGATATGGAATATGGTTTTAGGAATGAGGAATGGGAAAGGGAAAATAAAGGAGATGGTGTTATGGATGTATGAAATGGGGGATGGGATAAGGAGTGGCAGTATGATGGGATTTAGGATGGGGATTTCAGGATTGGGAGCCTAGGTAAATTTAGCACCTAGGGCTTAGGGTATTTGGATAAAGGGTTTAGGGGAAATGGAATTATGTAATACAGGGTTTTTGGAATGGGTTTTTTGCAATGTAGGAAGGGTATGAAAGTGTAGGGGAGTGAAAATTTTGAACTGTGAGTGTAAGATGGAAATACTAGGGTTTTAAATGATTTTAAACACCAAATCTTAAATAAATTTCACAACACCAACAAATGAACATGACGGAGGAGAGAATTGATGGAAGACACCTTTACTCACTTGCTGGAGGTTGAAAATTATTTTTCTGAAGTTTTGGAGGCAAATTTGGCAAAATTTGAAGCAATTATGGCCTTTCTAACAATGCACAACGCCTTAAGGTTGTCTGCCCTTGCTTAAGACTGTGCGCCCTCGCAGAAGGTTGTATGTAGCACCTGAAGGATTTTCACCCTCTCTCAAGGGTATGTGACCTCTGCTTTATTTTTTGCTAATTTCACCCAAAAACTCGAAATTTCACTCTCTTGTAGTGTTTTCTTGGTGTTTGTAGGAGACAAATGAGTTTGAAATGATGTCAAGAAGTCTTTAATACTTGAGTGAATTTTAATTTATATTTAAAACCCACTTTTCTAATGTTTCATTTCACCTTTTGAAAACATTGTTGATTACCCTTTTTCTTTGATTTTTCTTCTTTACATGATGATGTTGCTGGAGTTTGGCACTTTTCACTTTGACTTTGCTTATCTTCAGTTTGGCATTTTAAATTTGAGTTGACAGCTTGGTATAGTACTTATTACATATAATGAGCATAAAACTAAAAAATGTATATATATAATAAGTCACATCTATGTTTTGAATAAAATTACACTTTGGCATGAAAATCATACTTTGAAACCATAATTGCAACCTTTAAATCATATCTACATGCTAAAAAATATTCTTCAAAAGATAAAGAAGTATTATTCAATCACTCTCACACTTTTTCTGACCTTATTGAGATGAAATGGATTATTATTGAACCTTGAAAAAATGAAACCTAATGACCTAAATGGACCTTGAATGACCAGACTTCATGTTTACTTTGACTGACATAATGACATAGTGAAATGAGCTTTCAAGATTGATTTATGCTCAGCAAGACATGAAGATGGGCCTGAAAATGTGAAATTTTGAGCGAGAGTGAGGTTTTATGAATTGGCTACCATCAATGAGTCAATTTTTTGCATGATCTAGTGGAATGATAAAAAAAAATTGGGTGGGACCCATAAAATGAATATGAAAAGAGTGATTTTGATCACTAATGGCATAATGAAATTTTTGACACTAAAATCAGCCTTATTGGGGATTGCAGCTCCTTGTCGGTGTCAAGAACACCGTAGACCAAGTGCCTAACCATTAGGCCAATACAGTAAAAAAAATTAACTGAAAAACTTGACTGAAAACTAATAACTCAAAAAAAATAGACTGACTCAAGACAAACTCAAATGACTAAAACTTGACTCAATACTAACTAAAAATAAAAACTTACTAAAATTATTGATGGTAGCATATCACCAAGACTTGAGGGCTTCAAATCCTGATGACAACAACATTCTTATTGAAATTATGTGTACAATCAGGCGATATCAAAATTCCAGTGTAGCCATTCAATAAAATGCCTCCTTGATTGATTCTCCCAATCACATTCTCTGGACAACAATAATTTTGGAAGCCAAAAAAATATCTGACAATGATCTCCATCATCACTTAATACTACAATACTTTCCTTCACTACTGACTGTAATAGACTTACCACTGGATCTTGGAAAACATGAAAATTTACCTCTTACTAATTTAGAAGAAATAAGGTACCTTTTTCTCTTGATTCTGATCTCTCTTCATCATGTACATCAGCAAGAGTGTGCTCCTGATCTCCAAAAAATTCTGAACAAGTAGGTGAGCATATTTCTTCTTGAAATAAAAATTCAAAACATGAAACATGAGAAGAAAAGCCTAAATGACAGTCCTCAATGCATTGATTTTCTACAATTTGAATACATTGTTGATCATCTTCATATTACATGGCAACCAAATTGTCATGTTTCTTATTACACTCGTCAGTCATAAGAGGGAAAACTTCAGATTGTTCTTGAAACTCAAAATTTTCATTTCTATCATTTACCACGGAGTCATCCAAAGAAGACTTTTTCACTTAATTGCAGAAATATATCATCTTGTTTTTCATACAGGGACTAGATTACCTCTTTCTGAAGAGTCTATTTTGATGTGATGAGAACACTTGGGTCAATTACTTTTTTTTCTTCATTCAAGGTGATCTCAACAATAGAGCTCTCCTTCATGGGATCTGAAACAACATAATCTTCATCATCACAATCTGAATATAGATATGGAAAATCCAGATTGACTTTATCACATTCTGAAATTGGAACTTGATTTTCCTACATACCATCTTCTGCTACAATTAGATCTGAAATAAGACCTCGTCTTCCATAATTTTCAACTGTACAAAGATCTTTATTCTGACATAAACTTTCCTGAGCATCTTGATAATTTTCCTCTAAGTTTTCTTTATGTTGTTGAAATGGATCTTCATACAAGGCTTCCATGATCTCATTGTCCATGAATTCATCATCTCCACAAACTTTCTCAAGATTTTCAATAAAACTACCAATATGTTTAGAGCAGTTCTAAACTAATATTAAGGATGGATAAGATTCTTTATACTTTTCAAATAACATGGTATGAAAATCCTTTAAACAATAAATACAAGAAGGGAACAAACTTTCATACCAAGATCGGGCTTCACCTTCGAGAGTGGCCATGAATATCTTCATCAAGCAGTCTTTAGGAAAATCATTCTTTAATCTACACACATGCATGTGAAATCTCACCAGATGAAGAGCAGCATCATTACCTTTCACATTTTTGAACTTCGAAAGATATTTCATCCAATTAACCTGAGGCATGTTGTTTGGAAAACTTGGTATGTGATCTCGGCTCATGGGAGCATACCTTCAAGCAATTAAATCCATTTTGAAAACAATGAAGTCCCCAATAAGTTCTTTATACTACTGGTTCTTGAAGAGTGGAGTCGCCATGAGAATTCTGAACCTTGGGATTCTTTGACACTTGAGTAGCCAAGTGAATGATTCATAGCCTTCTTGTGCCTAATCGTTTTTCACCATCAACAATCAGATATGATCTTTATCGTTCTTTGCCAGGGAAGATTTGTCTTTTCACTTCCCTGGCAACTGTGCCAGAAATGTCATAATTTTATCACTCCTCTATATTCCTAATGTTGAAGAAGGAATCCCAACAGAGGTAACCACGGACCAAAATTTTAACTTGTAGCTAGCCCTACCAATTCAGATATTCTCTCTCCACAAAACACAACCTAGGAGGCTGAATGGATTAGGATTTTAGGCTAGGTGTGAGTTGAGGGATTTCATAATTTATTTTGGTCGAACTGTTGGATGTAAGTATGGTCAAGGGAGCTAGGTCAGGGAAAATGAGATAGGGTTGCAGAGATTCAATGGGGCAAGGTAGGCACAAATATTATCACTTTAAAATTATTGTGATGACATGGTTTTAAGACTAATGAGGAGCTAGGAAGAGCATGGGAGATGTATTCTTCCTAAATAGAGAAAAATAGACAAATTATGATAACTTCCTCTAAATAGAGCATGAGAAAGAATGTGTTTTGCCTATCAATTGTAAATAGATCATACAACAGAGATGTAATGGACATGAATACAACACATTTTAACATATGAAATTTAAGGGAAAACAATGATAAACATCATACCACATGTATCCCAAAAAATAGTTGCAACTCTTCTTTATTAACTGGTCAAACTGAGTACAATAGTTCCTTGAACAATACATTAGCATCCAACTGATTCCAACCTTTTCTTACTGTGAAGAAAGGGACTATATAGACATAAAAACAACATTCACTCATCCGCATGGGTCGAATCCATGAGGTGAGAAAGAGATCCACAAAATTCTGAACTGGAAGCTGAAGTGTAGGATGGTCCAAGTGACTCATTCATAATTTCATTTAAACTGATTCATTTGACTTAACTTTTACCTAATGAATCTACCCCTAGGTAACTTTTCCACAACATAATTAAATTTACCATTCTCAATGACATTGGTAAAAATATCAATTTCTGAGATAAAGTCAAAAATTATAGTGAAAACCCAAAAATATCAGCAAATGGTCATATGTGCGATTTTTCTATCATATGTGCCTTCCCTGTTCAAGGTTGATTTTGAATGACTTCTAGCTTTCCAAATTAGGCCTACTATGGCTTGTTGGAAATTCCTTCAAGTCTTATTTCTGAATATGCCTCCAGTTTTTAAAATGAAACTGATTTGACCCCTCAAAATTTCATTCTCCCAAAACTGCTCTATGCGCAGCGCCTAGGCCAAAATAGGGGCAGAAATGTGATTTTTAGCTAATTTTTTTTCCATTTTCACATGTCAAATATGAAAATCAAAGTTGGAAAAGTGTTTTTCAAGAATATTTTTGTCCTTATAATCCATTGGTGGTCTCCTTTTCCTCAAAAAATGCCACAAAAATTTGTGCAACGCCTAGGGTGTTGTGCATGTGACCTAATTTCTAATATATGCTTGTTCAAAAAAACACATATTTTACAAAAATGTTTCAAAATTAATCAAAATTGGTGGAGAGAGTGTTGGTGAGGTGGCTAGGCTTGGAGTGAAGCCTCTGCAAGTATGTCTAACTTTATTTTCTCCTCTAGCATGGGCAATGCCTCAATATTTGCATTAGCTCTTTTGAGCTTGGCCAGTGCAATTTTCTCCTTTTGAGCATGATGCTTGACCTTCCTCCTAAACACATAATTTTCTCTATTATCCTTTGCCAAAAGCTTCTCCAAATTCTGATTAGATCTATCAAGCCATTCCTCCCTATTTTCATTGATCACCATTGCAAGTTGCTCATTTAGGGTTAGATGATCAGCAATCTGAGCCTCTTTTTGTCTTTCTAGAGATAGGGCTCTTTTCAACCCTCTAGTTCAAGGTCTCTTTCTTGGTGCTTGGTGCAACCCATACTTTTCAAGTGTCTCATCTAGCATAAATTTTGCCTTTCTACCATGGTGTTTTTATCAAAACCCTAGGTAAGTGTGATGATATGGAATATGGTTTTAGGAATGAGGAATGGGAAATGGAAAATGAAGGAGATGGTGTTAGGGATGTATGAAATGGGCGAAGGGAAAAGGAGTGGTAGTATGATGGGATTTAAGATGGGGATTTAGGGATTGGGAGCCTAGGTAAATGTAGCACCTAGGTATTAGGGTATTGGGATAAATGGTTTAGGGGAAAGGGAATTATGTAATACAAGGTTTTGGGAATGGGTATTTTGTAATATAGGAAGGGTATGAAGATGTAGGGGAGTGAAAAATAGGAATTGTGAGTGTAAGAGGGAAATTCTAGGGTTTTAAATGATTTTAAACACCAAATCTTAAAAAAAAATAACAACACCAACAAATGAACTTGAAGGAGGAGAGAATTGATGGAAGACACCTTTACTCACTTGTTGGAGGTCAAAAAAACTCTTGCTGAAGTTTTGGAGGCAAATTTGGCGAAATTTGAAGCAATTCTGGCCTTTCTGGACAATGCGCAACACCTTAAGGTTGTGCACCCTCGCTTAAGACTGTGCTCCCTTACAGAAGTTTGTGCACAGTGCCTAAATTATTTGAACCCTCTATGAAGGGTATGGGCCCTCTGCTCTGTTTTTTGCTAATTTCGCCCAGAAACTCGAAATTTCACTCTCTTGGAGTGTTTTCTTGGTGTTTGTAGGAGACAAATGAGTTTGAAATGATGTCAAGAAATCCTTAATACTTGAGTGAATTTGAATTTAGATTTGAAACCCATCTTTCTAATGTTTCATTTCACCTTTTGAAAACATTGTTGATTACCCTTTTTCTTTAATTTTTCTTCTTTGCAGGATGATGTTGCTGGAGTTTAGCACTTTTCACTTTGACTGTGCTTATCTTCAGTTTTGCATATGAAATTTTAGTTGATAGCTTGGTGCAGTACTTATTAAATATAATTAGCACAAATTACAAATATATATATATATCTATATATATATATATATATATATATATATATATATATATATATATATATATATATATAGATATAGATATAAATATATATATATATATATATATATATATAGATATATAGATATATATATAATCAAATCTCTACTTTGAATAAATTTACACTTTGGTATGAAAATCATACTTTGAAACCGTAATTAAAACCTTTAAAATGATATTTACATGCTGAAAATATTCTTCAAAAGATAAAGAAGTATTATTAAATCACTCTCACATTTTTTCTGACCTTATTGAGATGAAATGGAGTATTATTGAACCTTTAAAAAATGAAACCTAATGACTTAAATGGACCTTGAATGACTAGACTTCATGTTGACTTTGACTGACATAATGACATATTGAAATGAGCTTTCAAGGTTGATTTATGCTTAGCAAGACATGAAGGTGGGCCAGTAAATGTGAAATTTTGAGGGAGAGTGAGGTTTTATGAGTAGGGATACCATCAATTAATTAATTTTTTGCATGACCTAGTGGAATAATAAAAAAATTCTAAGTGGGACCCCTACAGTGAATATTAAAAGAGTGATTTTGATCACTAATGGCAGAATGAAAATACTGACACTAACATCAGCCTTATTGGGGATGGTAGCTCCTTGGAGGTGTCAAGAACGTTGTAGACCAAGTGCCTAACCATTGGGCCAATATGGTCAAAATATTCAACAGAAAAACTTGACTTAAAACTAATAACTCAGAAAAAATAGACTGACTCAAGACAAACTCAAATGACTGTAACTTGATTCAATACTAACTAAAAATAAAAACTTTCTAAAATTATTGATGGCAGCACATCACCAAGACTTGAGGGATTCAAATCCTGATGACAACCACCTTCCTGCTGAAAGTATATGTACAATCTGGCGATATCAAAATGCCCATGTAACTAATCAAGAAAATGCCTCCTTGATTGATTCTCCCAATCAGGTTATCTAGACAACAATAAATATTTACAATTTGGCAGCCAAAAACATAGCGATAATGATCTCCATCCGCACTGAATACTGCAATGATTACCTTCACTACTGACTGCAATGGACTTTCCACTAGATCTTTAAAAGGATGAAAATTTACCTCTTGTTGATCTAGAAGAAACAAGGTTCCTTTTTCTCTTGATTTTGATCTCTCTTCATCATGTACCTCAGCAAGAGTGTGTTCCTCATCTTCAAAAAAAATTCAACAAGTAGGTGAGCAGATTTCTTCTTGAAATAAAAATTCAAAACATGAAACATGAGAAGAAAAATCTGAATGATATTCCTCAATGCATTGATCCTCTGCAATTTGAATACATTGTCAATCATCTTCATAGGACATGGCAACCATTGTCATGTTTCTTAACACACTCATTATTCATAAGAGAGAAAACTTCAGATTATTCTTGAAACTCAAAATTGACATTTCTATCATTTACCACAGAGTCATCCAAAGAATATTTTTCACTTAATTGCACAAATATCTCACCTTATTTTTCATAGAGGGACTGGATTACCTCTTTCTGAAGACTTTGTTCTGATGGGATGAGAACACTTGGATCAATAACTTTGTTTTCTTCATTCTAGGTGATCTCAACAATATAGCTATCCTTTATGGGATCCGGAGCAACATACTCTTCATCATCACAATTCTGAAATTGGAACTTGATTTTCCTGTATACCATCTTCTGCTGCAAGTAGATCTGAAATAAGACGTCGTCTTCCATCATTTTCAATTGTACAAAGATCTTAAGTCTAATGCAAATTTTCCTGAGCATCTTGATAAGTTTCCTCTAATTTTTCTTTATGTTTCTGAAATTGATTTTCATACAGGGCTTCCATGATCTCATCGTCCATGAATTCATCATCTCCATAAACCTTCTCAATATTTTCAATAAAAATATCAATATGTTTATAGCAGTTCTGAACTAATATTAAGGATGGAAAAGATTCTTGATACCTTTCAAAGAACATGGTATGAAAATCCTTTAAACAATAAATACAAGCAGGCGGAAAATTTTCATACCAAGATCGGGCTTCACCTTCCAGAGTGGCCATGAATATCTTCATCAAGCAGTCTTTAGGAAAATCAATCTTTAATCTATGCACATGCATTTGAAATCTCACTAGATGAAGAGTAGCATCATTACCTTTCACATTTTTGAACTTTGGAAGATATGTCATCCAATTAACCTGATGCATGTTGTTTGGAAAACCTGGTATGTGATCTTGGCTCATGGGAGCATGCCTTCAAGCAATTGAATCCCTTTTGAGAACAATGAAGTCACCAAGAAGTTCTTTAGACTATCGGTTCTTGAAGAGTGGAGTTACCATGAGAATTCTGAACCTTGGGATTCTTTGACACTTGAGTAGCCAGGTGAATGATGCACAGCGTTCTTGTACCTAATTATTGTTCACCATCAACAATCATATATAATCAGTTTGTCATTATTTCCTAGGGAAGATTTTTCTTTTCACTTCCCAGGCAAAGGTGCTAGAAATGTCAGAATTTTATCACTCTGCCAGATTCCTAAGGCTGAAGAACGAATCCCAACAGAGGTAAACACAGAACAACCTTTTAACTTGGTAGCTAGCCCTACCAAGTTGGAGATGGATTTCTCCACAAAACATAGCCTAGGAGGTTGAATGGATCATGATTTTAGGCTAGGTGTGAGTTCAGGGGTTTCATAATTTATTTTGGTCGAGTTGTTGGATGTAAGTTATATTGTCAAGGGAGCTAGGTTAGGGCAAATGACATAGGGTTGCTAATATTCAATGGGGAAAGGTAGGCATAAATATTATAACTTTAAAATTATTTGGATGAGATGGCCTTAATACTAATGAGGAGCTAGGAAGAGCATGGGATATGTATTCTTCCTAAACAGAGGAAAATGGAAAAATTATGATAACTTTCCCTAAAAAGAGCATGAGAAAGCATGTGTTCTACCTATCAACTTGAAAGAGATAATACAACATAGATGTAATTAACATGAATAAAATACATTCTAACATATGAAACTGAAGGAAAAACAATGATAAACATCATACCACATGTATCTCAAAAAAAAAGTTGCAACTCTTCTTTATTAACTGGCCAAACTGAGTACAATAGTTCCTTGATCAATACGTTAGCATCCAGCTAATTCCAACCCTTTATTAGTGTGAAGAAAGGGACTAAATAGACATCAAAACAACATTCACTCATCCTTAGAGGTCGAATCCATGAGGTGAGGAAGAGATCCACAAAATCCTAAACTGAAAGTTGAAGTGTAGGATGGTCCAAGTGACTCATTCCTAATTACATTCAAACTAATTCATTTCACATAAGGATAACTTTTACCAATGAATCTACCCCTAGGTAACTTATCCAAAGCATAAATACATTTACCATGCTCAATGACATAGGTAAAAGGATCAATTTCTAAGATAAAGTCAAAAATTACAATGAAAAACCAAAAGTATTAGCAAATGGTCATATGCGCCATTTTTCTGTCATAGGCGCCCTCCCTATTCAAGGCTGATTTTGACTGACTTTTAGGTGTCCAAATGAGGCCCAAGTTATCTTGTTGGAAAATCCTTCAAGTCTTCTTTCTGAATATGCCTCCATTTTTTCAAAATGAATCTGATTTCATTCTCCCAAGACTAATTTGTGCGCAGTGCCTATGCCAAAATAGGGGTAGAAATGTGATTTTTAGCTAGTTTTTTTTCCATTTTCACATGTCAAATCTGAAAATAAAAGCCGTAAAAGTGGTTTTCTACAATGAATTTGTCCTTAGGAATCCATTGGTGGTCTCCTTTTCCTAAAAAAGTTCCCCAAACATTTGTGCAATGCCTAGTGTGTTGCGCATATGACCTAATTTCTGATATGTGCTTGTTCAAAAACTCAGAAAAACACAGATTTTGCAAAAATGTTTCAAAATGCATAAAAATTTGTGGAAAGAGTCCTGTTGAGGTGGCTAGGCTTGGAGTGAAGCCTCTGCAAGTATGTCTAACTTTATTTTCTCCTCTAGCATGGTCAAAGCCTTAATATTTGCATTGGCTCTTTTGAGCTTGGCCATTGCAATTTTCTCCTTTTGAGCATGATGCTTGACCTTCCTCCTTAACACATCATTGTCTCTGTTAGCCTTTGCCTAAATTTGATCCAAATGTTGATTGGCTCTATCAAGCCATGGCTCCCTATTTTCATTTATCATCATTGCAATTTTCTCATTTATGGTTAGTTGATCAGCAATCTGAGCCTCTTTTTGTCTTTCTAGAGCTAGAGTTCTTTTTATCCCTCTAGTTCTAGGTCTCTTTCTTGGTGCTTGTTCATCTTGTTCATCAAGTAACCCATAATTTTGAAGTGTCTCATCTAGCATAACTTTGGCCTTTTATTCCATGGTGTTTTTATCAAAACCCTAGGGATGTTTGATGATATGGAATATGGTTTTAGGAATGAGTAATGGGAAAGGAAAAATGAAGGAGATGGTGTTAGGGATGTATGAAATGGGGGAGGGGATAAGGAGTGGTAGTATGATGGGATTTAGGATGGGGATTTGGGGATTGGGAGCCTAGGTAAATGTAGCACCTAGGGCTTAGGGTATTGGCATAAAGGGTTTAGGGGAAAAGGAATTATATAATACATAGTTTTGGGAATGGGTATTTTTCAATGTAGAAAGGTATGAAGGTGTAGGGGACTGAAAATTAGGAATTGTGAGTGTAAGAGGGAAATACTAGGGTTTTGAATGATTTTAAACACCAAAACTTAAAAAAATTTCACAACACCAACAAATGAAATTGAAGGAGGAGATAATTGATGGAATACACCTTTACTCACTTGTTGGAGGTCGAAAAAACTTTTGCTGAAGTTTTGGAGGCAAATTTAGCTAAATTTGAAGCAATTCTGGCCTTTCTGCACATATGCGCAACCCATTAAGGTTGTGCGCCATTGATTAAGATTGTGTGCCCTCGCAGAAGGTTGTGCACAGTGCCCAAAGGATTTGCACCCTCTCTGAAGGGTATGCGCCCTCTCCATTTTTTTTCTAGTATCACCTAGAAACTTGAACTTTCGCACTCTTGGAGTGTTTGCTTGGTGTTTGTAGGAGACAAATAAGTTTGAAATGATGTCAAGAAGTCTTTAATACTTGAGTGTTATATTTAAAACTCACTTTTCTAATGTTTCATTTCACATTTTGAAAACATTGTTGATTACCCTTTTTCTTTGGTTTTTCTTCTTTGCAGGATGATGTTGCTGGAGTTTGGCACTTTTCACTTTGACTTTGCTTATCTTCAGTTTGGCATGTGAAATTTGAGTTGAAATCTTGGGACAGTACTTATTACATATAATGAGCATAAAATTACAAAAATATATATAATTAAAAAATTTTTAAAAAAATCACGTCTCTATTTTGAGTAAAATTACACTTTTTTATGAAAATCATACTTTGAAACCATAATTGCAACCTTTAAAATCATATTTACATGATGAAAAATCTTATTCAAAAGGTAAAGAAGTATTATTCAATCACTCTCACACTTTTACTGACCTTATTGAGATGAAATGGAATATTATTGAACCTTGAAAAAATGAAACCTAATGACCTAAATGGACCTTGAATGACCAGACTTCTTGTTGACTTTGACTGATAAAATGACATGGTGAAATGAGATTTCAAGACTGATTTATGCTCAGCAAGACATGAAGGTGGGCTAGCAAATGTGAATTTTTTAGGAAGAGTGGGGTTTTATGACTAGGGCTAGCATAAGTGAATAAATGTTTTGAATGACCTAGTGGAATGATAAAAAAAATTATGAGTGGGACCCCTAAAATGAATATGAAAAGTGTGATTTTGATCACTAATGGAAGAATGCAAATTCTGACACTACTAGTCTCCATTCCTCTAAATGAAATAGTTAAGAATGATCAGTATAAACTTCAAGTTGCTAAGTTTCTTCGATTTAAACAAATGTCTGACATGGTTGATTGGAGTGGTGATCACCCTGAGCTTATTTTTGGTCCTGTTGTTGATGGCAATTTAGAAGATTGTGAAGTCCCTCCATTTTATCTAAGCCTCAAAATCCATGACTTTATCCTTCATAATTCCATGCTTGATTTTGGAGCATCTCACAACCTCATTCCCAAGTCCACTATGGACATATTAGGATTGAACATCATAAGACCTTATCATGATCTTTACTCATTTGATTTAGGGAGGGTAAAATGTCTTGGCCTCATCAAGGACCTAGTGGTGTCATTAGATAAAATCCCAAAGAAGAATGTCCTCATGGACAATGTTGTGGCTTATATCCCACCCAGATATGGAATTCTACTTTATCGGTCATGGGGAGTGAAGCTTAGAGGAACCTTACATATTGATTTCTCTAACGCTACCATTCCCATCTTTGGACAACTTAAGATACTATATCAAGAAAGTAAGATGAAGTACATGATCAGCAGCCGAGAAAATCCAAATAACCATCCTATACATGTTTTTCATACATATTTGGAGTCCTTTATCGTGTTCAATGATGAATTTTCAACATCTTCCGAAGATTTGATTGAAGAAATCGTAGAAAATTATGAATTTTCAAATTCTGTTTTAGAATTCGCAAATGCAGAAATTTATAAAAAACTGTCAAATGATTTGGAACTAAGTGCATCACCTCAAAAATTGATGGAACAATGAAAGAATCAGATGTTTTTGGTACATCAAAGGTCTCTCAAACAACAAGAAAATTTCAACAATCCGATATGCAATTTCCGGATGAGGAAATTAGTTTGTGGACTATGGACTTCGATGGAGCTTTGGGCAAAGAAGGGGCTAGAATTGGAGTGTGGATTCACAACCCTGTAAATCAGTCATTAAACATCCCTCCCAATGTTTGAATTTCCTCCTACAAGCTGGCCTTTGAATTTTCAAACAATGAAGCTAAGTGTGAGCCTTTGATAGCCTGTCTGAAAATTCTCAAGAAGTTGGGTGCAAAGAAGATTTCTTTATACGAAGACTCTGATATAGTGATAAAGAAAGTCAAATGGGAATACCAAGACAAGCATCATAGGATGTGAGCTTTCCAAAGCATAGTTCTATACATCCTAAAGACATTTTCTGAGTATATTTTTTCTTTGATTCGTTGAGACAGCAATGTTGTTGTTGTTTCTCTAGCAACTTCAGCCGTCATGTTCAAAAATCCATTGTATCCTAATAAGAAGTATGAGATAAATGTAAAACACTGCCCTGTTTTCCGAGATAATGTTTGGTATTGGCAAGTATTTCAATATGATAAACAGATCAGCAACTTGCTGCAGACATAAGAAGAGTTTGTCAATTATCAAATGGACAACATGTGCTATGAAAATGACCAAGAAATCCATGCAGCAGAGATGCAAGTGCTTCAGCTAAAATATAACTCCATTCCAAGAGGTTTGGTACCTTTGGAAGATATATTTTATCAAGAATATGTTTCACACAAACCGACCATGTTACCGACAGAAGTGGGAGTGGAAGATCTCAATCTTAGCACCTCGGAAAAGCCAAAATGGTAAAAATTTCAAAATCTTTGAGTGCAGAAATGAAAGGTAAATATGTAGCGTTTATGTCTCAATTTTATGATGTATTGACTGGGAATATTCTGATCTGAAAGTATATGATAAGAGCATAATTCAGCATACCATTCCCTTGAAGCCGAATCAGAAACCTTTCTGTCATAAGCTAAGAAGAATGAATCCCAAGTTTCTGCCCTCTATCCAAAAGGAGGTAAATATATTATTCACTGCTACTATCATTGTGCCTCTTCCTTTTTCAAATTAGATGTCTAATATAGTTCCAGTAAGGAAGAATACAGGAGATATTCACTTGTGCATTGATTTCATAAATCTGAACAAAGTGTCATTGAAGGACAATTACCCACTACCGAAGATGGACCATATTCTGCAAAGGGTAGTTGGATCTTCTAGACTTTCATTGTTGGACAGATACTTCGGTTGTAATTAGATTCTTGTTCATAAAAATGATCAATAAAATACATCCTTCACAACACCTTAGGGTACCTTCATGTACGCCAAAATTCCTTTTGGATTGAAGAATGAAGGGGTTACTTTTAGGCGAGAAATGGAAATTTCTTTTGACAATGAAAAGGACATATTTTTGGTCATTTATCTTGACGATACCATTGTTTTTTCCAAGATAGATGAGCATCACTTGTAGCACTTGAAAAAATTATTCCACAGATGTAGAAAGTTTGGCATATCATTGAACCCAAAGAAGAGTATTTTCACTATGGGAGAAGGTAAATTGTTGGGCCATATCATATCAAAATATGGAATTAGGATAGATCCTTTAAGGATTGAAGAAATTCAAAACTTGGACTATCCTAGGAACAAAAAGGAAATTCAGTCATTCAATGACAAAATCAATTTTTTGAGAAGGTTTGTTCCTAATATTGTTGAAAACTTGAGGCATATTACTGACATGTTGAAGAAATTTAGTGAAGTAAAGTGGTCTAAAGAGGTGAAGAAATCATTTAATCAAGTTAAGTTGGCTTAATCTCATTCTCCTATCCTCATTAACCTAGATTATACACTTGATTTTATCATTTTTTCATTTGCCTCGAAGCATACTCTCATTGTTGTCCTCATGTAAAAGAAAACTCAAAACACAGAGTAGCCCATCACCTTTTTCAACAAACCATAAGAGGCACAGCCTTGAAGTACAACATCATTGAGAAAAAATCCTTGGCATTAGTCAAAGTATTGAAGGACTTCCTGGTCTATATTCTACATTCTCATGTCATTGCATATGTTCCAAATGTTGTTGTCAAATATGGGCTTACACGGAACAATCCTGAAGGGAGACAAGGTAAATGGATTGTTGCCATGTTAGAGTATGGTTTAGACTTGGCAAAGCTCATGGCGGATTCAAATATTCATGCCTTGGACGTCAATACTATTTTTGCATTATCTAAAGAACAAGATGTTGAAACATTACCTAAGGTAGCTGAAATTTTCTCTCTATCGCCTTGGTATGTTGATATAGTACATGTTTTTCAACATCTGAATCCTCCTCCCACCTTTCCAAGTAGTAAGGCTATATATTTAATGTTAAAGCTCCTAAATACTACATTCTTAATGGTGTCTTATATTGGCAAGATCTAGGAGGAGTATCGTTGAATTGTTTGGTTAAAGGAGAAGTTGAAAAAATCATGACAGAATTTCATAAAGGTGACTGTGGCAATCATATTTATTGGAATACTACATATAATAAGATCTTGAGGGCGAGATTCTATTGGCCAAACTTATTTTCTGATTTTTATAAAAAATTGATGAGCTCTCATGAATGTCAAATATTTCAGGGAAAAAGGAAGCTCTTGTCTTTACCTCTTAAACTAATTAAAGTGCAAGTGCCATTCCAGCAATGGGGACTTGACTTCATAGGCGAGATTCATCCTCCATTTTCATCTCAGCACAAATGGATACTTACCGCCACAGATTATTTCACAAAATGTATTGAAGCCATCCCCGCGAGGCAAGATACCGATATTGTTATCATTCAATGTCTTGAGAATAATATTCTATCTTGTTTTGGTTGTCCACACAAGATCATCACTGACAATGAAAATTCCTTCAAGTCTAAGAATATGATTGACTTTTGTGAAAAGTATCACATTAGACTTGGTCATTCAACAACATACTATCCTCAGGGCAACGGGCTTGCTGAATCGTAAAATAAATCTTTAGTGAACATAATCAAAAATATACTGCAAGAAAAAAAAAGGAATTGGCACAAGAAACTCACCAATGCTCTATGGGCAGATAGAGTTAGCACCAAGAGATAAATTAGCATGCCACCTTTACAGCTTGTCTATGTCGTTGACACAATGTTCCCTTCTTCTCTTGTTGTATCGGTGATGAAAATTCTACAAGAGATTAACAGTGAGCCTAATGACATTCAATTAAGAATCAGCCAAATGATCCATCTACAACAGTCAAGAGATGAAGTCTTCAGCCGTACTTCAAAGCTTCATGATAAAATCAAAAATATCTATGATAGGAAGACCAAAGCAGATGATTTCAATCTTGGGGATGTTGTTCTTTGTTGGGATTCTCGGAATGAAGATAAGAGTAAGCATGGAAATTTAGACAATCTATGGAAAGGACCTTACAAGGTCACTGCATTCAAAGGAAACAAAGCATTTTTACTAGAGGATCTTGAAGGGAAAGAAGTGTTGGGAGGACCAATCAATGGTAGGTTCCTCAAACACTATATAACTTAATCATTGAAGAATAATTTCATTGAAATTGTACATATCATTTTAAATTTGATGTCCATGAATATAAGGAAGTTGTTGCAGAAGTTTGAAGCCTGAGGAGAAGGCCATGAGACTTCTACATACAACTCATGTTTTCTTTCAAAAATTTAAAAATTTTCAGTTATTTTTCAAGTCAGAGTCAATTCAGCTTATTTTTTCAGTTGTTTCTAGAATTAGTTCATCATTTCCAGTTTGTCAAAGTTTTTCAAAGTCCAATTTGACTCCATCGCCCAATGGTAAGGCTACCTTATCTATGGTGTTCTTAACACCTCTTGAAGGATTTTCCATCCTCAGCTAGATCAAATGTTAGCCCGGGTATGTCAATGATCAAATTACTCTTTCATTTGTTTTCCATTAGGTCATAGGTCAAAAAATTTACTTTTTCGAACCAATTCTCATAAATAGTTTTGGTCACTGAAGAGGTTTAAACCATGTATGTTGCTCCCTCATTTCATTTATTGTCACCATTTTCAAGGTCGTCTCCATCATCAGTTTCAAGGTCACCATCTCCATCATCATCACTGAAAAGGTCTAGAGTTATGTCATTACATTTCATTAAAGTCAAGTCTAGGTTCAACCCTACCTTTGGAAAAAATTTCAAATTTTCACTAAACATAAGGTAGTAATCCTCCATTTCATACATAATTTCCTAGTGAAGGAGAAATAAATTTTATGAAGTTAAAACAAAGGCATATCTCTTGTTTCATTTGGCTCAAATTTCAAAAAAAAAAGGTTTCAAACATCTCATCTATGTCTCACTATTTCATGAAAAGTGAATAACTCTGTCTCATTGTTTTATAAAAGGATCCAAAAAGTCATTTTGACTATCATAGCTCCACAAGAGGTCGACCTGACCTATGTTTCCACCCAAATGCAAAATAATCCATCCTCAGGTTTTGAGACACACCTCATCTTGTTTGAAAGGTCATATCCAATGAGAAATTTTAAAAGGTTTTTGAGAAACACCCTTAATTTTTCATGAAAAGAAAAATTTTGTTTTGTAATTTCATTCAAAGGTAAATAAAATCACCTTTCATGTCAAAGGGTTCAAAGAGTGGTATTTTGTCTTCTTACCTCATTTGAAAAATCCAGCATGCCATCTTCCAATTTGTACAAAGGGTTTATAAAGGTCATTTCAAAAGTCAAGGAGAATGAATGAAATCAAATTTGTTTTTTCATCCCATGTGAAGAGTAAAAAGTCACTTTCAAAAGAAAAAAAGGGTCAAAAATAATTTGTAAACATCAAAGGGAAAATTTAAGGGTCGTTAAAGTTTATAAAGGTAAGTAAACTTCATTTTTATTCATTGTTACCCTTTCCACGTATAAGATAGAAACTCTCCACTCTCTTAAACTCTAATACAACCTTCAAAACCCCATTAAAACCATTTAAAAATCACCAAAAACTCCTTTGTTATGCTTTTGGGCTTGGTTTCTCACTAATCGAGCTCCTTTGTTACGTTTCTATGGCATCGAAATTCATTGGAGAAACCCATTGTTATGCTCTTGTGAGTGTTGGAGAAAACCATTTTTATGCTCCTTTCGTGTTGGAGAAAAACGTGGTTGTTATGTTTCTGAGAGTGAAGAGAGGAAATTTTTATGTTCCCGTGAGTGAGAAAAAGTTGTTGTTACACTCCTATGGAAAGTAAACTTAATGTCACATTTCTATGGTGTAGAGAGAGATAGTGTTACACTCCTATAGATGGCCAATTCAGTGTTTTGATACCCAAAACCCTATAAACATTCAAATATTTTGACCTCTATTCCTTTTTCTAGCTACTTCACAATGTAAGTTACCATCTTTTGCTTGTTTTGGGACAGATTTTCATTGTTTTTATATATCATTTATGTTTTTTCCATGTCCTCACTGTTCATATATTCATTTTTTAATTTTTTTTGAAAAAAAAAAACCCTAACCTACCATTTAAATAAACCCTAACCTATCAAAAAATCCCTAAACCTACATCTTTCATGCCCATCTACATATGCCTATCCCCATACATCATCCATGACATAAATAAAACCATTAAAACCCTAAATTCTGAACTATTTTAACATAGCCGAAGCCAACAAAGATAAGGTGATTGTCTTTTAGGGTTTTGAATGACCTAAACCCCTCCATTTAATCTCATTCCACTTGCACTCTGGAGCTAAGGTGTCAGCCTACCCACTAAAATTTATCAATTTTTTTGTCAGGTTCCATGACCCTCAAAAATCAAAAACACTTCTTCTATAGTTTTTTCCCACAGTCAAAATTGGGAAATGACTGTGTTTTGAGATTTTGAATGACCTAAAATCCTGCATTTGCCTTCATTCCACTTTCATTGTGGAGACAAGACACCATCCTATTTATTGAATTTTTGTCTGATTTTTTTCTCAACCCCATCACCCCTATTTCACCTCACAAACTTACCCTACTGTTGCACAAGTTATTTTCACGCTAAAAATTGGGAATTTCCTGTGTTTTAGACATTTTGACACCTTCCACTCATCCATTTTCTCTCATTACACCTTCAACTTGAAGCTAACAAACAACACTATCTCCTCAATTTTTTCTAGAATTTTTCTCAGCTTCAAGACCCTCCATTTCATCCACCTAACTCACACCTTCCTACACCCTATTTTTCCAAATTTCCATTCTCATTCACTCATTTCATTGACACCCTATGGTTTTCATCATTCTAGTGAAAAAAACCATGGAAAGTGACAAGAAGAGCTTCAAAGGAGGGTGTCATCTCAGGCTTGATCCATTCACCATGCACGAGATTAATGCTTTGCCATTGGCTAGAAGGTGATTTCAAAGAACTCAGTGTTTAACATTTTGTGAAAGGCTTATGGAAGGAGGGTATCATCTTCATTTGTCTATCCTCTTTGCAGCCAACTACAATATGGGAAAGGTCACTCTTGCAGGTATGTAGATCAGCTTATCATCTGACCTAATTTCTTCAGCTACAAGTATCCCCTCACATGGAGATCAATGGTCCAAAGGTATAGACCTTGACACTGAAAACTACAAGCAATTCCTAAAGCCTCATGCTAGAGATGATCTAGAATTTATTTTCCCTTTTAGAAATCTCACAAACAAGTATGCTCCTCTGATGATGTTTATAATGAATATTTTTACATTTGAAGGAATATTCTCTAGGCTATATAGGTATCACATCAGGCTTTTGATGCATTTTACCAAAGTCAAAACACTTGATTTGCCTCATTATTTATATAGGAGCTTGATTAAGATGGACGAGAAGGTTCAGAGCAGAAGGGAAGATCACAATACTAGTCTTTTTAATCATGGCCTAATCAAGCTCATTGTCTTGCGTCACTTTTCCCCCATAAACATGACCTTGGAAGACTTCTTGGAGAGATTGTCAGCATCGCTTTCTGTCTTGCTTATTAGATCATCACCACAGCCAATGGATATTAGCTCTTCTAGTATGCCTTTTTAGCTTTCATATGTCCCTAGGGTTGTGGGATTTTATCACACATATGAGAGAGAGACAAGACCATTTTTTGTGCCTAAGTCTACTGAGATATTTCTTACACTTGGCACCCATGCTGAGCAATGTCAGATAAAGGACCAACTTCTCTTTCATTAGCATGATGAGTCAATTCCATTGGAGCCTAAGGTATCAGAGCATGATTTCATATCAGCCGAAGACATCATCAAAGAGAAAGATAAATAGATTTTCGAGTTGAAAGAGACCTTCTCCATTTCCCAATCCCGAATTACTTTCCTTGAGCATGAAAATTTTCAATTGAAAAATAATCAGCTCCTACAAATTAAATACAAATCATACATGGAGGAAAACAAAGGCAAAGGCCAGAATTTTTTTTTTTTGAAAAAATTCAGGACATGGAGGTTGAAGCACATACAAAAAGACCAAGAACAAGAGGCCTCAAAAAGGCACTGGAGCAAGAGAGACAACAATTTTGTCAGTCTGAAGAGTTGACATTCGATGAGATCATTGCCATGGAGGTCAATGAGGATAGAGAGCTTTGGCTATCAAGAGTTAATGAGCATATGGGGAAGTTATTGAACAAAGCTAAAAGGGATAACAAGTTTCAAAGGCACATGACAAGTCATTATCATACCAAGGATACCATTTCTCAAATAAGGCTTAAACAAGTCAAAAAAAGGCCTAAAGAGGCGCAAATGAAGCTCAAGGAGAAGGATAGATTGGATTTATTGGTTGAGGCTTCATTAGTTGTGTATCCTATCTCTTACAGGTGTCAAAGAATGAATTTTGAAATCTTTGGAGTAATTTTGGTATTTTACATGATTTTTGGCAGCATTATGGAAATTTCTCATTGAATAAGGGTAACAGACACATATGAATTTTTGTTTTGGAGGAAGTAAAATGGTGATTTATTTACATGTGTGGATGTATCATGATTATTAAATCATATATAAGCAACCCTCATGGCATGACAAGCTGAAATTTGGGATAAAAGCTCAAAAACTACCTAGTTTTCATGTTTCTACCTCTTTTTTGGACCCTCTGTTACACTTTTCAGCGACACTGGGAGAATGGATTTTTGAAGGCCTTCCCATGGTCCATTTTGAAAAATTCAAGATGTTATAGAAACTAGAGACACAAGGCTAGTTGACCATTTTGTTAGAAGTTAATTTTGACTTCTCAAAGTGTGTCCAAATTTTTGTTACGCATCTGCAAATTTTTTTTAAAATCTTCAGTCAAAATTGTCTCAAATCAGCATTGGATTCCCTCAATGCACTTTTCAAGCTAAAAAATGGTCACAAATTCAAGGATATGAGTTTTAATTAGAGTTTTTGGGTTGTTTTTTCCTTCCTATTATGATGTAATTTGTAATTAATGTAAGGGACAAACACTCCTAGTTTGTAGCTAAAATTCAGGGAATGGTTTCTAACCTCCCTAGAAACTAGGAAATGACTCATATTTTTCATTTAGGATCCATTTTGGATGGGATTTATACCTGATGAGGTGTCATAGTCTATGTTTTCTATAAGTATACTCTCTTTTGTCTTTTTTTGGGTTGGATAGTCTCATATTTTGTAATGGAGCTCTTGTAACCAGCTTATGGAATGAAATCAGAGACACATTTGCAGGAATTGAGTTGACATACTTGTGGTATGATTTGGAACATCTGTGTTTCTCATGTTATGCATTCTCTTATTTATAAAATATTCGCCATAATATTTTTATTTTTTTCTTAAATTTAAAGAATTCACCTCATTTCTCATTCAAACTCTATTCCATATTCATCTTATACTCAATGACTGATTAATATGTTTCCAAACTACCTATCTTGCCTCACACACTCTCTACAAGCTCACCTTGAAGTTCAAACATAAAAATCTCATTTACAGTCCATTCACTGTCTTTCCTATCTGGCATTCAAAATATCAAACAAATTTTACGTATTTAAGCTTACATATTCTATCCTAAAATCTTATGATACTCATCCATTCATTTTATTGTTTAAAGTTACAAAGAGAGAGCCCTCTTTGGTCCGAGAAGGGCCAAATACCTGACCTAAAGTTTGGTCTATGGTTACATTTATCCAATCCTATTGTCACCCTTATGAAGTTTGGGAGAGTGATAACATTATTGGCCCCGTTCCCAAGGAGTGATTGTTAAACATTCCCTCAGAGTATTTCTTTAATCTTCTGAAAGTTAGACTTGTAGGTGACAAGCTCTAGCATTAAAAATAGGTTGAATTCTAAAATCTGAGCCAAAGTCTAAAATTCCTATCTTAAGTTGGCTCCTAAAAGACATACTAGGTCAAATCCAGACCCAAATCCCTCACCAATTGCGTATGATCCTAATATTATTTTTACAAAACATAAAACCAAATCTCAAAGGGTTAGAAGAGTCTTTCCTCCACTTGTCAAATCAAATTTTATGCCTATTATATTTGTTCTAGAAGACTTGGTATATATTCTAGAATCTAAAAAATATTGGTTTAGAACTAAATCTGAAACTTTTCTTTAGTAGCCACCTTTGATCCTTTCGATTTTTAGTCCTTTGCACCATTTTATGAATCTTTTGAGTCTGAAGTCGATAGTGAATTCTAGTCTAATTTTCATAAACTCAACGGTTTGGTAGACAAATTTCAAGAAAATTCAGACAAGCCCTATTTTCAGTATCCACGGCAGAGTTTTTTCTCCACCTGTCATCTCACATTCCTATACAGCTACATCATCAATCCCTCCTTTCATTCTATCATTACCTCTGCAATTTTTCACTCCATTGGCACCTCCACCACCTCCTCCATTATTCATGGCTAGGTTTTATCCGCTCATCCTGCCTCTTTAGATCACTCCACTACCTCAGAATTATGGTCATAGGCTTCCTCTTTTCAATGGAACATTTGAGGTTACATCTTATCAGCATGTTTCCAAATTAATTGACTTCATAGATCTTGAATAGATCGACAATGACGATGCCAAGATGTGCATTATTACACAGAGTTTCTCCGGAGAGGTAAAGAAATGGTTTCGCTCACTCACAGTTGGTTCAATAGGTACTTCACAGTAGCTTATTCATTTTTTTATGGAGAAATGGGAAGGGAAGAAAAACACATTGCAAATCCTAGCTGAGTATAATGCCTTAAAAATGAATCCCAATGAATATGTCCAAGACTTTACAGCTAGATTCAAAAATATATATAATTCAATTCCTGAGAATATTAAGCCTCCTTCAAGACTTTAATTACATCATTATCCTAATGGTTTCGATCCTAAGATGGCCTATCAGCTGAGCGAAAGAAACCCATTAACTCTTGAATAAATGTAGAGAAATGCAATGAGTGTGGAAGCCAATTTGATCATCAAGAAGTCTAAAATTAACACGAAAAAAAGAGTCATTATCAAAGAAGAAACATCCACTTCATCTGAAGGAAAATTAGATACCTTGATCAAGACCATGGAGAAGATGATGGATAAAATTTCCATCGTTGATCGACAAGCTGAACCCTCCATTATAAATCTCAATTTCAAGGGTCAAAATCAACAACCCCAGTACAGGATCAAGCACAGGAAACAGAGGGGTCAGGATTCACACAAATTCAGCAGAAAATTCTCACTCCATTTTAGTAGAATTATAAAAAATGCCTTGATGAAGATGCAGAAGAAGAAATTTTTGGCGAGAACCATTTATTTGAGGAAAATTAGCAACCTATTTTCCTCTCTGAGGAAGATCGATTTTCTTCATAAATTTGTGCACCAGATGATCAGCAATTTGTATTGAAAAATGATGACATATTATCAAAATGCATGGAATATTATCAGAGGGGATATCAAAATGCTCTTTCTCAAGTGCAGAGACAGTATGGCTTGAGGGATAGGAATGTTCCTATAACCTCTAATCAGAAAAAACAAAATGCTTAAGTAGATGCTCATCCCAAATAATATGTTTCCCCGAATCAAAGTAAAGATAAGGGACATGTTGTGCCTAATCATGTTAAATTCAATGAAGCTTCTTCTAGTGGTCAAAGGAAATATAAAGAAGTCCAAGAAGGAGGATAGAATAAAGATTCTTCACACAAAGATCGGCCCGAGAAGAAAGATGCACCATTGAAAGAGGTAGAAAAACATTTTGCTCTTTTTTCTCTTGAAAATGAAATAGTCATGTTGAAAGTATCCATTACTCTAACAGAAATAGTTAAGAATGATCATTATAAAGTTCAAGTTGCTAATTTTCTTCAAGTTGATCAAATTTCTGACATATTTAATGTGAGTGATGATCACCCTGAGTTCCTTTTTGGTCCTGTTGTTGATGGTGATTCAAAAGATAGTGAAGTCCCTCCATTTTATCTAAGCCTCAAAATACATGAATTTAACCTTCATAATTCCATTCTCGATTCTAGAGCCTCTCACAACCTCATGCCCAAGGCCATTATGGACATATTAGGACTAGACATCACAAGACCTTATCATGATCTTTACTCATTTGATTCAGGGAGGTTAAAATGTCTTGGCCTCATCAAGGACCTAGTAGTGTCACTAGACAAAATCCCAGCCAATAATGTCCTCGTGGATGTTCTTGTGGCTGATATCCCACCCATATATGGAATTCTACTTTATCGGTCATGGGGAGCGAAGCTTAGAGATACCTTACAGCTTGATTTCTCTTATGATACCATTCCTGTCTTAGACAACTTAGGAAAATATACCAGGAAAGTAAGATGAAGTACTTGATCAGCAGCCGAGAAAAGCCAAATAACCATCCTATACATGTTTTTCATAAAGATTTAGAGTCCTTTATCTTGTTCAATGATGAATGTTCAACATCTTCTAAAGATTTGATTAAAGAAATTGTAGAAGATTCTGAATTTTCAAATTCTGTTTTAGAATTGTAAAGTGAAAAAAATTGTAAAAAAGTGCCAAATGATTTGGAACCGAGTGCATCACCTCAAAAGAGTGATGTAAAAATGAAAGAATCGTAATTTTTTGGTACAACAGAGGCCTCTCAAATAGCAATAAAATTTCCGCAATCCGATTTTCAGTTTCCGGATGTGGAAAGTAGTTTGTGGACTATGGACTTTGATGGAGCTTTGGGAAAAGAAGGGGCTAGAATTAGAGAGTGGATTCATAGCCCTATAAATCAGTCATTAAACATCCCTCCCAATGTTTGAATGTCCTCCTACAAGCTAGCCTTCAAATTTTCAAACAACGAAGCTGAGTATGAGGCTTTGATAGTCAGTCTTAAAATTCTCAAGAAGCGAGGTGCAAAGAAGATTTATGTATATGACGACTCTGAGTTAGTGATAAAGCAAGTAAAAGGGGAATACCAGGCCAAGCATCTAAGGATGTGAGCTTACCGAAATGCAGTGCTAGACATCCTCAAGACATTTTCTTAGAACACTTTATCTTTGATTCCAAGAGACAGCAATGTTATTGTTGATTTTCTAGCCACTTCGGCCAACATGTTAAAAATTTCATTGTATCCTAATAAGAAGTATGAGATAAATGTAAAACATTGCCCTTCTTTCCTAGATAATGTTCAATATTGGCAAGTATTTATAGATGATAAACATATCAGCAACTTCTTGCAAAGAGAAGAAGAGTTTGTAAATTCTCAAATGGACAACCAGTGCTATGAAGATAACCAAGAAATCCATGCAGCAGAGATGCAAGTGCTTCAGTTGAAATATAACTCCATTCCAAGAGGTTTGGTACCTTTGGAAAATCGTTTTGATCAATATTATGTTTCACGCAAACCGACCATTTTACCAACAGAATTGGGAGTGGAAAATCTCAATCTTGGCACTCTGGAAAAGCCAAAAATGGTAAAAATTTCAAAATATTTAAGTGCTAAAATGAAAGGTAAATATGCAGCGCTTATGTCTCAATTTTCTGATGTATTTTCTTGGGAATATTATAATCTAAAATTCTATGATAAGTGCATAATTCAGCATACCATTCCCTTGAAGCCAGATCAGAAACATTTCCGTCAGAAGCTACAAAGAATGAATCCCAAGTTGTTTCCCTTTATCTAGAAGGAGGTAAATAGATTATTCACTTTTGTTATCGTTGTGCCTCTTCGTTTTTCAAATTGGATGTATAATATAGTGACAATAAGGAAGAAGACGGGAGATATTCTCTTGTGCATTGATTTCAGAAATCGAAACAAAGTGTCATTGAAGAACAATTACCCACTACCGAAGATGGACCATATTCTGCAAAGGGTAGTTGGATCTTCTATAATTTCATTACTGGAGGGATACTCTGGTTATAATTATATTCTTGTTCATCCAGATGATCAAGAAAATATAGCCTTCACAACACCTTGGGGTACCTTCATGTACGCCGAAATTCCTTTCGGATTGAAGAATTCAGGGGCTACTTTTCAGTGAGCAATGGACATTGCTTTTGCCAATGAAAAGGACGTATTTTTGGTCATTTATGTTAACTATATCATTTTTTTTCCAAGATATATGAGTAGCACTTGAAAACAGTCTTCCAGAGGTGTATAAATTTTGGCACATCGTTTAACCCAAAGAAGAGTATTTCGTTATGGAAGAAGGTAGATTATTGGGCCATATCATCTCAAAATATTAAATTAGGCTAGATTCTTCAAGGATTGAAGCAATTCAGACCTTGGACTATCTTAGGAGAAAAACGAAAATTTAGTCATTCAATGGAAAAATCAATTTTTGAGAAGGTTTGTTCCCAATATTGTTGAACACTTAAGGTAGATTACTAACATGTTGAAGAAAGATAGTGAATTAAAGTGGTCTGAAGAGGCAAAGAAATCATTCAATCAAGTTAAGTTGGCTTTATCTCATGCTCTTATCCTCATTAGTCCAGATTATACACTTTATTTTTTCATTTTTTCATTTTCCTTGGAGCATACTCTTGTTTTCCTCATGCAAAAGAAAAATCATAACACAGAGCATCTCATCAACTTTTTCAGAAGAACCATAATAAACGCAGCCTTAAAGTATAACATCATTGAGAAACAGGCCTTGGCATTAGTCAAATCATTGAAGGACTTCCGAGTCTACATTCTACATTCTCATGCCATTGCATATGTTCCAAATGTTGTTGTCAAAGATGTGCTTACACAAAATGATCCTGGAGGGCAATGAGGTATGTGGATCGCTGCATTGTTAGAGTATGATTTGGAGATCAATCCCACAAAGCAGATCAAACGATAGGGCATGGTGAAGCTCATAGCGGATTAAAATATTCATGCCTTGGACATCAATTTTATTGTTGCGTTATTTGAAGAACAAGATGCTGAAACATTACCTGTTATAGCTGAAATTTTATCTCTATCACCTTGGTATGCTGATATAGTACATGTTTTGCAACATTTGAATCCTCCTCCCGACTTTCCAAGTATTAAGGCTAGATATTTAAAGTTAAAATATCTTAAGTATTACAGTCTGAATGGTGTCTTATATTGGAAAGATCTAGGTGGAGTATTGCTGAATTGTTTGGTTGAAGGAAAAGTTGAAAAAATAATGACAGATTTTCATATAGGTGACTGTGGCGGTCATCTTTTTTGGAAGACTACATCTAATAAAATCTTGAGGGTGGGATTATATTGGCCAAGATTATTTTATGATGTTTATAAAATAGTCATGAGCTATCATGAATGTCAAATATTTCAGGGAAAAAGGAAGCTCTTGCCTTTACCTCTTAAACCAATTGAATTGCAAGCGTCATTCTAGTAGTGGGGACTTGACTTGATAGGCGAGATTCATCCTTCATCGTTAGCTCAACACAAATGGATACTCACTGCCATAGATTATTTCACCAAATGGATTGAAGCCATCTCCACAAGGCAAGCTACCGATACTGTTATCATTCAGTTTCTTGAGAATAATATTATGTCTCATTTTGGTTATCCACACAAGATCATACCTTACAATGCAGTTGCCTTCAAGTCTAAGAATATGATTGAATTTTGTGACAGGTATCACATTATTTTTGGTCATTCAACAGCGTAATATCCTCAGGGCAATGGGCTTGCCGAATCTTCAAATAAATATTTGGTGAACATAATCAAAAATATGTTGCAAGAAAAAAAGAGGAATTGGCACAAGAAACTCACAAATTCTCTATGGGAGGATATAGTTAGCACCAAGAGATCAATAGCATTTCACCTTTCCAGCTCGTCTATGGAGTTGACACGATATTCCCTTCTTCTCTAGTTGTACCGGTGATGAAAATTTTGCAATAGATTTACAGTGATCCTAATGACATTCAACGAAGAATCAGCCAAATGATCCATCTACAGTAGTTAAGATATGAATTCTTCAGCCATACTTCAAAGCTTCATGATAAAATAAAAAATATTTATGATAGCAAGACCAAAGTAGATGGATTCAAGCTTGGGGATGTTGTTCTTCGCTGGGATGCCCAGAATGAAGATAAGAGTAAGCATGGAAAGTTCAACAATCTATGGAAAGGACCTTACAAGATCATTGCATTCAGAGGAAAAAAAGCATTTTTACTAGAGGATATTGAAGGGAAAGAAGTGTTGGGAGGACCAATCAATGGTATGTTCCTCAAACACTATCTAACTTGATCATTGAAGAAGAATTTTACTATCATTGTACATATCATTTTAAATTTGTTGTCCCAGCAAATCAGAAATGTTTTGGAGAAGTTTGAATCTTGAGGAGAAGGCCATGAGACTTTTACATACAACTCATGTTTTCTTTCAAAAAGTTAAAAAGTTTCAGTTAGTTGTCAAGTCATATTCAAGTCAAATGGTTTTAGAATTAGATCATCATTTCCAGTTTGTCAAAGTTTTTCAAAGTCCAGTTTGACTCCATTTCCCAATGGTAAGGCTACCTGATCTATGGTTTTCTTAACACCTCCTAAAGGAGCTACCATCCTTAGCTAGATCCAATTTTAGCCCAGGTATGTGAGTGATCAAATGGCTCTTTCATTTCTTTTCCATTAAGTCATAGGTCAAAAGTTTTACTTTTTCAAACTAGTTCTCAGAAATAATTTTGGTCCCTGAAGAGGTCTAAACCATGTATGTTTCTCCTTCATTTAATTTATCATCACCATTTTCAAGTTCATATCAATCATCAATTTCAAGGCCACCATCTCCATCATCATCACTAAAAATTTCTAGATTTATGCCATTTCATTTCATTTAATTCAAGTCTAGGTTAAACCCTGCCTTCGGAAAAAATTTCAAATTTTCACTGAACATAAGGTAGTAATCCTCCATTTCATCCATAAAAACCTAGTGAAAAAGCAAGAAAGTTTATGAATTTCAAAAAAAGCCATATCTCTTGTTTCATATTTTTCAAATTTCAAAAATAAGTTTCAAACATCTCATATTTGTCTCACTGTTTCATGAAAATTGAAGAACTCTATCTCACTGTTTTATAAAAGGATCTAAAATGTCATTCTGAATTCCAGAGCTCAAAAATAGGTAAACCTAACCTATTGTTCCACCAAAATGCAACAGAATTCATCCTCGGGTTTTCAAACACACCTCATTTCATTTGAAAGGTCATATCCAATGAGAAATTTTAAAAGGTTTTTGAGAAACACCCTTACTGTTTCATGAAAAGGAAAATTTTGTTTTATAATTTCATTCAAAGGTAAATCAAGTCACCTTTCATGTAAAATGGTTCAAAGAGTGGTATTGTGTCTTCTTACCTCATTTGAAAAACCCATCATGTCATCTTCCAAGTTTCACAAAGGGTTTATAAAGGTCATTTCAAAAGTCAAGGAGAATGAACGAAACCAAATTTGTTTTTTCATCCCATGTGAAGGAGTAAAAAGTCACTTTCAAAAGCACAAAGGGGTCAAAAAAAATTTTGTAAACACCAAAGGGAAAATTTAAGGGTCATTAAAGTTTATAAAGGGTGAGTAAACTTCATTTTTATTCATTGTTACCATTTCCACGTATAATAGAGCAACTCTCCACTCTCTTAAACTCCAAGCCAACCTTCAAAATCCCATTAAAACCATCGAAACACTTGATTTGCCTCATTATTTATACAGGATATTGATTAAGATGGCTGAGAAGGTTCGGAGAAGAAGGGAATATCACCATACTGGTCTTTTTCATCCTGGCCTAATCAAGCTCATTGTGTTGCATCACTTGTCCTCCATAGACATGACCTGGGAAAAATTATTGGAGAGATTGTCAGCGGTGCTTTTTGTCTTGCCTATTACATCATCACCATAGCCTATGGAGATTGGCTCTTCTAGCATGCCTTTTCAACTTTCAGTTGTCCCTAGGGTTCTAGAATTTTATCACACATATGAGAGAGGGAGGAGACAAATTTTTGTGCCTGAGTCTACTGGGAGATTTCTTACACTTGGCACCCATGATGAGCAATGTTAGATAGAGGACCAACCTCTCTTGCATCATCATGATGAATCAGTGCCATGGGAGCCTGAGGTATTATAGAATCAGGAGTTCATATTAGCTGAATACATCATCAAAGATAAATATAAAGAGATTGCAGAGTTGAAAGAGGCCTTCTCCATTGCCCAATCCCGAATTACTTTCCTTGATCATGAAAATTTTCAATTGAAAATTAATCAGCTCCTACAAAGTAAATACAAAGTACAAATGGAGGAAAATAGAGGCAAAAGCAAGAAAATTGTTGTTATTTACCAAATGTACGAGATGGAGGCTGAAGCACATACAAAAAGACCAAGAACAAGGGGCCTCAAAATGGAACTGGAGCAAAAGAGACAGCAAATTTGTCAGTCTTAAGAGTTTACATTTGATGAGCTCATTGCCATGGAGATAAATGAGGATAGAGAGATTTTGCTATCAAGAGTTAATGAGCATCTAGATAAGTTATTGAAGAAAGTTAAAAGGGATAACAAGCTACAAAGGCACATAAAAATTCATTATCGTACCAGGCGTACCATTTCTCAAATAACGCTGAAACAAATCAAAAAGAGGCTTAAAGAGGCGCAAATGAAGCTCAAGGAAAAGGACAGCTTGGATTTATTGGTTTAGGTTTCATTATTTATGTATCCTATCTCTTACAGGTGCCAAAGAACCAATTTTTAAATCTTTGGAGCAATTTTGGTATTTTACATTATTTTTGGCGGAATTCTAGAAATTTCTCATTGCAGAAGGGTAACAGACAGTTATGACTTTTTTGTTTTAGAGGCAGCCAAATGGTGATTGATTTACATGAATGGATGTATCTTGATTAGTAAATCACATATCAGCAACCCTCATGGCATGACAAGCTACAATTTGGGAGAAAAAGCTCAAAAACTATCTATTTTTCATGTTTCCCCCTCCTTTTTGGACCTCCTGTTATGATTTTCAGTGACTCTAGGAGAACGGAATTTTGAAGGGCTTCCCGTGGTCCATTTTTCAAACTTCAAGATGTTATGGAAACTAGACACAGAGCTAGTTGACCTTTTTTTTAGAAGCGAAATTGGACTTCTAAAAGAGCCTCAAAAGTGCCTCCAAATTTCTGTTATGCTTCTGCAAATCATTTTTAAAATCTTCAGCCAGAATTGTCACAGATTAGCATTGGATTCCCTCAAGAAACTTTTCAAGCTAAGAAATGGTCCCAAATTCAAGGCTATGAGTTTTCATTGCAGTTTTTGGGTTGGTTTTTGCTTCCTATTATGATGGAATTTGTAACTAATGTAAGGGACAAACACTCCTAGTTTGTAGGTAAAATTCAGGGAATGGTTTCTAACCTCAATAGAAACTAGGAAATGACTCATATTTTGCATTTATGATCCATTTTGGATGGTATTTCGACCTGATGAGGTGTCATGGCCTATATTTTCCATAAGTAGACTCTTTTTTGTCATTTTATGGGTTGGATAGTCTCATATTTTGCAATGGAGCTCTTGTAACGAGCTTGTGGAATGAAATGAGAGATAGGTTTGCAGGAATTATGTTGAGATACTTGTGGTATGATTTGGAAAATTTGTGTTTCTCATTTTTTCTTATTACATTATGCTTAATACATTGTATACTTCTTCATATATGTCTATCTTGTAATTTTGAGAGTAGAATTCATGTTATGCATGCTTTGTTTTAGACAAGGTTCCCCATATTAAGTTTATTTTCTTCTTAAATTGAATGAATTCACCTCAGTTATCATTCAAACTCTACTCCATATTCATACTATACTCAATGATTGATTAATATGTTTGCAAACTACCTATAGTGCCTCACACACTCTCTGTAGTTTCACCTCGAAGTTCAGACCAAAAAATCTCATTTACAGTCCATTCATTGACTTTCCTATCCAGAATTCAAAATATATAACAAATTTTACTCATTTAAGCTTACATATTCTAGTCTAAAATATTATGATGCTCATAATTTCATTTTTCTGTTTAAATTGACAAAGAGAGAGCCCTCTCTAGTCCAGGTAGGGCTAGCTACATGACGTAAAGTTTGGTATGTGGTTACCTTTCTCCAATCCTATTGCCAGCCTTAGGAAGTTGGGGAGAGTGATAACATTCTTTGTGTCATTTTCATGGAGTGATTGCTAAAAATTCCCTTGGATTATTTCTTTAATATTATAAAAGTTATACTTGTAGGTGACAAGCTCTAGCATTCAAAATAGGTTGAATTCTAAAATGTGAGCCAAAATCTAAAATTCCTATCTTAAGCTGGCTCCTAAAAGACATACCAGGTCAAATCCAGACCCAAGTCCCTCACCAATTATGTATGATCCTGAGAGTATTTTTAGAAAACATAAAACCAAATATCAGAAGGTTTGAAGAGATGTTCCTCCACTTGTCAAATCAAATTATCTGCCTACGAGATTTGTTCTAAAAGGTTTGGTCTCTAGTCCAGAATTTGAAAAAATATTTGTTTAGAACTAAATCTAAAACTTTTCTTTCAGAATCTACCTTTGATCCTTTCAATTTTGAGTCCTTTGCACCATTTTATGAATATTTTGAGTCCGAAGTCGATAGTGAAATCTGGTCTAATTTTCATAAACTCAAGGGTTTGGTAGAAAAATTTCAAGAAACTTCAGAGAAGGCCTATTTTCAGTATCAGCAACAGAATTTGCTCCACCTGTCATCTCACCTTCCTATAAAGTTACATCATCAATCCCCCTTTTCATTATGTCATTACCTCTACATGTCTTCACTCCATCAGCACCTCTACCATCTCCTCCATTAGTCATGGCCAGATTTCCTCCGCTAATCCTACCGCTTCAGCTCACTCCACCACCTTAGAATTATGGTCAGAGGCTTCCTCTTTTTGATGGAACATCAAAGGTGTCATCTTATTAGCATGTTTCCAAAGTAATTGACTTCATAGATCTTGAATAGATCGACAATGACGATGCCAATATGAGCATCATTGCATAGAGTTTCTCTAGATAGGTAAAGAAATGTTTTCGCTCACTCACAATTGGTTCAATAGGTACCTCATAGCAGCTGATTGATTTTTTATGGCGAAATGGGAAGAGAAGAATAATATATTGCAGATACTAGAAGAGTATAATTCCTTAAAAAGTAATCCCAATGAGTGTGTCCAAGACTTTAAAGCTAGATTCAACAAAATATATGATTCAATTCTTGAGAATATTACGCCTCCTCCAGGCCTTACTTTACTTCATTATCCTGATGGTTTTGATACCAACATGGCCTATCAGTTGAGGAAAATAAACCCATCAACTCTTGGAGAAATGCAGAGAAACACAGTGAACATGGAAGCCAATTTGATCATCAAGAAGTCTAAAATTAAGACGGAAGAGACCCCCACAGGAGGGCTACAGGTGAGAGAGAAGTCCTACTAGTTATGGGAAGGGTAGCAGTTTCCCAGATGGCAACACCCACGTCCACCATGGAAGGGTTTCTTGATCCAAGATGGCATTACTCTACGTCCTCCAAAGGAGGGTAGCTTGATACAAGACCCCACGTCCTCCAAAGGAGGGTAGCTTGAGATAAGATAGTCAAAATAGATAAGGGAGGGAATTTTTTCCCAACTATAAGCAGTCCATTAAATGGATACAGTCAAGGAAAGGTAGGCACCACCCAAGGGGTTTCTAGTACCCTTGTTCAATGAGGAAAGGTAGACAGTCAAGGAAGGTGGGCACCACCAAAAGAAGATAATAAGAAGGAAGGTAGGCACCACATTGCAAAGAGTCACTATCAAAGAATGAACATCCACTTCATATTAAGGCAAATTAGATACCTTGATCAGACCATGGAGAAGATGATGGATAAATTTTCCATCGTTGTTCAACAAGTTGAACCCTCCATTACAAATCCCAATTTCAGGGGTCAAAATCAGCAGCCCCAATATAGGATCAAGAAAAGGGTACAGAGGGATCAGGATCCACAAATTCAGCAGCAAATTCACACTCCATTTTAATATAATTATACTGAAGGCCCTGATGAAGATGTGTAATATTCCCAATCTGGAATGGCTAGAAATCCATGGCTAGAAAACACATTTTCCAGAAATGGAGGCAGCAGGATTTGATACCAAGACCTGGATCCCTTATACCAATGTGTCTAAGACCAAAATCCAAGAGTTGGGACCAAAGAAATCCTTCTAAGGTGGTTAAACAGATCTACCACACTTAGATGTCCTTGGAAAATTCCCAATGAAGGGACTGTAACATATACAAGAACAAGATATGGAGCAACAGCATTATTATATGAAGTTTGCATACATGAAGAAGTAGATAGCCAACATATATGTTATATAGCAGCAAATGTATACAATGTGTGGAGGAATCAATCACTCCAACTAGGCAATGGAAGCCTCAATGTGACATGTACATGAAAATGCAAGAGCATTGCTACACATGAAAAGCCTTGGTTAAAATAATGCAGTTTATATGAGACACTGCAAAAAAATACATGATATGACAATGATAGCTCAAATAAATGAGGGGAGCAAGCTCTCAACCCTTGAAAACACTAATACATCAATAATACACAATCCTCGGGAGGATTGGCTACAATATACATCAAAATGGAAAATCTGCAGAAATGCCAGAGTTGCTGGGCAGCGGCGGCAACTCAATACTAGAAATACATGGAGATGGTTGAATAAGATGTACAATCTGAAAGAAACCACCTCCAATGGATCTCTCAATGCAAGTTTTATCCCAACATTGAAGATCTTGCCCTCCAAGAAGCTGATGCAACCTCTCACTGCAATTGTCCACTGAAATAACGCAGTCTTGAGGATGGATTGCACTGTCTATGATGGGAGATGTTGGACTTGATTCCAAGGTATGAAAATAAGCTCTAAAATCCCTCTCACTAACCTCCCAGAGGAATAGTAACTCCCTCCTCTGAAATATGAGCCAAAGAGAGGTGTTGTGGAACCCTCCACTGCAATGCCCTAGCAACACTGCGTTATACTTGAGCAGAAATAACGCAGTATATAAAGAATGGCTTTGGCCTTGAGCCAAGATGTGGAGAAGATGAATTTCAATCCTCCAAGAGGCCTCTCAAGAAGGAGAGGAAATCCTAAACAGGAATCCCTCGTGCTAAGCAGCACTGCAACTCAGTTGAACAGCCAGAGTGTGCAAATTAGTCTTCAGACTAAAATCAATATGCTCCAAGATATCTCACTATGGCTGCCTCCTCCTCTCCTTATACAAGTGAATGCCTCTTTTCCATGGACCCCAGACATTAGGGTTTCATCCAAAAGGAATATTTCTCCCTCCAAAACTGCATTGTCTTCTCATGCAAGCTACACCTCTTAGGCAGCATTGTTGACTTGGTCAAACTTGACCTTGTCCTCATGTAAATTTCCTCTTTTCACATTGGAAGGTGAAAAATAAGCTTCTCCAATGGTCCTTTTCACATTATGTAGGATCTTATTCCTACTTATGGGCCTTTTACCCATTTTATTCACCTCCTAGATGAAATAAGCAAAAATTAATGTTCCAATTTTCTTCATGAAAATTTTGGAACATTACAGTCCTCCCCTCTCAAAGATTGCTTGTCCTCAAGAAAGTGTAAGGATAGACTGAATTCTTTTCTCCTCCTCTCCCTGTAGCATCTATGTATGATGATCTCCTCCAAGGAAAGTGATGCTATCTCATCAATCAAATCTCCACATTGCTCCTCCTTAGCATGCAAGTCAGCTATCAAGCCATCATCATGTAAAAGTGAAATACTCAAGAGGATAGAAAATTGATGTCTAGAGGTCCCTTTGAAGAATGGGATCTGAAATATAATGGGAAATATATCTCCCATATGGATCCACCATCTCCAAGCTATGAGCCATGCAAAATGAGTCACCTTCCAACTAGGCAACTCCTGAAAGCTGTCATCCACCTTTGGCTCCGGAAAAGTAGGTGGGATGAGAATCTACACATGGTAGACTATATAGCCTACCACATGCTATCCATATCTCCACTTATGAAAAGTGTAGAGGAATTTTTGATCTTAAGCTGCAAAATACTTGCCCTCAAGTGGCAAGGTGAAGACTATATCTTCAAAGATCTCTCCTCCAACACTGCAAATCAAGTTGGCCCAAATATCTCCATATATGATGCGTTGGAAGTCATCAACATATGGCATTTCATCTATCATATGGCTCACCTCATATGAAAACAAATGAGTAGCTCTAGTGGCCATACTATCTCCCATGCTCCCCTTAGAACATGTAGTGCAAAACGTGTAGGAGAATTCTCCCTCAAAGGACACATCCAGCCAATGTGTCTTCCTCCCAAGCATGCTCCTCATAATGATAGAAACAATAGAGCCATAGGGAGAAAAGATGAGAATCATGCTTGCTACCATATGCAACAAATGTGAAGGACAATGGTCCCTCAAGTGCAACCAATGCAGCTTGACCCTCAACTGCAATAGAGACTGATAAAAAGTGTGGCTTCTCAACCACTTGCTTGCTGCTCCAATATCCTCATAAGTATGGAGGAAGTGAATGATGTAAGGTGTACAAAGAACATGTCCTCCATGATATATCTCTTCCCTAAATCCTCTTAGGGAATGGCCATCAATCATGCTCATTTCCTCATCTAAACCATATGGTCTAGAAAAAAGAATGCTCCTCCTTGGAGCATCATCCCGCACATGTATGGTTAAGGGACATATACATACATCATATAAATGCTCATGTAAACAACAAAGAATACCCTTACCATAATCTCTGCTCATAGAAATGGAGTGGCTTATAGATGAGTCTCCTCTCATCCTCCAAGAGAATAGAGGTGGTTGTGCTAACTCTCTCAAAGAGTCATGTCTCTCCTCCATCCCCATCTAAACCATGCATCTACTCATATGCTAATATATGTCCTCCTCAAAGCCCATCCAAAAATACCCCTCCATGATGGTGTGGTATGCTCTCATAGAATAAGTGGGACTGAAAAGGAACTCCTCATGAGCTGCATGTAACAACTTCTCCCTGAGCTTGGAAGCTCTAGGAAAGAATATCCTACCATGATAAAAGATGATCCCATCTCTGACTGAATATCCCTCCTCATGCAACTGGTCATCCAGGATCATGCAAGTGAAAATATCCTTGGAATACTCCACCAACAGCTGGGAGCTCCAATATGGATCTAACCTCCATAGTGACAGCGTGGATGATCTCTCATGAAGAACATCTGTCATATGGTTGCTTTCTCCTTTGACATCTCCCATGTCAAAGATGCAAGTTGGAAGGCTACTATCCTTCCTCTGCTACTTTTTCCACAGCGCAGAATCTGAAGTGGAAGTGGGTAAAAATGATGTTGAGGGAATTCTCCCTCTCTCCTTGAGTCTGCCCCATAATCCCAGTGTTGTATCAAGCTCTCTCCAGGTCTCCAACCTCCTGAAATCAATGATTGGTGCCCCAACATGTGAAGCATCCATCCTCCTCTGCTGATCTAGTGGTCTCCCTGGCAAAATTTCTCCATGCAATGATACATCATCATCAATATATGACTGAATATATGAATGGAGAAGGCTCTCCATGCTTCCACTGCGCAATCCAATCACCTTCTTAGGTGCATCAACCTCCAAAAATGAATAGGGATGTATACTCCTCATCTCATGATGATGGGTCTTCTCCCTACATTCTCCTTGTGTCTCCAAGGTTCCACTCCTCCTCAACAATGGCACAGATAGAACATGAGTTGTGCCTTGATCTCCACACATGAGATCTTGGGGACTTTCTTGCAAAGATGCAAGCATCCCTCTATTTGGAGCAAGAGCTCCTCCTTCCTCTGCATGAGGTGCTAGATCAACTCCAGATCTAACAATGTTGTTGCCCTCAATATCTGCAACATGATTGGGAAACCTCCCAATGATTGGATCCTCCTTTGAAAAAGAGATCCCCTTCCTCCTTTTCTCAAAGGTGTGAGATAAAAACCTTTCTCCCGACAAAGTATGGTGCAAGTTTTCAGCTCCTTCTATTGTTTTCTGCAATGGTACTGCGTTCTTATGCAAGGGTTTTATCTATTTTTTCTTTTTTAGATCCACCATGTGTGTCTCATGAATCCTTCTATCAAATCTATCCACTAATTCCTTAGTGAAATTTTCATAAGATGAAATGTTCACATTTTTCAAAGAAAAGGATTCAAAGATCCACCAGGCATAAGCCTTACCTCTCAAATGCAGCGCTGCAACTTTGATGGATTCATCTTCCGGTATTCGGTGCTGCTGCAAGAAGGTATATAACTCTTTCACCCAAGCTTTGGCTAAACATGTAGGTGAACCCTCAAAGATAGATAGATGAAATCTATCCTACTGCTCTCTTCCATTCACCTTTATCTTGCAAAACTCTGAAAAACTGAGATGATCTCTGAATTTCTAAGTTTGAAACTCATACTCTTTCAAGAAATCACTAAGGGTTCCCCTCCTAGCAACCTCTTCTTCCCTTTCCATCCCTCTTCCAGCAATCCTAGGCATATAACTACACTGAGTATTAGGATGTGTAGTTGCATGTTCACACTCCTCCAATCTAGAGTTTGATTTTGAACCAAACCCTCTAGGAGATTCTCCATACTCCCTCCAGATCTCCTTGAACTCTTCATGAATCATATGCACAGATTTAGGAAGAAGCTTTGTAAGCTTATCTCCTTTTTCTTTTTCTTTTCCTTCTCCAAAAGATGGAGTCTTCCTCCTGCTTATTTCTTTATCTCCTTCTCGATGAGAATAGGAAGTGCAGGGCTCTTCCTCTTATTTCTACTTATCCTCCTTGGGGAGGTTCTTCATGTATCTAAAATATGTTGATATAAATCCCATCCTCTTCAATCTTCTGATCTTCTTGGGCTTAGACTCACAGGCTGAGCCAAGAAAGTTTCTCTGATACCACTGTAATATTCCCAATCTCGAATGGCTAGCAATCCATGGCTGGAAAATGTATTTTCTAGAAATGGAGGCAGCATGATTTGATACCAAGACCTGGATCCCTTAGACCAATGTGTCTAAGACCAAAATCCAAGATTTGGGACCAAATAAATCCTTATAAGGTGGTTAAATAGATCTACCACACTTAGATGTCCTTGGAAAATGCCCAATGAAGGGACTATAACATATACAAGAACAAGATATGGAGCAACAGTGCTATTCTATGAAGTCTACATACATGAAGAAGTAGATAGCCAATATATATGTTATATAGCAGCAAATGTATACAATGTGTGGAAGAATCAATCACTCTAGCTAGGCAATGGAAGCCTCAATGTGACATATACATGAAAATGCAAGAGCATTGCTACACATGAAAAGCCTTGGCTAAAATAACGCAGTTTATATGAGACACTGCAACAAAATACAGGATATGACATTGATAGCTCAAATAAATGAGGGGGGGAAAGCTCTCAACCCGAAAACACTAATATAGCAATAATAAACAATCCTCGAGAGGATTGGCTACAATATACATCAAAATGGAAAATCTGTAGAAATGTCGGAGTTGTTGCGCAGCAGCTACAACTCAATACTAGAAACACATGGAGATGGCTCAATAAGATGTACAATCTAAAAGAAACCTCCTCCAATGGATCTCTCAATGCAAGGCTGATCTAGGCATTGAATATATTTCTCCCCAAGAAGCTGATGCAACCTCTCACTTCAATTGTCCACTGAAATAACGTAGTCTTGAGGATGGACTACGCTGTCTATGATGGGAGATGTTGGCCTTGATGCCAAGGTATGCAAATCAGCTCTGAAATCCCTCTCACTAACCTCCCAGAGGAATAGTAGCTCCCTCCTCTGAAAGATGAGCCAAAGAGAGGTGTTGTGGAACCCTCCATTGCAATGCCCCAGCAACATTGTGTTATACTTGAGCAGAAATAACGCAGTATCTAAAGAATGGATTTGGCCTTGAGCCAAGATGTGGAGAATATGAAATGTGCAAAGAAGGAGAGGAGAGTAAATCCTAAATAGGAATCCCTCGTGCTAAGCAGCACTGAAACTCAGCTGAACAGTCGGAGTGTGCAAATTAGTCTTTAGACTAAAATCAATATGCTCCAAGATATCTCACTATGGCTGCCTCCTCAGTACATTTTAACCTTGAACAGAAATTATCTACACACGAATCTTATAACAGAAAATAAACAATAGCGAGAGCATAAAACATAAAACAGATAAACACAGAGATTTTCCCCTGGATCCCAAATCGGGACGACCAACTTGATTTTTCATTATATTCCCTTTAGTGTTACAACACATATATATACATGCCGAAGCATACATAAACCCCAATCCATTAACCCTGGATTAGAACATAACCGTAGTTCCCTTGACCGGATCTACAAAATACCAGGGGCCGAAAACCATCGTACCCCAAAACCATGTGCAAAATCATGCACAAAACATGGGTGGGTCTACATATGAGTGGTCCTGACCAAACAAATTTTCGGTAGGCGTTTCCCCACCCCAACAAGGCTTCTTCTTGTGACCCCCCTGCTGCGCCCAGCGCAACATACAGCGCGTGGCGCTAGTCGTGGAAAGAATATAACACATACCCAACATTCTCCCACTTGTTGCTTTCTTTCCACAGGGGGCCACAGGAGAGCTTAGTCATTGGGCCAATTCTTCAACACCCATTGTTTCTCTACACCAAGAGAACTTCTGAGTGCTCACAGACTTCGTCAATGCATCTGCAACATTCTTCAAAGTGTCCACCTTTACCAGCAACACCCTTTTAGCCTCAACTATATCTCTAACAAAGTGATATTGAACATCAATGTGCTTTGTCTTTGAATGGTAAGCAGGGTTCTTAGCTAATAAAATTTTACTTTGGCTATCACAGTCTATCCTTATAGCTTGCTATACCAACCCCATACTTGAACACAATCTTTGCAACCAAACTGCTTCCTTTCTTGCATGAGTGGCTGCTATGTATTCTGCCTCTATAGTTGAAAGAGCCACTACAGACTGTCTTTTACTCATCCAACTAACTGCGCCTCCAAATAGGCTAAACACATACCCACTTTTAGATCTTCTTTGGTCCAGATCTCCAGCCCAGTCTGCATCAACAAAACCACGAATTTCCAACATTCTTTCCAATCCTGGTCTTCCCTGGTAGCACAGGCCATAATCACTAGTGCCACGTAAATATCTGAAAACTCACTTCACTGCTATCCAATGCTCCTTCCCTGGGTTTGACATAAACTTGCTCAATACACCCACTGCATGTGCAATGTCTGGTCTAGTATAGACCATTTCATACATCAGGCTACCCACTGCACTTGCATATGGAACATGAGACATATCCTCCTCTTCTTCTTGTGTCTTGGGACACTATTCAGCAGATATCTTTACACCTACAGGAATAGGAACTTTCACCGGTTTACTATCCTGCATATTGAACCTCTACAATATAGTCTCGACATACTTCCTCTGGTTTAACCAGCGCTTCCTCTTTGCCCGATCTCTCTTAATTTTCACGCCCAAAATATAGTTTGCAGCACCAAGATCCTTCATGTCGAATTTGGAGAACAGTTGGGTCTTCAAATCTTGGATAATTTCTTTGTCATTTCCAATCAACAACATATCATCCACATACAAGACCAAATAAATAACACGGTCACCAATTAATTTAAAATAAACACAATGATCTTCCTTGCTTCTGGTGAAGCCAAGTCCCCGTATATAGGTATCAAATTTCTGATACCACATCCTTGGTGACTGCTTTAACCCATACAGAGACTTCTTCAACCTGCATACCAGTTCTTTCTTACCCTTCACCATAAAGCCTTCAGGTTGCTTCATGTAGATCTCCTCTTCTAGATCCCCGTGAAGAAATGTTTTCTTCACATCCATCTGTTCTATCTCAAAATCAAATGCAGCAGCAACAGATAAAAGTAATCTAATAGAAGTAACTTTGGCAACAGGAGAAAAAATATCACCAAAATCAATTCCCGGCACCTGGGAATAACCTTTGGCTACCAATCGAGCTTTGTATTTCTCCACCTTGCCTTCTACATTCATCTTCTTCTTAAACACCCATTTTCTCTCGATGGGCTTCCTTCCAGCCGGCAACTGCACCAAATCCCATGCCTCATTTTTATGCAAGGATGTAATTTCATCAACCATGGCCTCCTTCTAGAGTTTTCCATCCTCTGAATCTAATGCCTCCCTGACAGTTCTGGGATCATCATTAGTTATAGTTAAGGAAAAACCTGAACAGAAAGAATATGGACTATACCTTTCTGGTTGCCTTCTTTCCTGAACTGATCTTCTCAAAGCTGGGGTTTGTGGCTCTTCCTCTTTTGAATCTTCTTCTGTTGTAGAGTCTGATTCATACTCCTTTAGCTCAAACTCTATCTTCTCAGGTTCCTTTGGTAGGACTTCATGTGTAACAACATCTTTCACCTCTCTAAACACCACATCTTAGTTGTACACAACTTTCCTTGTTTCTGGGTTCCAAAGCTTAGAACCCTTTAAACCATCCTTATACCCAATAAAGATGCACCTTTCATATTTATTATCCAAATTGGTCCTTTTCTCCTTTGGAACATGTACATATGCATCACATCCAAATACCCTTAGATGTGAAAGAGAGGGTTTCTTACCAGTCCATACCTCATGTGGGGTCTTATCCTCCAACGCTGATGAAGGTGATCCGTTAACTAAGTAACATGCAGTCTCCACTGCCTCTGCCCAGAATTCTTGTCCTAACCCGGTACCACTGAGCATGCTTCTTGCCTTTTCCATCAGTGTTTTGTTCATTCTTTCTGCAACTCCATTTTGCTGAGGTGTGTATGGAGTAGTCTTCTGCCGTGCTATACCACACTTCTTACAGAACTCTTCAAATTCCTTCTTGCATAACTCCCCACCATTATCTGTCCTCAGCGCCTTTATCTTCTTCTCTGTCTGGTTTTCCACCAGAGCCTTAAATTCTTTAAATTTTTCAAAGACTTCAGATTTGTTTCTCAAGAAATATATCCATTTATTCCTTGAGAAGTCATCTATGAATGAAACATAGTACACATACTTTCCCAGTGATGGAACTAACATAGGTCCAAACACATCACTGTGCACAAGTTCTAATATCTTGTTTGCCCTTTTAGAACCAGAAGGAAAACTCACCCGATTCTGCTTCCCATATACAAAATGTTCACAGAAATCAAAATCCAGAGAGAAATTAGACATACCTTCTACCATACCATTTCTATGTAGTATTCGAAGGCCCTTCTCTCCAATATGTCCAAGCCTTTGATGCCATAGCATGGTCTTTTCTCCAGAGACAGCTAGGCTTTCCGCTCCACTTTCAGGAACCACATAACTATTACACCCATCAATAACAATGCTACCTTGTAGCTTGTACAGAGTTCCAGTCCGAACTCCCCGCATTAATACCAGTGCTCCCCAAACCATCTTGCAGGCATATTTCTCAAACACTGTTTTAACACCTGCATCATCCATCTTGCTTACAGAAATCAGATTTCTGGCCAATGCAGGAATATGCAGAACACCAGGAAGTGTTCTAATCCTTCCACCTTGCAGCTTTAGCTTGACCTTTCCACATCCGATGATTTTGGCCTTCCTATCATCCCCTAGGAAGACATCACCATCATCTTTCTCATACTCGCAGAACCACTCCTTATGGGGAGTGAAGTGAAAGGATGCACCTGAGTCAATCAACCATGACTCATGATCTACATGTGTATTTGAAGAAGAAGCCAAATACACATCCCCACCTTCATCCGAGGTGGTTTATTCCTCTACAGAAGGAGCATCATCAGATCCCTTTCCTTTCTCAGGAGCTTTAGATCTGCAGTCCTTTTTGTAGTGCCCTTCCTTTTCGCATTTCCAGCATACCTTTACAAACTTTCCAGGAGATTTATATCTCCCTCTAGATTTGGATCTCCCACTCGAAACATTATTCTTGTTTCTATTCTGGGACCTTCCTCGTACAGATAAGGCATCTCCATTCTGGCCCTCCATATTTCTTCGTCTCATTTCCTCCAATAGCAAGGCTGAGACAATGTCATCAAAATTCAAGGTAGTTGTATTGCTACCTATTGCAATAACTAGACTGTCCCACAAATATGGTAGAGAAAACAACAAACTGATGCAATTATCTTCATCTGATATTTTAATATCAACAGATGACAGCTGACTTACCACAGTATTGAAGGCATTCAGATGCTCTGTCACCGAGTCTCCATCCTTCATCCTTAGGTTATACAGCTTTTTCCGTAGGAACAACTTATTCCCCAAAGACTTAGATTGGTACAAAGTCCCAAGTTTTTCCCACAAATTCTTTGTCGTAGCTTCCCCAGATACATTCAACAATACTGAATCTGAGAGACACAACCGTATTGTTCTCTTAGCCTTCCGATCCAATTTCTTCCAGTCTTCATCTAACATTGTCGTTGGTTTAGTACCTAGATCTACCGTGATCCACTGATCTTTATCCACTAGCAGATCCTCCATCTTGAGCTTCCATAACTCAAAACTCTGACCATTAAACTTCTCGATCTCTAGCTTCCCACCGCTCGCCATCTTCTTTCACCGCAAGAATCGATCCTGCAAATCTCCCACTGAACATGATCTACCTCAGGCCCGAGCAAAAAACCCTCAGCAGCAAAGGCGTCCCCTTTAAGCCGAAAAAAATCTGATACCAAATGTACGTTTTAACCCTGAATAGAAATTGTCTACACACGAATCTTATAACAGAAAATAAACAATAGCGAGAGCATAAAACATAAAACAGATAAACACAGAGACTTTCCCCTGGATCCCAAATCGGGACGACCATCTTGGTTTTTATTATATTCCTTTTAGTGTTACAACACATATATATACATGCTGAAGCATACATAAACCCCAATCCATTAACACTAGATTAGAACATAACCGTAGTTCCCTTGACCGGATCTACAAAATACCAGGGGCCAAAAACCATTGTACCCCAAAACCATGTGAAAAATCATGCACAAAACATGGGTGGGTCCGCCTATGAGTGGGTCCACACACCAAAAAAATTTTCGTCGGGGCGCAACCCCGAACCCCAACAGTGGGGGCTGCCTCCCCCCTTGTGACCCCCCTGTTGCGCCCAGCGCAACGTACAACGCGTGGGGCTAGTCGTGGAAAGAATATAACACATACCCAACATCCTCCTCTCCTTATACAAGTGAATGCCTCTTTTCCATGGACCCCACACATTAGGTTTTCATCCACAAGTAATCTTTCTCCCTCCAAAACTGCAATGTCTTATCATGCAAGCTACACCTCTTAGGCAGCACTGTTGACTTGGTCAAACTTGACCTTGTCCTCATGCAAATTTCCACTTTTCACACTATAAGGTGCAAAATAAGCTACTCCAATGGTCCTTTTCGCATTATGAAGGATCTTATTCCTACTTATGGGCCTTTTACCCATTTTATTCACCTCCTAGATGAAATAAGCAAAAATTAATGTTCCAATTTTCTTCATGAAAATTTTGGAACATTACAAGATGATGAAGAAGAAATTTATGGCGAGAACCATTTATTTGAGGAAAATCGGCACCCTTTTTTCCTCACTGAAGAAGATCAATTTTCTGCAGAAATTTGTGCACTTGATGATCAAAAATATGTATTATCAAATGGTGACATATTATCAATATTCACGGAATATTATCAGAGGGGATATCATAATTCTCTTTCTCAAGTGCAGAGACAGTATGGTTTGACAAATAGGAATGTTCCTATAGCCTCTAATTAGAAAAAATAGAACTCTCAAGTAGATACTCATCCCAAAGAAGTTGATGCCCCAAATCAAAGAAAAGACAAGGGACCTGATGTTCCTAATCGTGTTAAATCCAATGAATCTTCTTCCAGCAGTCAAAGGAAAGATAAATAAGTCCAAGAAGAAGGCCAGAAGAAAGAGTCTTCACACAAAGATCAATCTGAGAATAAATACTTGCCATTGAAAGAGGTAGAAAAACAATCTTCTCTTTTTTCTCTTGAAAATGAAATTGCCAAGTTGAAAGTCTCCATTCCTCTCACTGAAATAGTTAATAATGATTAGTATAAAGTTAAATTTTATAAGTTCCTTCGAGTTGATCAAATGTCTGACATAGTTAACGTGAGTGATGATCACCTTGATATTATTTTTGGTCTTGTTGTTCATGGCGATTTAGAAGATAGTGAATTCCCTCAATTTTATCTAAGCTTCAAAATCCATGACTTTATCCTTCATAATTCCATGCTTGATTATGGAGCCTCTCACAACCTCATGCCCAAGGTCATTATGGATGGATTAGGACTAGACATCATAAGACCTTATAATGATAGCTACTCATTTGATTCAGGGAGGGTGAAATGTCTTGGCCTCATCAAGGACCTAGTTGTGTCATTAGAGAAAATCCCAATCAAGAATGTCCTCATGGACATTGTTGTGGTTGATATCCCACCAAAATATGGAATTATATTTTCTCGTTCATGGGGAGCAAAGCTTAGAGGTACCTTATATCTTGATTTCTCTTATGCTACCATTCATGTCTTTGGACAACTGAGTAAAATATACCGGGAAAGTAAGATGAAGTACATAATCAACAGCCGAGAAAAGCCAAATAACCATCCTATACATGATTTTCATACATATTTAGATTCCTTTATCTTTTTCAATGATGAATGTTCAACATCTTTCAAAGATTTGATTGAAGAAATTATAGAAAATTATGAATTTTCAAACATTGTTTTAGAATTGGAAAATGCAGAAATTTGTAAAAAAGTGCCAAATGATTTGGAACTAAGTGCATCACCTCAAAAAATTGATGGAACAATGAAATTATTAGAATTATTTGGTACAACCAAGGTCTCTCAAATAGCAAGAAAATTTCAGCAATCCGATTTGCAGTTTCTAGATGACGAAAGTAGTTTGTGGACTATGGACTTCGATGGAGCTTTGGGCAAAGAAGGGGCTAGAATTGGCGTGTGGATTCATAGCCTTGTAAATCAGTCATTAAACATCCCTACCAATTTTATAATTTCCTCCTACATTCTGCCCTTCGAATGCTCAAACAATGAAGTTGAGTATGAGGCTTTGATAGTCGGTCTGAAAATTCTCAAGAAGTTGGGTGCAAAGAAGATTTTGTATATGGAGACTCCGAGTTAGTGATAAAGCAAGTCAAAGGGGAATACCAGGCCAAGAATCCAAGGATACGAGCTTAGAGAAATGCAGTGCTAAACATCCTCAGGACATTTTCTAAGTACATTTTATCTTTTATTCCAAGAGACAGCAATGTTATTGCTGATTCTCTAGCCACTTCGGCTAGCATGTTCAAAATTCCATTGTATCCTAATAAGAAGTATGAGATAAATGTAAAACACTGCCCTATTATACCAAATAATGTTCAGTATTGGAAATTCTTTGAATATGATAAACAAATCAGCAACTTCTTGTAGACAAAGAAGAGTTTGTAAATTCTCAAATGGACAATCAGTGCTATGAAGATGACCAAGAAATCCATGCAACCAAGATGCAAGTGCTTCAGCTAAAATATAACTCCATTCCAAGAGGTTTGGTACCTTTGGAAGATATTTTTGATCAAGATGATTTTGCATGCAAACTGACCATGTTACCAACAGAAGTGGGAGTGGAAGATCTCAATCTTGGCACTCTGGAAAAGCCAAAAATGGTAGAAATTTCAAAATATTTGAGTGCAGAAATGAAAGGTAAATATGCAGCACTTATGTCTCAATTTGTTGATGTATTTTCTTGGGAATATTCTTATCTGAAATTATATGATAAGAGCATAATCCAGCATACCATTCCCTTTAATTCAGATCAGAAACCCTTCTGTTAGAAGCTAAGAAGAATGAATCCCATGTTGTTTTCCTTTATCGAGAAGGAGGTGAATAGATTATTCATTGTTGGTATCATTATGCCTCTTCATTTTTAAAACTGGATGTCTAATCTAGTGCCAGTAAGGAAGAAGACAGGAGAGATTCGCTTGTGCACTGATTTTAGAAATCTGAATAAAGTGTCATTGAAGGACAATTACCCACTACCGAAGATGGATTATATTCTTCAAAAGGTAGCTAGATCTTCTAGAATTTCAATTTTGTACAAATACTCTTGTTATAGTCAGATTCTTGTTCATACAGATGATCAAGAAAAGACATCCTTCACAACACCTTGGGGTACCTTCATGTATGCCAAAATGCCTTTTGGATTGAAGAATGCAGGGGCTACTTTTCAGTGAGCAATGGACATTGCTTTCGCCAATGAAAAGGATGTATTTTTGGTCAATTATCTTGACAATATCACCTTTTTTTTCCAAGACAAATGAGAAGCACTTGAAAACAATCTTCCAGATATGTAGAAATTTTGGCATATCACTGAACCCAAAGAAGAGTCTTTTCGCTATGGAAGAAGGTAAATTGTTGGGCCATATCATATCAAAAAATGGAATTATGATAGATCCTTCAATGATTGAAGCAATTCATACCTTGTACTATCCTAGGAGAAAAAAGGAAATTCATTAATTCAATGGAAAAATCAATTTTTTGAGAAGGTTTGTTCCCAATCTTGTTGAACATTTAAGGCAGATTACTGACATGCTAAAGAAAGATAGCAAAGTAAATGTTGGAATATATTATATTCCTTGGAAGTTAATAATGTATTTGTATTATTTCAGAAGTTGAATACAATCTTATGTAAAAGAGTAACACATTATATCCCATATTCATTATGGCATAGTATACTCTTGTACCCATTTATTATATAAAGAGGTGTTATTTTGGAGAACTATATTATCCCACATTCAATATGTGAGAGTAATTCCTCCACGTCTTTGGGTATATAATAGGGTGAAGGGAGCCTTTTTTATTACTATCACATCTCGTCTTGTGCTCATACTATTATTTGTATCGGGTTATTTGTAGTTGCTCTCTTTGTAAGATTATAAGAGATTTCTGGAGATAATAGAAGACAACCTTCCCTTGGACGTAGCCCAATTGGGTGAACCACATATATCTATTGTATTCTTTTTCCTTGTTCTCTTTATGTTCTTATTTATATGTTGATATGTTGTTGGTTTCTTATATAGATAGTTATTTTAATAGATTTAATATTCTCACATGGTATCAAAGCCATGGTTACTATGATCTAATATCTTCTTTGAATTTAACCATCAATGTGTATCTTCATTTTTTATTATCTCGGTACTCGTTTATTTTGTAGATTTGTTTTCTATCTGGTAGCCATTAGGGCTTCTCTTCAGATCTGGGCATGATTCTACATATTTGAGATTTTTTTTCTCATAACCCTAACTTTGTTCTGTAGTTTTTTTGCATATTTTTTTCAAGGGGCTCTTGATTGCTTTTCTATAAGATCTATATGTTTTTTGGATTTTCAAGGGGTTCTTGATTGTTTTTCTATAAGATCTATATGTTTTTCGGATTTTCAAGGGGTTCTTGATTGTTTTTCTATAAGATCTATATGTTTTTTGAATCCTCCTCAAGGAGATCTATCTTCCAGTTTTAATATTCAGTTACAACAGTTTTTTTGTTTTTTTTACAAGGCAGAATATTGGCAGACTGAGTGTTCATATCATAATTTCGGCAATAAATGTGGATTCAGAGTGGTTGCACCATTTCCAAAAACTGGTTATAATAATATTTTGGAGCATTATTGAGTGTTTTTTGTTTTTCCACCTGACGTGTTTTTCAGATCCTTTACCTTTTGTGCATAATTTCCCAGAAAAGAGTAGATATTTTGGTTCCTCTCACCGAGCTACCCAATTTCAAAAAAATAATCAGCACAACGGAATCCTAGAAGCAAAGTTATCGTTGATTTAAGATTGGTTGTTTTTTTAGGTTTTTTGGTGACGGCAAACGAACTGCAAAAATTTACAGTTTTCTATCCACTTTTTCTTTTTTCATTTCTTGCATTTGGGTTTACATTTATTGTCAAAATTTATATCATTATGACTTTAGAAGTATATTTTGTTCCTAAACTTATCGGCTCTAACTATCTTGCATGGAAAAGGAAAATGATTTATGTTCTCAGGAGTAAGAATCTATGGAGGTTAGTTAATGGTGAACACAAGAAACCTACATATTCTCAAGCCTTGACTAAATGGGAAGAAAATTTTGATCAACCAAGAGGGCTCATTGGTCAAACGGTTTCAGATAGTCTTCAGGTAAGTATTGAGGCAAAAGACAACTCGGTTGAGGTATGGGAAATTATTGCTTCTTTATTTGATAAATTTGATGATGTTTCTGCTTATTACCTTGAAAATAATATTCATGAGCTAGATCCCACTAATTTTTATAGAGTAGAATTAAATCTTGCTGAATTGAAAACCTTAAATGAAAAGTTAAATAATTGTGGTAAATATTACAAGAAGACAGACACTGCTCTTATCATTCTTGTAGAACAAAAACTACCATTCTCACTGTAAAATGGTCTGAAGAGGAAAAGAAATGATTCAATAAAGTTAATTTGGATTTATCTCATGCTCCTATCTTCATTAGTCTGGATTATACACTTGATTTTATCATTTTTTTCATTTGCCTCATAGCATACTCTTTTTGTTGTCATCATGCAAAAGAAAAATCAGAACACATAACAGCCCATCGCCTTTTTCAGCAGAACCATAAGAGATGCAGCCTTGAAGTATAACATAATTGAGAAACAAGCCTTGGTGTTAGTCAAAGCATTGAAGGACTTCTGGGTCTACATTATACATTCTCATGTCATTTCATATGTTCCAAACGTTGTTGTCAAAGATGTTCTTACACAGAATTATCCTGAAGGGTGGCAAAGTAAATGGATCGTTGCCATGTTAGAATATGATTTGGAGATCAAGCCCACAAATCGGATCAAAGGACAGGGCCTGGTGAAGCTCATGATGGATTCAAATCTTCATGCCTTGGACATCAATTTTATTGCTGCATTATCTGAAGAACAAGATTTTGAAACATTACCTGAGGTAGCTGAAATTTTCTCTCTATCGCCTTGGTATGTTGATACAGTACATGTTTTGCAACATTTGAATCCTCCTCCCAGATTTCCAAGTAGTAAGGGTAGATCCTTAGAGTTAAAATCTATTAAGTATTGCATTCTTAATGGTGTCTTATATTGGAAAGATCTGAGTGGAGTATTGATGAATTGTTTGGTTGAAGGAGAATTTTAGAAAATGATGACAGATTTTCATAAAGGTGATTGTGGCGGTCATATTTATTTGAATAATACATATAATAAGATCTTGAGGGTCGGCTTCTATTGGCCAAGCTTATTTTCTGATGTTTATAAAACAGTCATGAGTTTTCATGAATGTCAAATATTTCTGGGAAAAAGGAAGCTCTTGCCTTTACCTCTTAAACCAATTGAAGTGCAAGTGCCATTCCAGCAGTGGGGACTTGAATTCACAAGCGAGATTCATCCTTCGTTGTAAGCTCAACACAAATGGATAATCACTATCACAAATTATTTCACCAAATGGATTGAATCCATCCTCGCGAGGCAAGCTATCGATATTGTTATCATTCAATTTCTTGAGAATAATATTTTGTCTCGTTTTGGTTTTCCACACAAGATCATCACTGACAATGCAGATTCCTTCAATTCTAAGAATATGATTGAATTTTGTGACAAGTATCACATTGGGCTTGGTCATTCAAAAACATACTATCCTCATGGCAACAGGCTTGTTGAATCATCAAATAAATATTTGGTGAACATAATCAAAAATAAGTTGCAAGAAAACAAGAGGAATCGACACAAGAAACTCACCAATGCTCTATGGGAGGATAGAGTTAGCACCAAGATATCAATCACCATGTCACCTTTCCAGCTCATGTATGGCTTTGACACGGTGTTCCCTTCTTCTCTAGTTGTACTGATGATGAAAATTCTGCAAGAGATTGAAAGTGAGCCTAATGACATTCAGTTAAGAATCAGCCAAATGATCCATCTACAGAAGTCAAGAGTTGAAGTCTTCAGCTATACTTCAAAGCTTCATGAGAAAATCAAAAATATGTATGATAGGAAGACCAAAGTAGATGATTTCAAGATTTAGGATGTTTTTCTTCGCTGGGATGCCCGAAATGAAGATAAGAGTAAGCATGGAAAGTTCGACAATCTATGGAAAGGACCTTACAATATCACTACATTCAGAGGAAACAAATCATTTTTACTAGATAATCTTGAAGAGAAAGAAGTGCTAGGAGGACCAATCAATGGTAGGTTCCTCAAACACTATCTAAATTTATCAAGGAAGAAGAATTTCATTGTCATTGTACATATCATTTTAAATTTGATGTCCCAGCAAATAAGGAAGTTGTTGCAGAAGTTTGGAGCCCGAGGAGAAGGCCATGAGACTTCTACATACATCTCATGTTTTCTTTCAAAAATTTAAAAAGTTTCAGTTAGTTTTCAAGTCAAATTCAATTCACCTATTTTTTGTCAAAGTCGTTTCCAGAAATATTTCATCATTTCCAGTTTGTCAAAGTTTTTCAAAATCCAGTTTGACTCCATCACCCAATGGTACGGCTACCTGATCTACGGTGTTCTTGACACCTCTTGAAGGATTTTCCATCCTTATATGGAGCCAATGTTAGCCTAGGTATGTTTGTGATCAAATGACCCTTTCAGTTGTTTTCCATTAAGTCATAGGTCAAAATTTTTACTTTTTCGAAGAAGTTCTCAGAAATAATTTTGGTCACTAAAGAGGTCTAAACCATGTATATTGCTACCTGATCTACGGTGTTCTTGACACCTCTTGAAGGATTTGTCATCCTCAGATGGATCCAATGTTAGCCCAAGTATTTTTGTGATCAAATGACCCTTTCAGTTGTTTTCCATTAAGTCATAGGTCAAAATTTTTACTTTTTCGAAGAAGTTCTCAAAAATAATTTTGGTAACTAAAGAGGTCTAAACCATGTATATTGCTCCTTCATTTCATTTATCATCACCATTGTCAAGGTAATATCCATCATCAATTTCAAGGTCACCATATCCATCGTCATCACTGAAAAGTTTTAGAGTTATTTCATTTCATTTCATTGAATTCAAGTCTAGGTTCAACCCTGCCTTTGGAAAAAAATTGAAATTTTCAGGGAACAAAAGGCAGTAATCCGCCATTTCATCCATAAAACCCTATTTAAGGAGCAAGAAAGTTTATTAAGTTTAAAAAAATCCATATCTCTTGTTTCATATGGCTCAAATTTCAAAAAAAAAGGTTTCAAACATCTCATCTCGGTCTCACTGTTTCATGAAAATTGAAGAACTATGTCTCATTGTTTTATAAAAGGATCCAAAAAGTCATTCTGACTATCAAAGCTCCAAAAGAGGTCAACCTGGCCTATTTTTCTACCCAAATGCAAAAGAATTCATCCTCAAGGTTTCATACACACCTCATCTCATTTGAAAGGTCATATCCAATGAGACATTTTAAAAGGTTTTTGAGAAACAGCCTTACTATTTCATGTGTAGAAATTATACAAACATATGTATATCAATAGATTCAATCCGATCAAGAAATTTACTAAAGCTAGATATTGAATCCTTCTACAAATCAATTGTGGAAAATAAACACGATCACCAATCAAAAAAGGTGCAGAAAGAAACAAATCAAACCACAACACAGATATTTTCTCGGGGAAAGCTTGCTACTCAAAACCCCTCTATCTTTTATTGTATATTCACCATGGAATCATGAAAAAATTACAATGCACTCTTCTCACAAGAGTCTCCTGCACTCTCACAACTGTCTCACACTTATTCGGACACTGCACCAATTTAATTAAGGGAAAATTAAATTAGACACTGCACCAACTTCTTAAATTAAATTGGCTTTCACACTAATGTGTCACTAGGACCTGTGGTCCCACACTAGTGTGTGTGCTACAATTTCTTGTTGACTTTCAACACTCCCTCTCAATAAGAAAGGGATTATTTTTCACCCTGATCCTACCTCTATGGTATTCTAATTTTCTCCTGGCGAGCACCTTCATCAGAATATCTGCATTGTGATCTTTTGTGGGAATGTACTGAAGTAACATAATGTTCCTCTAAACACAATCTCTAAGAGGGTGGCACTAGATGTCTATGTGCTTATACCTATCATGGAATACCAGATTAACCGAGAGTTTAATGCAACTCTGGTTATCACAATGTATCACTGTCAGATCCATCTGAGAACCAAACAAACCAACCAGGATCTTTCTCATCCAGATGACCTCACATGCAGCCTGAATTGCTGCCATGTACTCTGCCTCGGCTGAATTGAATGCCACAGATTGCTACTTCCTACTGTATGAAGAAACTGGTACCGATCCTATGTTGAATAACCCTCTTGATGTGCTCTTTTTGTCTAATGGACTACCTACCCAATATGCATCTGTGAAGCCTTGAAGCTTCACTCCCTTTGTCTGTCTATACCATAATAATACTTTGTAGTGCCCCTGAGATATCTCAATAAATGCTTCCCCGCATTACAAAAGAGCTTGGTCAACTTAACCATAGCTTGACTCAATTGGTTAACTGCGTAGAAATTTTTTGGTCTGGTGTTCACCAAGTACATCAGTGAACCCACTAGCTGCCTGTAGAAAATAGCGTCCACTACTTCTCCTGAAGTATCATCCTCTTTCCTCCAATTTCCTAGAAGAGGAGTATCCATGGGTTTACAGCTCTCCATGTGAAATTTACCCAGAATATCTTTGGCACACTTGCCTTGAGAAACAAATATCTCACCATCCCGTTGCCATATTTCCAAACCAAGGAAATAGTGAAGGAGTCCCATGTCCTTCATTTCGAACTCCCTTGCAAGGTCCTCCTTGCAAGAAGTTATCAGCTGCTCATAACCTGTCAAAATTAGGCCATCAACATAAAGTACGGTAATCAAGAGCTTACAATCAACCACAATCTGGTACAAGTTTCATTCGCTTCACTTTTGGTGAAGCCCAACTCGGTGAAATAGTTGTCAATCCAAATGTACCAAGCACGAGGTGCTTGCTTCAGCCCATATGGTGCTCTCTTGAGTTGGCACACATGTGACTCACTATCAAAGATCTCAAAACCTTTTGGTTGCTCTATGTACACTTCTTCCTCAATAACTCCATTAAGAAACGTAGTTTTCACATACATCTGATGAATGTGCCACCCCATATGTGATGAGAGTACAAGGATAGATCTAATCAATGAGTACCTCGCCATGGGTGGGAAAGTCTCCTCATATTCAATCCCCTCAACTTGTGAGAATCCCCGGGCCACACATCTAGCCTTGTACTTCTCCACACTCCCATCTGCTGCCTACTTCACCTTATAGATCAATCTAGCTCCAACCACTGGTTTTCCGACCAGTCTTGGGACAACTTCCCATGCATTGTTCTTGGCAATGGAGTCATACTCCTCAACCATAGTGTCAACCCAAATTGGCTGCTACACTTCTTCCTCAAAGGAGGATGGTTTTGTCACAATACACTTTCTCATAAAATCCATGTATGTAGTAAACCTGTATGGATACTATCTATGTCTGTGTAGTGAAGTAGGTGCTCCTACATGCTCTATCGCATCAAGTCTCAATCTATCAGCTTTCGTGGTTTGCCTTCTACCAAGTCTGGTGGATGGCTCTGCATGAGTGTTTTATGCCACTCCATGATCCTCTGCATGTGGATGCTCCATATCTTGAGGTTCATTCTTTGGAACCAAGAATTCCTCATCTGCATGCAAATCTAGCTCCCACTCAAGGGAGAATCGTATGGCTTTCTCCTCATCAAATTTTATGTCTCGTCTCACAAAATTCATCCTGATGTTTGGAAAATACACCCGATAGTTGTGGGGAGTATCAATGTACCCCAAAAATATCCCAATCTCAGTTTTTGGTTTGAGCTTCTTCTTGGTGTCTTTGGTCACATGCACATAAACAGATGAGCCAAAAATTTTAAAATATGAAACATCAGGTTTCTTACTAGAAAAATCCTCCTCTGGTGTACTCATGCCAAGTATTCGATGAGGACTACAATTTTTCACAAATACCATTGTGTTACATGCCTCCTCCCAAATATGCAACGATAAGCCCTAATCATGCAACATCGCTCGTGCTACACCCACAATTATTCTATTATTTATTTTTGTGAACCCATTATATTGTGGGTTATGAGGCGCAATCAACTCTCCCCGAATTCCTTCTTTGCTATAGAATTTATTGAATTAATTTGAGATGTAATCACCAGAATTTTCACTCCTAATAGCCTTCACATACTTCTCCGTATCTTTTTTCATGAGTTCTTTGAACTCAAGAAATTTTGAGAATGTCTGATATTTTTTTTGCATGAAGTAGATCTAACATTTTCTAGAAAAATAATGAACAAATATCACATAATACTTGTTATTTGTTGTCGAAGCAGTAGAGAATGGTACACACATGTGTGAGTGAACTCTCTCAAGGATTTCTGAAGCTTGGTTCTCCTTCTCTTGAAAAGTGGCCTTTGCATACTTCCTCATAGTGCATCCGTTGCATGTGTCTAACTATGCAAGAGTACTTTTGGGAAGACCCCTAGAAATATAATGCATGACCTTCAAGGCTCCGTGGTGTAGATGGCCCAATCTCATGTGCCATAACTCACCCTCATCTTGGCTCACCACTTTGTCTGCCTTACCCATCAATGTTGCGCAGCCATCTAAATCAAGTTTATAGATATTCTTCACACTAATCCCAATCTTCTTGGCATGTCCTGTGGCTTTGTGTCGAAGGAAAGCTTTCCCTTCACTGAAAACCACATCATAGCCTCTATCCTCAAACATTGCGACTAAAACTAATTTTTTCTTCAAGCCTGGTACATGCATTACATCTTTTAACAAGAATGGTTTACCTAAATATCTCTGGAAGGTAATTGTACCAATCTCGGTAGCACTGTACCGATCATCATCACCCATTTCGATATGCATCTGGAGGTCCTTCTCCTCCAATCTACCAAAAATTTATTTATCTCCCATCTTGTGGAAATATGCACCACTATCCAATTACCACACTGATCCCATTGCACTTGACACCATGCTGAAATGAGAAAGAATTCAAGCTCAAATTGCGAGGCCAAAGCCTCACCAGCTGTAGATCCTGAAGCCTTCCTTTTTTTTCTTTTGTGGAAAATTAGTGGCATAATTTCCATGTTCATGACAGTGAAAACAGTTCACTCTGGAAATTTCACGCTTCTTGTTGTTGGATTCATATTTGGAATAGGATTTCCTTCCTTTCCCCTTCTTTGCCTTGGCAGTGAAAACACAATTTTATTTATCATTTGTCTTAGAAGAAGATCCATCCCTGATATTCCGCCTGAATTATTCTTGCACCCAATCTGACCAAAGTCGTTCCCAATCTGGCAGCTTCTCCATCCCATTGAAAGAGTCCTGATAACTATGTCAACTCTTGGGAATGCCTAGAAGAGCTAGGCTCACGAAGTTATCATTTGCAACAAATTCTGATGCTCCAAAGCTCATCCCGACATTGGACAAAGTTTTTTAAATATTTCAAAATAGTGTCACCTTTATCCATTTAGATTTTCCTGAGCTTGTCTTTCAATGCCAAATTTCTATGATCACTATTTCTCTGAAACAGATCTATCAAATATTTCCACATTTCATATGGTTTCTTATTTCCATGGAGACTTGAGAAAATGTGGTCTCGTACTCCCTCTAGTAATATCCTCCTCGTCTTTGCAACCTTATTTTTCCAAGTATCAAGATTTGTGGCATCTGTTGCAGTGGGTTTTGGAATGTCATTATCAATAATTATTTCAACCCATTGTCCTCCAGTACTTCCTCCATCCTTTCTTTCCACGCTATATAATTGGAACTTCCCCCAAGTGCATACTCCAATCTCAAGCCATTGAAAGCCATCTCGATCTTGATTGTCTTGTCCCACCAAGAATAATTTTGCAAATTCGAATTCTATTCAATCACAAACCCAGCTTCTCCTCATCTATAGTGATTTCCTATGCTCTGATACCATGTAGAAATTATACAGACATATGTGTATCAATAGATTCAATCCAATCAAGAAATGTACTAAAGCAAGATATTGAATCCTTCTATAAATTGATTGCGGAAAATAAACATGATCGCCAATCACAACAAGTGCAAAAAGAAAGAAATCAAACCACAACACAGATATTTGTCCAGGGAAAGTTTGCTACTCAAAACCCCTCTATATTTTATTGTATATTCACTATGTAATCATGAAACAATTACAATGCACTCTTCTCACAAGAATCTCATGCACTCGCACAACTGTCTCACACTGATCTGGACAAAATCGACCAACACTTAGCCAATTCTCAGCCTCTAATCAATCTGCCTTGCTTGCACAATTCATGTGGAATGTAATCCCTATTCTTTAGGAATTTCAGCCTTCCAAAACTACGCAAGGATTATGGGAAATCCAATTTATGTATGGTTTCATGCGGGAAACCTACTAATGATACAACTGATAGTTAACATCCCTTTAACCTTTGTGTCAATTGGGTCTCCACTAGAACTTGCATGCAGCAATTAATATTAAATCATCAGTTGCATGGCAGATCATTGATTATGAATTAAATATGATTTAATTCACTTGATTTCTCACTAGTGCAACAAACAATTACAACTAGTTCAAATGACTTTAACTCACCTAACTGAGTTAACTGATTACTCATTCATTAAACTAATGCCCCAACTGCAATTTGAACTCCATAACTAATAGAATCACTCTGCATGCCTCACCAACTACCCTCAACTCGAAATTCATGAGCTACCCTAGTTTATCACACTCAGTTAACTATTACAAGTGATTATGAGATAATATTACATTTTATTGTCCAATTTAATTAAGGGAAAATTAAATTAGAAATTGCACCAATTTATTAAATTAAATTGGCTTTCACACTAATGTATCGCTAGGATCTGTGGTCCCACACTAGTTTGTGTGGTGCAATTTCTTGTTGACTTTCAACATCATGAAAATAAAATTTTTGTTTTATAATTTCATTCAAAGGTCAATCAAGTCACCTTTCCTATCAAAGGGTTCAAAGAGTGTTATTATGTCTTCTTACCTCATTTAAAAAAACTAGCAGGTCATCTTCCAAGTTGCACAAAGGATTTATAAAGGTCATTTCAAAATTCAAGGAGAATGAAGGAAGTCAAATTTGTTTTTTCATCCCATGTGAAGGAGTAAAAAGTCACTTTCAAAAGCACAAAAGGGTCAAAAAAAATTTTGTAAGCATCAAAGGGAAAAAGGTAAGGGTCATTAAATTTTGTAAAGGGTGAGTAAACTTAATTTGTATTCATTGTTACCCTTTCCACGTATAAGAGAGCAAATCTCCACTCTCTTAAACTCCAATCCAACCTTAAAAATCCCATTAAAACCATTTACAAATCACTAAAAAATCCTTTGTTACACTTTCGGGCTTGGTTTCTCACTAATCGGGCTCCTTTGTTACGTTTATATGGCATCAAAATTCATTGGAGAAACCCATTGTTACGCTCCTGTGAGTGTTGGAGAAACACACTGTTATGCTCCTGTCATGTTGGATAAAAATGTAGTTGTTACGTTAATGAGAGTGAAGAGGGGCAATTGTTACGTTTATGTGAGTGAGAAAAATTTGTTGTTACGCTCCTATGGCAAGTAAGCATAGTGTTATGTTTCTGTGGTGTAGAGAGGGACAGTGTTACACTCCTATAGGTGGCTAGTTTTGGTGTCCCAAAACCCTATAAACCTTCAAATATTTTGACCTATATTCCTTGGTCTAGCTACTTCACAAGGTAAGTTTCCATCTTTTTCTTTTTTCTAGGCAGATTTTCAATGTTTTTATATATCATTTATGTCTTCTCCATGTCCTCACTGTTCATATATTCATTTTTTTTATTTTTTGAAAAAAAAACCCTAACCTTCCATTTAAATAAACCCTAACCTATCAAAAAAACCCTAAACCTACATCTTCCATTCCCATCTACATTTTCCTATCCTCACACATCATCCATGACATAAATCAAGCCATTAAAACCCTAAATTCTGAACTATTTTAACACAATCAAAACTGTCAAAACTAAGTTGGTTGTGTTTTATGGTTTTGAATGACCTTAACCTCTCCATTTTACCTCATTTCACTTGCACTGTGGAGCTAAGGCATCAGCCTATCAAAAAAAAAGTTCAAGCTCCATGACCCTCAAAAATCAAAAACTCTTCTTCACTAGTTTTTTCCCACAATCAAAATTGGGAAATGACTATGTTTTGAAGTTTTGAATGACCTAAACTCCTCCATTTTCCTTCATTCCACTTTCATTCTGGAGACAAGAAACCATCCTATTCATCGAATTTTGTTTCAAAAAAATTTCTCAACCCCATCACCCCTATTTTACCTCACAAAATTACCCTATAATTAGAAAGGATATTTTCACAATCAAAATTGGGAATTTCCAGTGTTTTAGACATTTTGACACCCTCCATTCATCTATTTTCTCTTATTCCACATTCAACTTGAATCTAATGCACAACACTATCTCCTCAAAATTTTCTAGAATTTTTCTTAGCTTCAAGGCCCTCCATTTCATCCACCAAACTCACACATTCCTACACCTTGTTTTTCCAAATTTCCATTCTCATTCACTCATTTCATTGACACCCTAGGGTTTTCATCATTCCAATGAAAAAAACCATGGAAAGTGACAAGAAGAGCTTCAAAGGAGGGCACCATATTATGCTTGATCCATTCACCATGCACAAGATTAATGCTTCGCCATTTGCTAGATGGTGCTTTCAACGAACTCAATGTTTAACATTTTGGGAAAGGCTTATGGAAGGAGGGTATCATATTCAGTTGTCCAGCCCTTTTGCAACCAGCTACAATATGGTAAAGGTCACTCTTACAAGTATGGAGATCATCTTATCATCTGACCTAGTTTCTTCAGCTACAGGTATCCCCTTACATGGAGAGCAATGGTTCAAGGGTATGGACCTTGACATTGAAAACTACAAGCAATTCCTAAAGCCTCATGCTAGAGATGATTCAGAATTTATTTTTCCTTTTAGAAATATCAAAAAAAAGTATGCTCCTATGATGATGTTTATAATGAAGTACTTTACATGCAAAGGAATATTATCCAATCTTGTTGGAGTAGGGTCCCCTGAGGCACAAGCTTCATTTCTTCTTTTTTTATGTTTGTATGTGCGCGCTGCAAGGGGTACTCAAAGGGATTTTTGCCCCAATTTTGGGATATATTTAAGCTTAAATGTAAACTATGGGTCTCAAACCATGGTTTGAGACCATATTATCTGTGTGTTAGGCATATTATATATAGGTAGCATTTTTCCTAAGCTAAGTAGTTCGGTTAAGTTATCAGGTATTGATATTCGGGTAATATCTGCGTCTGTAAGAGTTTTGGGGCCTTGGGTTAGGTAAAAGGCTCCTACTGATTGTGTGCATAGTTTCCTAGTCCTGGTTGTGTGCAAAATCTACTAGATGTGTGTGTGGAAGTGATAGTAATGGTTTTGTAAGGGTTTCTGAAGGAAAAGCTGATGTATTGACAGATATGATGGATTAATAGAATGAACAGTTTTGGCGAAAGCTCTATGTTATGTGTCCAATTGTTGTTTATGATCATTATTATGCTTTAATGAGATCGCACTATCTATTTTCTTACTTATTAATGCGCAAAGTTAATTGGTGTGTTTATGCATGAATACTGGCTTATGTTAAGTAAGAGCAAGATCTAGTTCTTCTTTTTTGTCTGCGCTAAGTGAACGCTATTTTTGTGATACTATCTTCTTCTTTTTTTATAATTTGTTGCACAAGATATTTGGATAACTTAATTTTTGGTACATAATAGATATGTTTAAGTCTTTGATGTGCTATCATTTGGATTCGGCTTCTGTTATGTTAGTCTGCACTAAGAAATAGTGATTTTTTGGTATTCTGTAGTATTTGCATAGTCTTTGTGTGTGCATATGTATAAATTTGTTGTGGGTTTTTACCAAGAAACACTCATCAACATCTCCCTCAGGGTGCAGAAACCTAGTTCCAGCACCCCCCCATACTGCTTCGAGTGAGACTTTGGTCTGCACAAGTAGATCACTGTTGAAAGGGCCAGTAGTTGGAGGGTTTTTTAGCTTATCCATAAACTCTAAACCTATTTGAAGACCCCTCAAGCCAACAATTCTATATAGGTATCACATCAGGCTTTTAATGCATTTTTCCAGAGTAAAAAAACTTTATTTTCTTCATTATTTATAAAGGAGCTTGATTAAGATAGCTAAGAAGGTTCAGAGCAGAAGGGAAGATCACCATACTAGCATTTTTCATCATGGCATAATGAAGCTCATTGTGTTTCATTACTTGTCCTCCATAAACATGACCTGGGAAGACATCTTGGAGATATTGTCAGCAGCGCTTTCTGGTTTTCCTATTACATCATCACCACGGCCAATGGATTTTAGCTCTTGTAGCATGCCTTTTCATCTTTCATATGTCCCTAGGTTTGTGGGATTTTCTCACACATATGAGAAAGGGAGGAGACAAGTTTTTTTGCTTAAGTCTACTGGGATATTTCTTACACTTGGCACCCATGATGAGCAATTTTAGATAGAGGACCAGCCTCTCTTGCATCAACATGATGATTCACTACCATTGGATCCTGAGCTATCAGAGCATGAGGAGGTCAAATCAGCTGAAGACATCATCAAAGAGAAATATAAAGAGATTGCAGAGTTGAAAGAGGCCTTCTCCATTGCCCAATCCTAAATTACTTTCCTTGAGCATGAAAATTTTCAATTGAAAATTAATCAGCTCCTACAAAGTAAATACAAATCAGACATGGAGAAAAATAGAGGCAAAGGCAAGAAAATTTTTGTTGTTGACCAAATGCAGGAGATGGAGCCTGTTGGGCCAGAATTTTGAATTACAGATAAAACACACTTCCCTAGATAGATGACAATATAGAACAACAGATTAAAGACTATACGACTACCTTTCCTAACTCAGAACAGACACACAGAAAGGATTAGAGGCTTACTTGTAATCCAAGTGCTTCTAAATCGCTCCTTCTGTTGCTTCCATTGTAGCTTTGAATTCAAGTGGTTTGTAGGAAAAATGCTTCCTGCAAGAAAGAACACTAAAACAGCAGAAGATAGAAATAATAAAGATTTCTATTCAAGTTTTTTAGCTAAATCAGTAAATCATAAACAATATACATCAACTAAGATCTTGAAATATGGAAAATCAAAGTCAATACAGATGCATATAGGGAAAAGTAAGTTGTATTATTTATTGATGATAGAAGGAGAGGTTACAACCAAATGACTGATTTGAAGTGACCCTTCCAGCAACGTTCCTCAGCCCCATCATAGTATAAATCTCTCCAGCAGCTGTTACACAAATCTAACTCTCAATTGAAAATCCTCCAGCATTTCTCTACTCAAATTCTTCCCTCCCAAACACTCAGATCTATGTTCAATTTATAGATGAACTAAAGGTAGTTTTGCAATTAATGACTTTCCAATAATAGGAAATACATGTTCCCAATCATGTAGATGTCAAATGGACACTTGGATTCGAAGCTTGACACATGTGAACTCTTCTAGAAGGCACTAGCCAAGTGGAGATTCCGTAACAATGAGAATTTCGCTCCCAATGTGACCAACGCACCCATAGATGTTAGGAAGTGCTTTGCAGAGTAGCCCTACATGGGGCTACCTGCATATGCAATGCACTTAGTCCCCTTAGAGGCAGCGTTGGTGAGCTCCCACATGCTATATAATAAACTTCAAACCTTGGAAACTTTTGCTTGATGAAATTCATGCTTGATTTGTCTTGTTCTTGCCTTAGGGCATGTAGAAACTTGAAATGATAGGGAATGATAGACCCTTAGTCGTTGGTCCTGGAGGTGATGCCTAGTTAACCAGGTCATTGGGAATGATGCCCAAATTGACCTATATCAATTTCCCCCTAAATCATGAGGTCAAAATAATAATAAAAACATTTGATTGAGTTGCTTTACACTTTTATGGGCTGGAGATGAAGCGAAGTGGTCACTTGCATCAATATTACAATACATTACATCATGATATATCCTATTTGATCATAATTGTTGAGGGTAGGCATTCCCATGTTCAACACTTAAACAATCTAATAACATGTACATAATTCAAAAAGTCGTCGACATTGGAATGTTTTCCAATGCAGACATGCCTACAGATATAGGCCCATGTTCCGATGAAAATATATATGTAAGGTCACCATACAGATGATATATACAACAATCCTGAAATCATAGCCCGGATGGCTAAAACTAGATCTAGGTTCTTCTTATCTCATTCACTCGATCATTCGGGTACAAGTCTAGCCATGTGAATATATGATTTGTCGTCGAACATGGAAAGACATCGTTTGATTACTAGCCAAGGATGTGAGTTGTTAACAAACGTGTGAGAACCACCATTAATGAAAATGGCCCTCAAGGTACTGCAGTACATTTCGTAAGGTGTGAATAGATGATTTGATGTCGAACACCAAACAAAATCTTTCAGTCGGTTCGGAAGCGAGGATCTTGTCGATGTTGTAAAAAGCCTCATGGTACTGGAATCTAATGTCTCTAAGTGAACTTCCTGGATATTGTTTTTTTGTCAAAAATAAGTCACCTTATTGTGAAATGGGAGTTACTAATTTCGGAGACAAGGGTATGACTTGATATAGCAATTTTCAGGGATGACAGTCATGAGAATAAAGGTTTTCGAGTATTGCAGAAGGATGAGTCTATTCACTACATGACTTCTCTTGAACATATCGGCGACACTATGGTGATTTGGCAGCATTGACCCAAAACCGAATTGAAGGTATGATGAACCATAGGTGTGAATGAACCGTCAAGATGATTACCCAACCCAAACAGTCACAGACATGGAGTGGAAGGAAGTTTCATGTTCAAGAGTGACTTGCTACCATAAAGAAATTTTTCTCACTTTTCTCAACTTCCCTAGTCATTTGTCAACCAGTACCTCTTTATTTTTTAAAGCTTGAGGAGGGTAACATTTGCTTGATCTATAATTCAACCCTTCGGGAGAATAACATATCGCTATTTAATAATTTAATGAGTCTAGCGATGAATGAAACTCGATTCTTGCCATGATCGACAAGCCCGTCGTTATTTTATGTTTTAACGAGCTTAACGACAGTGATAGCCCGGTCCTTTTTTATATTTAGAGAGTTTGAAAAAGTGGACGAAAGAAAACTCCATAAGTACTTTTTCGTAAATTTGTCACTCAGATCCGAAAAAGTGTAAAATAATATCTGAGAGAACCTCTTTGGTCATGTTTAACCAAGGTATTCATTTTTCATAAATGATCTATCTCAGTCCGGAAAAGGGTTAAACTTATATCGAGTAGCTATCAATTCATTTACTTTTACGAGCTCGAAAAGACAAGTGCTCGGTAATATTTTCACATTATCAAAGTCTGAAAAGAGCTAAAAGAAGACTCCAGGGGTTCCTTTTTCACTGTTATAGAAGCTTGAAAAAGAGATAAAAGTGTGCTTCAAATCTTTTTTCGTTTTTAACAAAGCTCGAAAAATAAGGAGAAAAAGTATTCTTTGTGGTCAAGTCATTCTTTGAAATAAATCTGCATGACTAATATGTTCATCAGTTGTATTTCTTGTTCAGAACAACATCAAATGGATTAAAAATACCGGTTTCATGATAAAAACATAATGAAACTATAGTCATAGCAATATATTTAACTTCCAAATAATTAAATGACTATTTAAAAGTAGTTTCACTATTCATTTTTACCATTCCATAGTTACCATTTGTATTTTGGAGCTCTGAACCTGATTTTTCCCCCAAACTTCAGTTACTGATTGCGATCATTTCTGTGGATGGATTTCATCACCATTTGATCTAGGTTAGTGCCATGAACCTCCTCTTCCCTTTGGTATTAATTTCATCTCCAATTTCTACAAATTTTTAGGGTTTTAAGGCCCCTAGGGTAAATTTTGCCAAAAATGAGGGCAACGCACCCATGAATGTTGAAACCTGCATTGCATAGCAGGTACAGTGAAGTGTACTTGCATGTGCAATGCATTGTCTCTTGTCAGGGAGTGTGTTAGGCACAGTTTAAGTTTTTGATTTTCTTACTATGCCCAAAATTGACCTAGTTTTTTGCAATAAATGGAATCTAATGGATCTTATGGTTGTCTTTTAGGTTTCCATTAGATTATAATGACGATTAAATGGAGGGAAAGAGAACATGAAGAATAAGATATGATTGCCTTGAATGATCCGGGTACTGTAAGAGCCCTAAGAAATTGTGGACTTCTTAAGTACTTCAAACTTTCCAGGATGAGGCAACAAATAGAACTCTTGGAGTTCTTAGTTCGAGCATGGGATCCAGAGATATAGGCATTTCGTATTAAGAACCAAGTGATTCCTATAATAGTTGAGGATGTGTATTTTCTCACAGGTTTTTCAAGGAGAGGTTTTCCCATTTCTCTCACAGGGTCTACCGTTGGGGGAGAGAAAGTGATGGATTATATTCTGCAGTATTGCTATCTAGGGGTAGAACCTAGCAAAGATGGAAAAATAAACATCCAGGATGTCAGATATTTTCCTTTGAGAACTATCCATTTCACAATCGCTAAACTTTTCGGCACCACTACACTACATGTAGTGAACAGATCATATATGCAGTATGCGCTAGAGTGTATGGAGCCAACAGCCTTCAACTGGTCTGAAGTTGTTCTATCTTTGATAAAGGAAAAACTGAACAAAGAAAAGGGAGGAAGGAAGAAGAATTTAAGTTATGGTTCTATCCTTAGATTCTTTGCCTTGGAATGGATTCCACTAATGCAGCCACAGCATGTGACACTGGATATAGCTAGTCCTAGAGATCCTCGGATGCAGAGATGGTTAGAACTCATGGGTCAGCATGTAGGAAAATTGAATATTGTGTTCTCTACTACATTCTTCGCCTGGTTCTGGCGACATATTTTCACCATCGATGAGTATGCGTACGCAAGCGTTGATTTTCGAGGAGATCGAGATTTAGCACTACCAGAAGGCGCTCAGTGGGGTGCAATAGGTAAGAATGTTTTGACCATGTTTTTTATTTTCATAAGTTTTATACAATTTTTTTGTGTTTTTATTTCTTTCCAAGACTAAACTAAATATTTGATGTAATGCAGATGTTGGTCGCATTCAACTAGTAGTGAAACCAGAGCGTGAAGCACATGTGCCAGCAGAGAGGGCTGTCGGGAGAGCAGTCCTTCAGGATCTTGATCTAGTTGAGACTCTGACTAAGCTTCAGCAACACATAGAAGGCTTGACCTTCAGGATTCCGAATTTCCGGATCGAAGAGCTTCCTATGTGACTACAACAACACACTATTGGGGTTCCTAACCGCTAGATGCAGTTACTTCGTAGGATAGCTAGGTCTATAGCATGTTACCACAAGCACCACTAGTTTAATTATGAAATTTTGCATACATTTTGAGGTCATATGAAAAATGTGTCTTGGGCACAAATTTTGTAAAAACCTATAACTATCTATCTATATGATTTCAGAGTTTTTCCTATGTTTAATACGCAATCCTATTCAATGATGTGAATGTTTTCTTTACATGTGTTGAAAATTTATGTCTAAAAATTGATTAGCTAATCAATCAGTCAATGTGTTCGAATTTCTGGAAATGTGTTGATATTGAATAAAATCAAAATGTCTTTCCAAAATTCGAACTCTTAGGAACAATCTAAGAAGTGTTGGATTTCTAACAATATAAACACTAGTAAGTTGTAATACCACAAGTTGTGAGTCTAACCTTATGATTATGCGTTTAATACCAAATGAAATGGGATCAGAGAGAAGTTTGATCAACGCGCTATACTCAGCGATATTGTTCATCAATCTACCAATACAAATCCCTAGAATACTCACTATCTCGCCATTCGGAGCGAAAATGGCCCACGCTGCAGAGGATAGATTCTGCGTACTACGACTAGCACCATCTGCAATGAAATGTAAAGCGAATTACTAACGTCAAGAAAAATCTAAAAACAAATTAATATAGTGAATGCAAATCAACATCATATATACAATATAATACAAAAAATTACCACGTTCATGATTAAGCATAGTAACGTTTCAAATACAACCCATGTCTAAGTTGCGCCTATGGAATTCCAATGTAATCAACTAACTCATAGGCACCCTTAGCAAGAACTGTTTTGACAATATAGCAGCCATGTCATAACGGCTCAAATTTCCTTGTACCTATTACATCATCTTCTTAATCGTAGAGAAGGACCAAGTCACCCTCTGAGAAAATGCGAGGGTGGATGTTTTTGTCATATTGCGCCTTTATACGTCTCTTATGCGCTTCATTGGCCAATTGGGCTTCACGACGTGTTTCATCAAGATGGATGAGGTTAAGGAGACGTGATTCTTCTTCTAAGGTGTCAGGTAACAAGTCTATTACAAGTTTTAACGATGATATTTGGCATTGGATTGGTAAGATAGCTTCTAGACCATACACCAATTGAAAAGGAGTAAATCTGGTCGCGTTTCTCACCAAGGTTCGATACGCCCACAAGGAGGAGTACAGGATCAAATTCTAGTTTCTTGTATCAACTCCTATCATTCGTTGAAGCATTAGTTTAATAATTTTGTTAATAACCTCAACTTGTCCATTTGATTGTGGATAATAAGGAGCATAATTATCATGTGACAATCCTAACTTGGTAGTCAATTCATACATCATGTGGTTGCAAAAATTCTTCCCATGATCTGTAACTATAGCCTGTGGTACCCCAAACCGTGCAATAATGTGGTTAAAGAAAAACAATACAGTTTTTTGTCCTATGTTTTTTAATGTACGCATCGCTTCGGCCCATTTGGTAAAATAGTCAGTTGTGACAATAATATAACCATGCCCCCCAGATGAAGGAGGGTTATAGGTCATGAAGTCAATACCCCATTTCGTAAATGGTCCAGCAGAGACAACAGGATGCATTGGCGCTGGCGGTTTGCAGATTTTACGATCAAAAATCTGGCATGCATGACAACTTCTGACCACAAGGATGCAATCTCGAAAAATAGTAGGCCAAAAGTAACTAGCGTAGAGTATCTTCTACGTGGTAGCATATCCAGATAAGAGTCCACCACAAGCCCCAGCATGACAATAATTTAACACTTTTTCATCCTGTATAAATTATATGCACTAAGCATGCATATGTCCTTGATTCACGTGATCTCACACTATTTAACTTTATGCAAAATACTGAATCAATTCCACTTGTTAATCTTTTGCAGAAAAAATTAATTGCACACACATGTGAAGCATAAACAAAAATAATCAATCGCACATAACACAGTTTTTAACCGGGAAAGCCTGAAGCTGAAAAATCCAACTATATATTATGTAACATGGAGATCATATGACAATCTCATACAAAGCTTATCACAAGCTCTCAGTACAGTACAATCGTCATACACTAATCAGGACCAATCTTGCAAATCCATGCACTGATCTCTGCCTCCTGCTAGCCTGCCTCCACTGCGCAATCCCTGCTCAAGAATAGCTCTGAATGAATTTGAATTACCCTTGCCTTGACTGCGCAATCCTCATTAGAAACTCCAATGTGTGTTTGATGCAATCAATGCATCACTATAGTCACAACAGATAGTCTATCTTTCCCTTTCACATAACTCTCCACTGGATCTCCACTGAAACTTCCATGCACTGTAGTTAACTGCTGTATTGTTCAATTTTTTAATGAGTTATTATTTGTGAATTAATTAACTACTTAATTCACTCCACTCTCACTAGTTTATCATTCAGTTAGACTAGATAAAACTATCTCAACTAACTGAGTTAAACTAAATACAACTCCATAACTACTTCTTCCAACTGTGCCACTTGAGTTCTAACTGTGTCCTCCATGCATTAGCTCCAGTAAACCCTTGGGAATTACGTAATTCCCTCAATCCACTGATGTTCCACATCTGTGCACTGAAGTGAAGTGCTCCAAGAGAATAATTTGTTGTTTAGTGTCTGATTATTATTAAGAGATAATAATAATCGACATGCATATATTTTTAGATTGACGATCTATAAATAGACTTCCCCAATATTCTAAAAATATAATTTCATATATTTTTCCAACTTGATCAACCATCCACAAATAGCATCCTGCAACTTCTGAAATATGATCATCATGTCTAAAAATAGACATATTCTAAAAATAGACTTGCGCCAAAAATAGCCTACGGGCCCACTTAGTGAAGGCGACTCTTTTCACTAAGCTTAACATCTTGTTGAATCTCAACACTCCCTCTCAACAAGATAGGGATTATCCTTCACCATGATCCTGCCTCTCTGGTATTCGAATTTTCTCCTAGTGAGCACATTCGTTAGAATATCTGCATCCTGATCCTCCGTAGGAATGTACTGAAGCAACATGATCTTCCACTGTACACAATCTCTCATATGATGATACCAGATATCAATATGTTTAGATCTATCATGAAACATAGGATTAACCGAGAGTTTAATGTAACTCTAATTATCACAATGTATCACCGTGGGATCTAAATGTGAACCGAACAAACCAACTAGAATCTTCCTCATCGAGATAACCTCACATGTAGCTTGACTTGCTGCCATGTATTCCGCTTCCACTGAACTAAGTGCCGCATATATTTGTTTCCTGTTGTACCAATAAAATGCCATAGATCCGATACTAAAAATCCCTCCTGATGTTCTCTTTTTTTCTGTTGGGCTTCTTGCCCAAACTACATCCTTGAAGCCATGCAACTTCACCTCATTCGTCTGTCTTTACCATAAACCATACTCAAATGTGCCCTTGAGATATCTCAGGACATTCTTTCCTACCTTCCAAAAGAGCTTGGTAGGCTTAACCATCACTTGTGAAATTTGGTTCACCGCATAGCATATGTCTGGTCTTGTATTGACTAAATACATGAGCGAACCCACCAACTGTCGATAAACAGTGGCATCCACTACCTCTGCCTATGCAGCATCCTCTTTCTTCCAATTTCCTGGAAGAGGAGTGTCGATAGGCTTGCAGCCTTGCATGTGAAACTTCTCCAGTATCTCTCGGGCATACTTTCCTTGAGACACAAACAGTTCGCCTTCACGCTACCATATTTCCAATCCAAGGAAATAATGAAGGAGGCCCAAATCCTTCATCTCAAACTCCTTTGCAAGATCTGCCTTGCATGAGTGTATCAACTGCTCATCACCTATTAGTATTAAATCATCAACATAAAGTACAATGATTAAAATCTTACCCTCCACCATAATCTAGTACAGGTTTGCATCCCCCTCACTCTTGGTGAAGCCAAGTCTAGTGAAATAAATGTTGATCTGAGTGTACCAAGCATGGGCTTCTTGTTTCAGCCCACACAGTGCTCTTTTGAGCCTGCACACATGCGACTCGCTACTGAAGATCTCAAATCCTTTAGGCTGCTCAATGTACACCTCTTCCTCAATTATCCCATTAAGGAATGCAGTCTTCACATCCATCTGATGAATGTGCCAACCCATCTGCGCTGAGAGAGAAATGATGGTATGTATGGAAGAATACCGTGTGACAGGTGCAAAGGTTTCTTCATAGTCAATCCCCTCAATCTGTGAGAAGCCCCGAGAAAAAACTCTTGCCTTATACTTCTCAACACTCCCATCAGCAGCTTTCTTTACCTTGTAGATCCATCTTGATCCTACAACTGATTTTCCCACCGGTCTTGGAACAATCTCCCAAGCACTGTTTCTGACAATGGAGTCATACTCCTCCACCATGGAATCTACCCATGTGGGCTCCTTCACTGCTTCTTCGAAAGAAGATGGCTCTATCATGATACACTTTCTCATAAGAGCCATGTATCCAGTATATCAGTTAGGTGAATGTCTTTGTCTGCACTCTGATGTAGGAACTCCTACATTTTGTGCCACATCAAGCTTCAGTCTCTCAGCTTCTTTGGTACGCTTTCTGCCTTGTCTGATGTTTGGTTCTGCATGAGTGGACTCCTTCACTCCATGAATCTCCTCCTGTGGCTGATCCACATCCAGAGGTTCATCTTTGGGAACAATAAGTTCCTCCTCCGCATGCAAGTGTAGCTCCCTCTCAAGAAAAAACTTCATGGCTTTCACCTCATTGAATTTTATATCCCGTCGCACAACAGTCATCCGACTGTCTAGCAAATACACACGATAATTATGGGGTGTTTTTTTGTACCCCACAAATATCCCAACTTCTGCAGTCAGCTCCAGTTTCTTCCTGGCATCCTTTGTCACATGAATGTAAACAGGTGAGCCAAAAATCTTCAAATGAGAAATATCAGGCTTCTTACCGATAAAATATTCTTCGGGTGTACTTATGCCAAGTACTCTATGAGGATAATGGTTTTTCACATAAACCGCAGTGTTGCATTCTTCCGCCCACAAGTGCATCGGTAGGCCTTGGTCATGCAGCATCGCTCATGCAACACCCACGATCGTTCTGTTCTTTCTCTCCACGACCCCATTCTATTGTGGGTTATGAGGCGCTATGAGTTCTCTTCGAATTCCTTCTTTGCTAGAAAATTATTTGAATTCGCCATAGATGTATTCACCACCATTATCTCTTCATAGAGCTTTCACTTTCTTCCCTGACTCCTTCTCCACCAATGCCTTGAACTCACAGAACTTTGAGAACATTTCACTCTTCTTCTTCATGAAGAAGATCCAGCATCTACGAGAATAGTCATCAACAAATATCACATAATACCTGTGTTTTGCTGTTGAAGCAACCAAGAAAGGTCCACACACGTCTATGTGAATTCTCTCCAGGATCACCGAAGCATGGTTCTCCTTCTCATGAAAGGTGTTCTTTACAAACTTACCCATAGTACATCCCTTGCACTGATCTGACTGCACAAGAGTACCCTTGGGAAGTCCAGTAGAAATTTGCTACAAAATCTTCAAAGCACCATGGTGAAGATGGCCCAATATCCTGTGCCATAATTCGCCCTCATCCCGGCTCACCACTTCTTCTGCTTTGCCCACCATTGCAGCGCAACCATCTACCTCTAGCTTGTAGATATTGTTAATTCGAACCCCTATCTTCTTGGTTTGACCCATTGTTTTATGTTGAAGGAATGTTTTTCCCTCACTCAAAAAAACATCATAACCTCTGTCTTCTAGCACTGCGACTGAGACCAAGTTCTTCTTCAGACCTGGAACATGCATGACATTCTTCAACAAGAATGGATTACAAGACTCCCTCTTGAAGTTAATGGTCCCAATCCCAGTCGCACTGTACCGACCATCGTCTCCCATCTCTATATGCATCTGGAGGTCCTTCTCCTCCAAGTCACTATACAACTCTTTGTCTCTCGTCATATGGAAATACGCACCACTTTCAAGATACCACATCGATCCCATGCAGCTTGAAAGCAAGAAAGTGATCAAGGAGAAATCAAGCTCAAATTGCGAGGCTAAGGCCTCTCCAGCTGTAGATCTAGCAGCCTGCTTGTTCTTCTTCTTCTGTGGATGGTTAGTGGAAAAATGTCCATGCTCGTGACAGTGAAAACACTTCACTTTGGAAAAATCCTGCTTCTTGCCTTTAGCATGATATTTTGAAGGATTTTTCTTCCCCTTCCCTTTCCTTGCTTTGGAAGCCAAAGCACAATTATCTTCATCTTCATTCTTTGATGAAGATCCATCCTTGGTACCCCGCCTTATCTCCTCCTGCACAAGATCCGACCAAAGTCGCTCCCATCTTGGTAGTTTCTCCCGTCCATTGACAGAGTCTTCGTAGCTATGCCAACTCTTCGTAAGCCCAAGGAGAGCCAAGCTCACTAAGTCTTCTTCATCAAAAGTAACCCCCACACTTCCCAGTTCATCCTTGCAGTGGACAAACTTTTTGAGGTATTTTGGAATACTGTTGCCCTTATCCATTTTTATTTTTCTGAGCTTGTCTTTAAGCGCCAACTTCCTTTCGTCACTTTTTCTTTGGAAAAAGTATGTCAAAGCCTTCGACATTAATAATGGAGTGGATTTCCTATGAAGGCTAGACACAATATTGTCCTTCACACCTTCCAACAGAATTCTCCTTGTCTTTGTTGTCTTCTTTTTCCATGCGTCAAGTAATGCAGCATCGCTAGATCCCAGCTTAGGAGCAGCACTATTGATGAACTCCTTTAGCCCATTATCCTCCAGCACTGCCTCCATCCTGTCCTTCCATGCTATGTAATTTGAGCTCCCATCAAGGGCATACTCCAATCGCAACCCATTGAAATCCATTTCAATGTATACTCAACTTCTGCACCAAGAATCTTCTGTAGCAACTTTGAATTGTCCACCAGCAAAAACTCACTTCACAATTGCAATATTCAATCAAAAATGCTCCGATACCATGTAGAAATTATATGCATTAAGCATGCATATGTCTTTGATTCACCTGATCTCACACTATTTAAATTTATGCAAAATACTAAACCAATTCCACTTGTTAATCTTTTGCGGAAAAAATTAATTGCACACATATGTGAAGCATAAACAAAAATAATCAATCGCACATAACACAGTTTTTAACTGGGAAAGCCTGAAGGTGAAAACCCCAACTATATATTATGTAACATGGAGATCATATGAAAATATCATACAAATCTTATCACAATCTCTCAGTACAGTACAATCGTCATAAACTAATCAGGACCAATCTTGCAAATCCATGCACCGATCGCTGCCTCCACTGCGCAATCCCTGCTGAAGAATAGATCTGAATGAATTCGAATTACCCTTGCCTTGACTACGCAATCCTCATTGGCAACTCCAATGTGTGTTTGATGCAATCAATGCATCACTATAGTCACAACAGATAGTCTATCTTGCCCTTTCACCTACCTCTCCACTGGGTCTCCGCTGAAATTGCCATGCATTGTAGTTAACTGTTGTATTGTTTAGTTGATTAATGATTTATTATTTGTGAATTAATTAACTAATTAATTCAATCCACTCTCACTAGTGTATCATTCAGTTAGACTAGATACAACTAGCTCAATTGATTATAACTAAGTTAAACTAAATACAACTCCATAACTACTTCTTCAAATTGTGTCATAACTCGGCCACTTGAGTTCTAACTGAGTCCTCCATGCATTAGCTCCAGTAAACCCTTGGGAATTATGTAATTCCCTCAGTCCACTGATGTGCCACATATATGCACTGAATTGAAGTGTTCCAAGAGAATAAGTTGATGTTTAGTGTCTGATTATTAAGAGCTAATAATAATCGACATGCATCTATTTTTAGATTGACGATCTATAAATAGACTTCACCCAATATTATAAAAATATAATTTCATCTATTTTTCCAACTTGATCAACCATCCAAAAATAGCATCCTGCAACTTCTGAAATATGATCATCATGTCTAAAAATATACTTGCGCCAAAAATAGCCTGCGGGCCCACTTAGTGAAGGCGACTCTTTTCACTAAGCTCATCATCTTGTTGAATCTCAACACGGCCTCCTCATGAGTGAGGCACCTCCTTAAAATGGTATCAACACCACGATGATAAAGTGTATCACCGATGATCAAATAATCTTTGGCTTCGTATCGAATACATCGCTATTCAGAGCGAGAGGTATTAGGTCGAAAATTTTGGGTTTGGAGATAAATGATGAAATCCCCATACCAACGATCAGATGATCTGATCAGAAACAGAAACTCATCTGGAATTGATAGTTCTGACGTAGTTTCAGTACTATCAGAGGGAAGGTCACAGAGAATCTCAGCCAAAACTAAAGACTTCTTTGACTTGGATTTGATAAATTCCAAATCAAGTTCCTGCAAAATGAAAATCTATTGTGAATATTTCCCCCCCATCAATTAACGTGATAAGATTTAAGTCATGGGGTTTCAATCTGAAACTATTGCTATTTTTTGGAGTAGGATATAATGGAAAAATATTTGGACAGCTTGAACAGCTACCAAGGTAAGCTTTTCTACGTATGAGTACTTAACTTCCGTATCATTGAGATTACTACTCAAATAATAGATCGGATGTTCAATTCCTTCTTCTACTTGTACCAATACCATAGCAATGGTCATTTCGGCCATGGCGATATATAGGAAATAATCGTTTTGATAATTAGGAGGATACATTAATGACGCTCAGACAAGAGTGTCCTTGACAACATCAAAAGAAGCTATTGAAACTTGGTCCCAATGGAAGGGAACCCCCTTTTCAAGAGTCGAGTAATTCCTTTAGACATTTCAGCGTAATTTGGAATGAACCTCCTTAGGAAGTTTTCCTTTCCTTGAGTTTTTGTATCTGAAGTAAGTTTGACGGCGTAGGCAAATCAAGAATGGCCTGAACCTTTAAAGGTTCGATTTGAATCCCTTTTTTTGACACTACGAATCCAAGAAAATGACCAGAACCAACACAAAACACACATTTATGTGGATTGAGGCATATTTTGTAGTGTCGGCAGCATAAGAAAATGGCTCTCAAATGCGTCAGGTGATCAATATGATTTCATGAATGCACTGGTAAATCATCTAGATATGGTTGAACAATGTGTTTGATGTCATTGAAAGCATAATCCATTGGAAACCCACTCAGTTAGCAGAACAGGGTAAATGAAACCAACACGCAAAAAAAATTCAATTTCTGCTTTGATGGCAGCGGCTTTCTTTGGATGAACAGGACGAAGCCATTGACGCACCAATTTGACATCAGGATACATATTAATAGTGTGTTCAACTATACTAGTATCTATGCCTGGAATTTCCTCGTAAGACCAAGAAAACACGTCACGAAATTCATGAAAAAGAGAGCGATATGATTTGAGTTCTGATGGAGAACAAGATACACCAACATGAATATTCTCTACAACTCCAGGTTTGGTCAAAATATCGATAGAAATCGTTTCTTAGATATTTGAAATATTTCGCTTAGAATCAATTGCATTAATGGGAAAAGAATTCGAAAAGAAATTTTTGATGGATGGGTGATATAGTTCACTAATATTATTTTCTTTATAATTAGGAATATGGGAACGATGATTATAATCTTCCCATGGTTATCCTTCTGACATCATAGCTTCCAAAATATTATCATCTGTCAAGAACGTTGAGGAAAATGGATCAAATGGGGTACCAAAACCTAATGGACGATCAACCCAAACACTCAGCGATGCTGAATTAGGATTTTCCGCCCAAGCCAAACAGATTGATTGCTATGCTAGCTCAATAGGGCTGGGTAGTAGAAAATCATCCAACGTAGAAATATCAGAATCACCTGTACTCTCCCTTAAGCCAGATAGAGTGGAAGAGATCATGTAGCAGGTCTCTATACTTGCAATTTATGTCAACATTGCTGGCAGCGGTAATGAAAAGGTTCCCATTAAAGTGGAATCATTTAAGTTTCCTACACCAATTTTCTGAAGTTCTAGTTGGGGTATGTGAAAAAACGGAACGCTTCCAGTTACCTGTGAAGCAGAGGCAAATAAGGATAGTTGATTAATGACTGTAATTGTACCTTTATGTGGAAATGAAATCATTCTAAAATATGTAGAAACAATAGCAGTCATCATATATACTCATGGCCTTCCAAGTAAAATATTATAGTCAAGGGGTCCATCAACAACCTCAACATCAATATTCACTGTTTTTCCCCCTAGTTCAACATGAAAGTTATTAATAATACCACAAGGTTTATATGTACGTCCATCAAATTCCTTCAATGTCATTAATGATTGTGATAAGCGCAATGAGCCAAGTGACTTCCAATAGTTTAGAGACATAATGCCTGTAGATGCTCCCTCATCAATAATAGTGCAATGAACAAGGTGATTCAGAACATTTACCTGTATGGAGAATGCCAATTCTACTGGTAGTTGTGGCACATAGCCCATATGATTAAAGACGACAAGATTAGAATCAGTCAGATCAATTCCACCAATAGCCAACAATAAAGCTTGTTTTTGGGAGGGAAAAATTTGTAATACCTCAAGAGCAGACATAGCTGAATGGGATTGAGCTAAATCTTCAACTATATTATAATTTTGTGCAGCTCTTGCTCGACGATTATATGTCGATTTATGAATTACTCCCTTTGGTGGCTTGATTGTCAATTTAGGAATAGGAATAGGCAATACTGATTCTGTAGATGGATTCATTGTCGAGGTGGTAGGTTGATCAATGGCCAAACTACGATAATATTTATTTCTCGTTGACACCAAAATATTAGTTGAAGGTTTTGTGTCAGATAACATTAACACTTGGGAACTAGGAGTTGGATCCGTAGCAACCATATTTGTGTCTGGATTTGGAAATGGGTCTGTCAACATAGCTAATGCATTAGAAGTCTTGATGATTTTTGAGACTTCAGCGCGGTGAGGAAAATCCCTAACAAAGTGTTCCTCATTACCGATTATGCATGGATAACTAGGTTTCTGAGGTCCACACGGCTGATCAGATGATCGTTTCTATGGGTTAGAAGTTTTCTTTTTCTTTGATTTCCCCTTTTTCTTACTTCCTGGTTGCTTGTCACCATTTCCTTTGTCAAATAACACGCCATTAATTTCGGAAGTAGGAGCAGGATCGGATGTAGTAGTGTGGTGTATGTTTGCAGTGCCTATCAAGCCGTCTCTGGCATGAGAGTCCTTTAATTAAGGAGGAACATTGAAATTAGATCTTGGCGCATTAGGGATTTTTTCATAGATCATGCTAGACTGAGTGTAAATAAAGTCTAATTATTGTGCACAAGCGATAACTTGCTCTTCTGTGACGATGCCACCCTTAGCCACATCCTCAGTTATAGATGGTAACAGGGACTTAATGAACCATTCAGCAAGGAGCTGATCCGGAACAAATATATTAACCATTCATCGATGACGACGCCACTCATGAATATGATCAGAAATGTGAGTAGCATTAGTCTATTTAAAATTAGTCAAGAGTTTAGTTCCAGTTTCATATCTGATCGGTAACTAGAAATGAGTCAAAAATATAGTAGCTAGGGCTATGAAATTATCAAAAGAAGCTCTAGGTAAATCAATGTACCATTTTGAAGCTGGACCTATGAGCGTATGCTGGAAAAGACGTAGTCGAATAGAATCATAATTCAGGGAATTTTATGAACACCATAAATGATAAGTCATAACATGAGTCGAAGGATCTTCTCCAAGGTTTCTATTGACCTTAGGAATATCCAAGGGTAATTTTTGAGGTATCACAGGCCACCAAGGAGCATAATTAATTGGATCATTAGTTAGCCGATTTAAATTTGGTAACCCTGAAGTTGCAACAAAGGGCAACTGTCTATTAAGGTCAGGTTGAGCATAGCCACGGTAAGATGGAATTGCTTGAGCAACAAGCCTTTGAACACCAACATAAGGAATCTACTACTAGTAACCCAGTGTTACACAGTAATTTGTCACCGTCCCTACAATCCCCATCTCTCCCATTGGAGGGTTGTTTCTATGACCAATAAGCAGTGTCCTGCCTTGCAAATACCATCATTGCATCCCTTGCCATGAGGAAAACATTCCTTTTGTTGATAATTTCCTGAGCAAACCCCTAAAAACACCTATTTTTGCCTTGGCGCTGGTAGCCCGTTATGTCCTCGCGCCAATGAGGAAAATTAACACTGAGCCCGCACCAATTGGCGCTCTGTCCCAATTGAGCACCCACGCCAATCTGCTTATGGAAATTTTTTTAAAAAAAGAGGCGAACTTTCGATTACAACAACTTCGTGGATGAGTCACGAGGAGTGGTTTCGGCTGAATAACCACAACCTTCCTCCTTTGGCCTCTTGTTTCCACCTTATGGGGAACCTCCCAAGGGATAAGGCCTCCCTTCCACTATTGTAGGGATCCCAACCTCCTCCTCTCCTCTATAAATATAGCCTTCATCCATTGATGAAGGGGCTGAATGGCTGAATGGTTGAATCTCTAAGAGCCTTCATAGCCTAAAGAATGCCACAAGAGCCTTGATAGTACTCATAGAGCCAAATCAGTAGCAAGGAGATTGACGATCGAAGAGAGAGGCTTGTCCCCATTCTCGACGAGCTTTACCGAGACGTATTCCACTGACGACCCACCGAAGGAAGATTCAGCGTCAGAGCCAGGTTGTATTTTCCTTTGTATGAATTAATGATAAGCGACTATTGGTTATGGTTCCACTTGTATTGTTCATTATGATCATGAGTTGTGTCTTCTCTGACTGATACATAATTGCATATATTGGGTTTTACGCTTGTGTTTGTCATGTTTCTTGTGTGTGCAGGTGTTCGATCGCGGCGAGCGTGAGGATTTTGATCTGCCGGAGCAAGGAAACGGGAGCGCCATCTTCTCTACGAACAACAGCGTTGGACTTGAGGTAGGCCTTCGTCACAATTCGGTCTATTGCAATTAGGAACTTGAACCTTAGCGTGATACGATTGTTGCTAGACCCGATCTGGGCTAGTAGGGATCGCCTCTGTCCACAAAGGGGATTTACCTCTACAACAAATTGGTGACTCCGCTGGGGAGTTAGCTTGTTGTTTTTTTTATAAACTATAGACGGAGCCTGAAGTTAGCCAGATAGCCTTCGAAACGCTCTTGCTCTACATTAGCGAAAGTAGATAAACGCTGCTTCAGTCAACCTCTGAACTAGTTTATGAACTAAACACTTGGAGTATCGTCTTGTCTTTCAGTCGATTCTTGACTTTGCTTGCTTGATCAGCTCTTTTGGCTGGGTCTTTTCGTGTGTTTGGCTTTTGTTTTCAGCTTCAACATCACTAGTCTGCTTCTTGGATTGCATTTTTTTTTTTTTTTTTTTTTTTTTTACATAGTAAACTTGACTGGCGCGCTTATCTGCCCTGATAGTCGCACCAATTGGCGCAGGTTGCCAGTTCATCACTCGCGTCATCCCCTGTCTGGCGCAGGTTATAGCCAGACAGTCGCACCATCTCCTGTAGGTGCTAGGGTTTTCCTTTGTTCGGAGGTTTCTTTTGGTCAGTACTTTGCTTCTGGGTTTATTTTAGATTTTTCTTGAAGTGGTGAGTCTGGTCTTGGTTGGGAGAAATTCTTTGTTTTTTCATTTTTAGGCGTTGGCGCTTGTTGTCAGTTAGCAACCCGTGCCAATTTTCCATTGGTGCTAGTTGTCAGTGAGCAAGTCGCGCCAGTTGGCGCTAGTTGTTAATGATAAAGTCATGCCAATTTCAAGGTGTGTGAAAATTGAGACTTTTTCCCTAAATCCTTCACCAGTGTGTCTTTTCTTTCTGGTCTTTTCACTGTATGAGCATAGATTACATTGCTCATTCTTTGAAATGTCTTCTCTCCATGATTACTTGATGTAAAAGGGAATGAATGCCTTGTTTTGATCTCATACTTTGGAAGTCCTCTTTGTGTTTTTTCACCTTTTGAGAATTTCGTTACAAAGTGTTTAAAACAATGATTGCATTTTTAGTGTTTTTTTACATCTCTTTTACATTCATCTAGAAGATTTGCGTTCATTTAGTTTTCACCTCAAAGTTTTCTTTTCGTTTAAACGCATTAGATCACATTGCATCGAAAAGTATTTTTTGAGATTTATCATTGGACTTAGATCACATTTTTTAATGATTGAAAACTAAAAATCGCTTTGAGTGCATCCTCTTTCATTAAAAGCATGCATTAAGTAGATTCTCATTTCATCAAAAAATGCATTGAGTGCATTCTTATCATTTGAAAAGGAAAAAGGAAATTGTGCATAGATTACAATTGCATAGTTTTCGAAAAAGAGGATTTTGCATAGATTACATTGCATTATTCGCATCGTTGAGTGTTTGAAATTAATTTTGGATAGTGAAAGTCATCTAGTTTGGAAAAAGTTTCGTTTTCAGTATTGTTGTTTTTTGCATCATTGTTTGAAGCTCTTCCCTTAACTAGATAGCATTCATCGAATTGAAATATTTATTTCGTCATATAGCTACATATATGAGATTGTCATATGACATGCGGTAGGTCCTTGAAACTGAGACATAATTGAATATCAACATTAAAATTTATTCAATCAACCTAAGGAAGCATTGAAACATTAACGAAATATTTAGAGGTCTAGGCTAGAGACATGTTCCGGCGTCTTTAAACCTAGTAGATGTCGTTTGCCTCTTGGCTTTAGACAGCACTAGTACGGACTTGTGCTCCCCATACCGTCACGTATATAAAGGGAGACCCCACTGGGTTTCTATCCTTTATCCATAGGAAGCTGAGTCTGCCACCCTATACCCGTGATACACCGGACACAGCATTCGGGGAGATTGCATGCACGTACGTTAAGTCCTTGGTTGATTTCTCCTTCATTTTGAAACCAAGGTGTATATTGCAGTTCATGGTTATTTGGTACACCCTTTGCCTAGCATTCTTGAGCAGTCAGTTTGATCTTTACTAACTGCCTAAATTTGAAAATATCACCAAGTGCTTGTCCTTTCACGCTTGCTTCAAAACTGAAAGAGATAGAGTCACCTTTTGCCTGTTTCTCGACTCTTAAAAGATGAAATGGTAGAGTTTTGTTTCAATTTTTTTTAAAAATTAACTGCCCACGAAATATTCCTGGTTAAAGTTAGTTTCCTTAGGGTGTTGTTCTGAAGAGCGTTTCTGATGGAAACTTTTCCGGAGTTCACCAACCAAGGAATCCCCTCCGATGGGAATCCGGGTCCTTTTCCTCCTTTTGGAAATGTTGGCGCTCCTTATATGGCAATGTTGCCCCTTCCTGGGTTAACTGTTAGGTTGCCTGTTTGGTTGTTTTCAACCTCTGTGGTCTCAAATGTCTCAGCTACTGTTCAATCAGTTCCTCCGCCTGAACAACATCATGTTGATTCTAAGGTGGACCTCTCCCCTTCTTCGCCTATTTCTGTGTCCTCCTCTTGTACTTCGCCTGGTGAAAGTTTGGATTTGAGTAACAAGGTGGCTAAGAAGAAGAAGAAGAAGAAAAAGAAGAAGAAGTCAGATAAAGGAGAGGCTAGCTCTATGGCTATTGTGCCTAAGGAGCCTCCTCTTGATAAACCTTCCAACCCTCCACAGAAAGTCAAGTTCCCTTGCATGTTGTGCACGGGATACCATCTCCTTCAAGATTGCCCTGGCATTTCCAAGGTGCTTGAAGAATGATCCAACAATCGTCCATCGTTTCCTTTGGCTTCCGAGAATCAGGTTGGGGGCACGTCTTCAACTGGTGCTAGTAAGGCTCCTAAGAAGCAGGGTAAGCTCACCAATCCTTGTAAGTTGTGTGGGGGGCATCATGCCATTCACCTTTATCCATATATGGATGAAGCGAAGTGAGTTTTGGAAAACTCAGCTGTTTCTGGGTCGTGCCTTCCAGCTGGTTATAAACAGCTTTCTTTGAGTCCTCCACCAGCTGATCCTATGATTGGTCAACAGTCATCCTTGGTCAATCCCGCTCCTCCGAAAATTCAAATTCAAGAATTCGTCCCTAACCAACCATTGGTCGTTGGATCTGTTGAGCTGGCCCCGTCTGCGGTGCACCAGCTCTTTTCCGTTGAGAGTGGATCTCACATCCCTCAGGTTCTTCTTGTTTCTTCAGATTCCTCGGACTTGGAGAAAGATTCTCCTGTCCCTATATCTCAAGAAGTTGCTCCTCTGCCTCCCATGATGGAGGCCCTGGAGGATAATCCTCCCGCCTTCGAGATGGAGGTCGTGGAGCATGCTCCTTCCTCTTCCATAATACCAGGGGAATACCATCTCAGTTCGATGGTAGCCCCTCCAAGTAGTTTGGTCGCTTCCTTTGATTGGAGTTGATTTGCAGGATACCGCCTTCCATCTTATGTGCCTTTCGAGATCATAGTACAGGATTTTGGTCTGGTCATACCCAACACCATTATAGACAAAGGCGCATCTGTTAATGTTATATCCTCAACTACTTGGCAAGCTTTCGGTTCACCGCCGCTTGCGCCTGTTACACAGAATCTGTTGATGTTCAACAGAAGAACTAGTCAACCATTGGGGATCCTTCCAAGGTTACTTGTTACTTTGGGAGGTAAAACTGTCCATATGGACGTGATGGTTGTTCCAGGCCCCTTGGATTTCAATATGATTTTTGGGTGTGATTACACCTATGCCATGGGAGCTCTTGTCTCCTCCCTTTTTTGTGTGGTCTGTTTTCCACATGAACGACAGATCATGACCATTGATCAGCTTTCGTTCTTTGGTCCTGATGTGGCAACTGACCCACCATCATCCCTTCCTAGTTTTTATCCACCCATTGTATCTGCCCCACCACAGGTCAACTATGTGGCTACCTACCCCGTGCCTGTGCTCAGTGATAGTTTCGTCATGCATCGTGTGTTGGAGGCATTGGGTCCAGACTTCCAAGATGTTTTCCTTCCATCGGACGGGAAAATCTTGGAAGCCATGACTTCTTGTTCATTATGATGAGGTCGGTTGGAGCACAGTTCATTTTATGTGTCAAGCTCCTTAAAAAATGAAACAAGCTAATCGGAGCATAGTTCATTTTCTTGTGTCAAGCTCCTTAAAAAATGAAACAAGCTGGTCGGAGCAGAGTTCCTTGTCTTGTGTCAAGCTCCTTAAAAAATGAAACAAGGTTGGGGAGTAGAGTTCCTTTTCTTGTGTCAAGCTCCTTAAAAAATAAAACAAGGTTGTTGGAGCAGAGTTCCTTGTCTTGTGCCAAGCTCATTAAACCATGAAACAAGGTGTCCTGAGGATAGTTCTTTTAATGTGTAAACCTCGTTAAAACAATGAAACATGTTCTTGTTCAATTCGATTCTTTGATCAGATCTCGTAAAATCCCAGTCGAGTCTTTCTTAGATCTCGTAACTTGAACCTTCACTCCCTCCATGTGTTTACTCAGGTGCATGGACTGAAGCTTGGGGGGCATGTACCTCAAATTGAGTCACCATTCTGGGGGCATGCTTACTTTTTCAAGCATAGTTTGTTTCCATTTCAAGCTTGTGTAAAAATGAAACCAACTTCAAGCAGAGTTTCCTGATTTCAAGCTTGTGTAAAAATGAAACCTTTCCCATTTTACCTCTCGTGATTGCCATTTTATCAGTCTGTTTATGCCAGATGAGCCTTGGTTTTCTCTTTCCATCGTCACTATCTTCTTGGCTAATCATATGCCTTCACTTGGTTGTTTCACCCATTCCTAAGGAACCGCTGCGATGAGTGGTCTTGTTAGCCAGCCTCTTAACCTTTACTTGTTCTGAGCAGTTCCACCATTACCGGAACCAGTTGCTTCCCTTTATACCACTCGTTCCTCCAGGAGGATTCACCTTTCAGCTCTTTTCTGACTCTCTAAAAATGAAAATATTATCGAGTCCCTTGTCGTTTTGATCTTGTTAAAGTGGCTGCGAAACGACATCTACCCAGTATACGTTTACCCATTTTTTGGGCTGGGATAGATTATTTACGAAAAAGGAATACCCTAGCCTATCACGACTAGGAGGTTTCCTCAGACATAGTTTTCTACCTTTTCGGATCTAAGGAACTATCTACGAAAAGGGACTGTTGGAGTTTACTTTTCTGCTGTCTTTTCAAACTCTCTAAACATGAAAAGACATCAAGTTCTTCCTTTGTCAGACTCATTAAACCCTGATGACATCGGATCTAGTCGTAATGACGATATTCGAGTTTCTCCTTCCTAGGGCTCGTTAAATGTACTAGGATGGATTCGTCCGAAGGACGGACTTATATTACAAGCATATGCTATCCCCTTCAAACTTGTTTTCAAAAATAATTGGGGTACTCGCCAAAAATGGTGGGGAAATATGGAACCAGCATCATTGTTGTGTCAGCAGTATGTCGCTCTTGAACATGGCACTTGTCTACATTCGTGTCGGGTTGGGGACATCTCATCTCGTTTTCCACTTGCCTCCATGGGTTTGGGTGATCCCTTTTGACCTCTTATCTACTCTTTGCCTCGTCATCGTGACCTTTTGATCTCTTGATGTCAAATACTGCCAAATCCATTGTCGTGCCACCGATATGTTCAAGAGAAGTTGACCTCTGCGAAATTTCAACCTTCCTCTGATTCCCATCTGATCTTGATTCACAAAGACATTATGTTCCTTTGTCTCGCATCGATGATGTGAGAAACACTATGGCCCACCTTCGATTAAGGTCACTTCTTGTCGACTTCAGCTCATTATCCGGAAAGCTAATCTAGAGACTCCCTTCTGGTACCTTGGAGCCTGCATGCCTCAATGGCAGGTTCTTCTCGTTTGACGTGAGGTTTTCATCATTGGCCTCCGATCGAGTGATTCTACGGGTTTTCGATGCCAGCTCACTGATTCACATGCCATAGATTGCACCTATAGTACCTTGAGAGCCATTTTCATTATTGGTGGTACCTCTCACGTCTGTTAACAGCTTTCATCATTGGCTGGTAATTAGGTGATGTTCTTGCGTGTTCGACTTCAGCTCACTTATTCACATGCTTTAACTTGTACTTTGTTCGGGTCGAGATGGAGCACAAGACCCTGGATTTTGTCTATTGGAATCAAAGCTACGATTTTGTTGATTATTATGATTGGTTACATGACTCATTCATTGGATGGTTGTGACCATACCAGAGTCTCTTTTATCGATCCTTATTGGATGGCTGCGTCCATGCCTTGGATCTTGATTATTGTATACTCTGTTATGGATGGCTGCGCCCATACCACATATATCATGTATTTGAGATATCAGTTGTACTGGTCTATGCAGGTTTTTCGACGGAAGTGTTTTCAGTTGGACACGTTCTCGTAAAGCATTTCACCCCTCTCTCTCTCTCTCTCGGGCCTCATGCTTTAGGGGGCATCTGTTACACAGTAATTTGTCACCGCCCCTTCAATCCCCATCTTGCCCATTGGAGGGTTGTTTCTGTGACCAATAAGAAATGTCATGCCTTGCAAATACCATCATTGCATCCCTTTCCATGAGGACAACATTCCTTCTATTGATCATTTCTTGAGCAGACCCCTAAAAACACCTGTTTTTGCCTTGGCGCTGGTAGCCTGTTATGTCCTCGCGCCAATGAGGAAAATTAACACTGAGTCCGTGCAAATTGGCACTCTGTCCCAGTTGAGCACCTGTGTGAATCTGCTTATGGAAATTTTTTTAAAAAAGAGGCGAAGTTTCGATTACAACAACTTCGTGGATGAGTCACGAGGAGTGGTTTCGGCTGAATAACCACGGCCTTCCTCCTTTGGCCTCTTGTTTCCACCTTATGGGGAACCTCCCAAGGGATAAGGCCTCCGTTCCACTATTGTAGGGATCCCAACCTCCTCCTCTCCTCTATAAATATAGCCTTCATCCATTGATGAAGGGGTTGAATGGTTGAATGGTTGAATGGTTGAATCTCCAAGAGCCTTCATAACCTAAAGAATTCCGCAAGAGCCTTGATAGTACTCATAGAGCCAAATCAGTAGCAAGGAGATTGACGATCGAAGAGAGAGGCTTGTCCCCATTCTCGACGAGCTTTACCGAGACGTATTCCGCTGATGACCCACCGAAGGAAGATTCAGCATCAGAGCTAGGTTGTATTTTCCTTTGTATGAATTAATGATAAGCGACTATTGGTTATGGTTCCACTCGTATTGTTCATTATGATCATGAGTTGTGTCTTCTCTGACTGATACATAATTGCATTTATTGGGTTTTACGCTTATGTTTTTCGTGTTTCTTGTGTGTGCAGGTGTTCAATCGCGGCGAGCGTGAGGATTGTGATCTGTCAGAGCAAGGAAACGGGAGCGCCATATTCTCTACGAACAACAACGTTGGACTTGAGGTAGGCCTTCATCGCAATTCGGTCTATTGCAATTAGGAACTTGCACCTTAGCGTGATACGATTGTTGCTAGACCCGATCTGGGCTAGTAGGGATCGCCTCTGTCTGCAGAGGGGATTTACCTCTCCAACACCTAGATAGGGGTTGTTTTTCATAGCAAATGCTTGAAGATTCTATTGACCAAAACCTGTATATGATACTTTTTGAAATAAAGTTTGAGGCATTTGTGCCTACGGCTGCCAAGGGGTCTGTCCACCAATGTTATAACCCGAATTAACATGACTTGGATTCAGTTGATATTTATAACTCAGTTGCAGTTGTGACATCCCATAAAATGGTAAACCATCTTGTGAATAAATAATTCCTTATACAAGTTGTTGTAAATTAATCAAAGGATTTGGAGTCTATGGACCCAACATTTGATGATATTGAGTTGAAGGACCTACTTGATAAGGTTGATGATGTACAACATTTTGATTCTGTTACAAGGGTATAGATGTATTAACAAGTGGTAATGAAGTGGGTGTAACAGGTTGAACCGGTTGATACGAGTGTACAACCGTTTGTGGTTGGATAGGCAGAGTGGGCTGCCATTGACAAACATTCGTTTCAAGATTAGATTGACCAAAAAGTGACAGAGTATTGTCATATTGGGTGACCAAAGGTTTCCCCCTAGCATGATAATGATAACAAGACGGAAAATATTTCTCTCCAAATTTTGGGAGTCCAGTTGATGTGATGTTCCTAAATTAGCTTCAGCTAATTAGAACATTAATTTTTGCCTTATTTATTTTGTATTTCATGATTAATGAATAAATTTTGAAGGAGGACATGTAAAACTCTTGAAAACTAAGAATAAATCAATGCCTATGTGAATAGAGACATATTTTTTCTATTTATATTATATCTTGCAGGTGTGAAAGGGTCTAAATCACAAGAGGGGATCCTATTTGACCAAGTCAAACAGCGCAGTCTGGATGCATTGAAACTCTTTGAGGGACAACACAGCTATAGAAGGAGGTTGTAATGTGAAAGGGGCTAAGGGATTCAAGGTGGTTTAGGGTTTGAAAATACTCCTATATTATAAAATGAAGATGAGGGCAGCAAGGAAAAGGTTGTTGAAGACATTATTTCTGAAGTTCTGTCTGCTTAGACATCCCTTGTTGGGCATTCCTGTTCAGGAATCCCACCTCCTTCCTTGAGCAACTCTTGGAGGATAATTGTGCTAAACTTCTCCACTATCAGGCTTGGGCCAAGTTTCACCTTAAACTACAGTGCTGCTCATGATTGAGGGTTTAGTTGTCTTGTGATTTGCAGCAAGTGGAGATCTAGATCTTCTCAGATCTAGATGATAGCAGTGGCTCTTTTCAGTGAGAGTGTCATTTAACCTCCTGGAAGAGTTAATTTGCTGAATATACTTCAGATATACATCTTGGCATCAGGCCATATCATCTTCAGAAGCTACAACATTTTTTTTGTCCCTAAGATAGCATTATTTGGAGATCTACAGTTGCAGGGTGTTCTACTTGCATTTTGGAGGAGAGATCTCCGGTGATTGGATTCATCCTTCACTGTGGTAATCCATATATTGGCCAACCAATCTATGTTCTATTTTAGATCTGGTATTTTACATGTTCATGATTCAATTATTTTTTGAATCATTCTGCACATCTACATTCTTAGATCTCAGATCTACTTCCGGTGCTTCATGTTTTGAGCAAAACCCCAACGGGAATGTATAGATCAGCTCTTCTTGTACATGGATCTGTATTATATCTATATTTTTATGTACTGATCTGATATAGATCTGAAGAATCAATAAACTGTTGCTTCAGCCCTGAAAATTGCGTTGTCACTGTTATGCAGTCTTTTTACATGGTTGCAGCACCTCTTTCTTGAGGATTTATTCTGTATTCTTTCATTATTCTCCTGTAAAATGTATGAGTTATATACCTGAGATTATTTGTGAATTTTCATACCTTATTTCAGTCATACCCTTCAGAAAACCACGCTCCCATGCTTCAGTAAATTTCTGCATTACTCCAAGTCTTGGGAAATCAAGGTTTTCTAGCCTAGTTAGGAAAGGAGGAACTGTTTAACTTAGCAAAAAAAATTTCGTTTTGCTGAAATTCAACATGGGAGTCCCTCATAACTCTATATATCATATCCAACCACTTTCCCATGTTATTTTTATGCAAATATCCTAATGCACACGTTTTAGGGCCAAAATCATCACTTTTCCCCACCTTTTTCCTAGTAAAACGTTGTATAACTTTGCTGCTATGTATTTTACTGAAGTTTAAGTGTTTCCAGATCTTTATGAGGTATATATATGAAGGTCCACATTGGTAATAACTCTTATTATTCCAAATCTGTAGCTGTTCCTGAAAAAGGGATATTACAGTGGTATCAGAGCAAGATATTTGGCTCAGCCTGTGGCTTCAAGCCAAAGTGTTGAATCCCTAAAGGAGGAATATTCAATATCTATAAACAAAGTTTTCAGATGGCCAGCTAGCCTCTGGATCTCATCATTTTTTCAAAGGTGACAGATCCAGTAAATGCCCCTGCAGTCAATCTCTGGAATAGAATTTTGACATTCCTGAGAAGGGAACTTTTCAGTGGTATTCCAGCAAGGAGAAAGTTCAGAATGATGAATAATATGGTTTTATTCTCATCAACTTTTAGATCTAATAAGAACCTCTCCAAGTAGGTTGAACAAGAAGAAGAAAGAAGAAGCAGTGAAACTCCTAGAAAGTTTCAAAAGCATAAAGATCTTCCGATCAGATCTACAAGATCTATGCATGAGGAACATTTTGAATCCTCATCTCATGGATATGTGCACTTAGCCATATCACCTAAGCTTCAAATTTGTGTCAGTAATTTCTTCGTGAATAGGAAGAAAGGAGATGTATCTAAGAAGGAGACTCTTAGGTAGTATTTGGAGGAGTATGAAGCTCAATCCAAGGAGTTCAAAGACGATTTAATTTCCAATGGTTCTGCAAGATCAAGGAGAGAAAAGGAACAAAGAAGGATCAACATGACATGGGTAGATTCTATCTATCTATCTTTTATGGATCACCTAGATGTCCAGTCAGGGTTTGGGTGGAGGAGCTAAACATCTTTGTGCAACAACATCAAGTCTCTGAATTTGAAGCCAACAAAGTAGCAGTGTTGCATTTTTAAGGTAAAGCATATGCTTGGTGCTTGTTTGAGTCCTTTTCCTTGAAGAATGCAAATACACCTACTTATGCAGGGTTTATTGCAAGATTGATAGAAAGGTTTGATGAAGCCCCATGTGTAACATCTTCTGTTGACACTATCAAACCATATCAGTCAAATATTTTGCATGAGTTGGAAGGGTCTATGAATCCAACTCCATTTTTGAAGACCATGGAAGAAGGTGTGAGTATGTTTGATGCCTTTCCAAGGGCAAGATCTCCTTTGAATGAAATTATCTCTTCTCAGGAAGGAAGCATTAAGATTCCTCCTTCACTAGATGACCAAGATCTAAGGTCATTTGTTGAACATGAGGCAGTTTTAGTTATTAGAAAGGATAAAGGGGAGGCAGGAGATAACGCAGTCATGAAAATGGCACCTCAAGCACCTCATGAAGAGAGGGATGGAGCACTTTCTCCAAATAAAATAACTCTTGCACTCTTGCAAGGAGTTCCAAAATATCTCACACATGGAGATCTTGATACAACACAAGAGCAGCATACATCATCATTGTCAAATGATGAAGTCTTGAAGATAGAAGGAGGAAGAGAATCTCAAGAATAAGAGCATATACCCTTCTCTGTTTCAAGGGTTGGATGACCAAAGAAGGCAAGAGAATCCATGCAGAAATGGTAGGGGAAAATCTGCCTACCTACATCCACATTCTTCTCTATGCCTTGATGCCTCTTTGCAAGGAGGCATTCCACCAGGAAGACCTCCTGATTGGAGGAAAATTAAAGTGTTCTCTCAACTATGGGCAGCATTTGCATACTTGGCTAATGAAGGAGCCTTAGCTGAAGAAAGCATAGTGCAGAGGATCTCTCATGAATTCAGAAAAGAGGTAAGCAATTTTCTGAATAGGACATTGTTATCTTCCATTCATATATCTGCGTTGAGAGATGAAAGATCAGAAATCTATGATGATATGGATTTGAGGACACATGGCAAAACCATATCTTTGGGGCAGCCATGGTATTCTCACTTAAAAGAGATATTTCTAAACATGACAAGAGGATCTTAATACTCTTGCATGCATGGGCCAAATTGAGGAAGTATTGGAGGACAAGAACTTTCCAAGGGGAAGTTGATTACCACATGCTTCAATCTTGTCTTGAGCAAGATCAGCTGCAAGGGATGCAGCAAAAGAAATTTTATGGGACTCCAACATTTGACCTTGGCATCAAGTATGTCAAAGAGGAGAGTCATGATATGATAGGGGCTACATTTCAGACCTCTACAGCGCTGTCATTTTTGGGAAGTCTAGATCCTTATTGGGACTCCCAACTTATGATGGAATACTACAAGGACCCTTTCACATGTGAGGTTCTTGATGGGAAGGTAATGGATGGGAGGTATAAGGTAGTTGGAGGGGTCATCTACTTCCATGATCAGATTTATTTGGTTAAAGGCTCCAAGCTCAAGGAGAAACTACTGAATGCAACCTATGAGATCCTGCTTTCCAAACCCATTGGTTTCATTGGAGCATATCATACTATCTTGGATGGATTCATGTGGGATAATTTCAAAGAGGAGGTGCACTCTCATATGAAGAAGTGCATGAACCATTTTTCAAATGAGGAGGAACATAGCTCTTGGGAAGAATTATCATCCACGCCTCCTTAATCATTGAGTGTGAGAGGAGGCTCATCCATGAGCTACCTTGCTGATTTTAAACAAGTGTATGACAAATATTATATTGCTGAATCTCATGATGTATACTTGTATTTTTCTAACACTCATTTGCAGGGCTTTGCTCCAAGAGGGAGCACTATCTATGATGGGCTTCATGGGCCACTTGAGGCCATGAAATTTATTGATGTTGATCATCCTTTGGAGGATCTTGGAGGGGAGATGCACCTTCCATGGTGTGACTCCTTTACACCAATCACAAAGCACCTTCTCCAAGCATGCAAGAAGGATGGAGCAGCAAGCAAGTGTTGGAGGAAACACTTATCATCTTCTATTCCATGGAAATTGAGGGTAAAATTGTGTTGGTTGCACATGAGGAGGCATCTTCCTTCTCCCTTATCATATATGGCAGCTAGCATGATCTTAATCATGATTCCACATGCTAAATATGTTCTTATTATTGGGAACATGGTTGGAGGGGAGACACATTTGTGGAATGTGTCCTTGGCGAAAGGAGTTTCCCACATTATTTGCACTACAAGTTCTAGGGGGAGCATGGGATACCATATGGCCAATATAGCACATTACTTGTCTCTTTATGATGTGCACCATATGATTGTATGTAGCACTTGGAGCATGCCTCTCATGGGCATTTGGGAGGAGCTTCACTATGAGTTACCACGCTGAGAGGTAATTCATTTCATTTAGATGATAGCATGGAGGTGGAAGACCTTACTTGATGGTGAAATTCCCTATTATGACCATCACTTCTATCTTGGTGAGGCCATGGATCAGCAAGAAGGTTTCCATATAGACCTACCTTTACTTCATAATGAGAGCTATTTGGTTTATCTATCAAAGGCCACTTTGCACAATTGGGAGGAACCATTGGAAGATGGAATTTTTGCAGAAAATTTGAAGCAATCGTGGAGACTATTGAAGGAGGAGGCAACAAGAAGAAGGGGGGAGATTTTGCAGCACCCTTGCAGTTGCTTGAGGACAACCAAAATTTGGGAGGGGGAGACTGTGATGTTCCTAAATTAGCTTCAGCTAATTGGAACATTAATTTTTTCCTTATTTATTTTTTATTTCATGATTAATGAATAAATTGTGAAGGAGGACATGTAAAACTCCTGAAAACTAAGAATAAATCAATGCCTATGTGAACAGAGACATATCTAGGCTATTTATATTATATCTTGCAGGTGTGAAAGGGTCTAAATCACAAGATGGGATACTATTTGACCAAGTCAAACAACGCAGTCTAGATGCATTGAACCTCTTTGAGGGACAACGCAGTTCTAGAAGGAGGTTGTAATTTGAAAGGGGCTAAGGGATTCAAGGTGGTTTAGGGTTTGGCAAGACTCCTATATTATAAAAGGAAGAGAAGGGAAGCAAGGAAAAGGTTGTTGAAGACATTATTTCTGAAGGTCTATCTGCTTAGACATCCCTTGTTGGGCATTCCTATTCAGGAATCCCACCTCCTTCCTTGAGCAGCTCTTGGAGGATAATTGTGCTAAACTTCTCCACTATCAGGCTTGGGACAAGTTTCACCTTACACTAAATCATTTCTCATGATTGAGGGTTTAGTTGTCTTGTGATTTGCAGCAAGTGGAGATCTAGATCTGCTAAGATCTAGATGATAGCAGTGGCTCTTTTCAATGAGAGTGTCATTTAAACTCCTGGAAGAGTTCATTTGCTGAATATACTTCAGATCTACATCTTGGCATCAGGCCATATCATCTTCAGAAGCTACAACATTTTTTCTGCCCCTAAGACAACGTTATTTGGAGATCTACAGCTGCAGGGTGTTCTGCTTGCATTTTGGAGGAGAGATCTCTGGTGATTGGATTCATCCTTCACTGTGGTGATCCATAGATTGGCCAACCAAGCTATGTTCTATTTCAAATATGTTATTTTACATGTTTATGATTTATTTATTTTCTGAATCATTCTGCACATCTGCATTCTTAGATCTCATATCTACTTTTGGTGCTTCATGTTTTGAGCAAAACCCCAAGGGGAATGTATATATCAGCTCTTCTTGTAAATGGATCTATATTATATCTATATTTTTATGTATTGATCTGATATATATCTAAAGAATCAATAAAATACTGCTTCAGCCCTGAAAATTACGTTTTCACTGTTATGCAGTCTTTTTACATGGTTGCAGCCCTTCTTTCTTGAGGATTTCTTTTGTATTCTTTCATTATTCTCCTGTAAAGTGTATGATTTATATCCCTAAGATTATTTTTGAATTTCCATACCTTATTTCATTCATACCCTTCAAAAACCACGCTCACATGATTCAGTAAATTTATGCATACTCCAAGTCTTGGGAAATCAGGGTTTTCTAGCCTAGTTAGGAAAGGAGGAACTGTTTAACTTAGAAAAACTTATTTTTTTTGCTTAAATTATACATGGGAGTCCCTCATAAGTCTAGCTATTATATCCAACCACTTTCCCATCTTATTTTTATTCAAATATTTTAATACACATGTTTTAGGGCCAAAATCATCACTTTTCCCCACTTTTTGCCTAGTAAAATGTTGTATAACTTTGCTGCTGTGTATTTTACTGAAGTTTAAGTGTTTCCAGATCTTTATGAGGTATATAGATGAAGCTCCACATTTTTAATAACTCATATTATTCCCAATCTATAGTTGTTCCTGAAAAAGGGATATTACAGTTGATATGGTACTTGAAGGAATAGACCCAAAAGGACCAGCTTGATATTGCCTTGATGATGTGCATAATGAATCAAGTCATTCATTACTTATGATAGGATTACCAGTTAAAATACCGGATGATGACATTGGTAAATTCCATGGATTGGAATATGCACTAGAGAAAATTCTAGATAATGATTTGTAACCTGATGTGACCATAGGGCCTCCATGAAAATATGACTCTGGTCAAGTGGTAAACAACAACAGAGTAGCGAGGGTAGGAGCTAACGTAATTGGAATAGCCTGCCTAACCAAAGATGTTGGTTCAGACATGGTTGTTTGACCAAATGTATACCCTTTTGAATCGACGGTAATTTGAAAAGGAGGAATATCAACAAAATCAGAGGGTGTCGATTGAGAAAAAGACTCGTACAGGTAAAGGTCCTCCCAAAAATGGGTTGTAGTTAAAGGTGTAGTATCTTGTGGGATTTCTTCAATCTCAGTTAAACCAGGTGGAAGAATTTCACAGTCAAGCCCAAAGTATATTTCAGGTGTTTGACTATATGATATGGAAGATTCAATAGCTAAAAAAATTTGTGGGATGACCAAGGTAGGAACAACTTCTGTTTGTTTGACTTCAAGATTCATATGTTCTGGAAAAGAAGAGACAAGATCTGGATCAATTTGTGGTTGAACAACGTCGGATCCAGGAGGTATGATTTCACTGATTGGATGGATCGTGACCACGGGTAGCTGTGAAGACTCTGTTTCGAAAACAATAGATGAACCGAGATGTGTAGAAACAACTTGAGCTAACTCTCGTTTATGGGAAAATGATGTTTCACCAGAGGTACAAATTGTACTTGATTCGGCAGATCATGATCGCCTTCGCCTACCAGAAGTAAATTCTGGTGGTAAAGGCAGTTTTAAAACTAATCTATGTGAATGACGGGGGAAATTATTTTCTTCTTCCACGATTACTGATTAATTTTAACAAAAACAAATAAAAAAAATAAAATTTTAATGCTAGGCAAAAGGGTTTACTAAGAAACTATGAACTGCGGAATACCTCCTGGCGAACCAAGAAGTACGGGCAAGAAATCTCCCCGAATGTTGTGTTCGGTGTATCACAATTTACAAGGCAGCCGACTTGTTTCAATATGGATGGATAGCACCTAAAATTTGTCCTCCCAAATATACCTGAAAGTACATGGAGGCGCAAGTCTGTATTAGCACTTTCTGATGTAAAACTACACAGTGAGAGCACCCCTTGTTACATAGTAATTTGTCACCATCCCTGCAATCCCCTGTCTCGCACATTAGAGGGCCTATTCTATGACCTGTGAGTAGTGAAATGACCTGAAACCCCTTTCATGGCATCCCCCTTGACAAGGACAATCATTCCCCTGAAGAAAATTTCCTGTGAAAAGCCCTAAAAATAGCCCTTTTGGCCTTGGCACGACCAGCCAGTTCAGCCCTTGCGCCAATCCACCAAAGAGGGTGCGCCAACTGGTGCTCTGTCCTAGTTTATTACTCACGCCAGGCTTAATAAGGAGTTTTTTTTTTAAATAAATGGCAGAATTTTGATTCCAACCAACTCTTGAACGAGTCTCTAAAAAGAGTTGGGAGGTTTGGCTCTGAATCTCCATGTAGGGGAAGTGGTTTTCCACCTATCATGGAAGCTTCCTTGAGGATAGGGCCAATCCCACCATTGTAGGGATCCCAACTCCCCTTCCACCATCTATATAAGCTTGTCATTTTCCCTTTAACAGCTAGCTTAAATAGAGCTGAATCAGTAGTAAGGAGATTATCGTCAGACAGCCAAAGAGAGAGAGACTTGTCCCATTCCTGACGAGCTTTATCGAGACGTACTCTGTTGTCGACCTACCGAAGGAAGATCCAGCGTTAGAGCTCAGGTTGTATCTTTCTTTGTTATGATTAATAATAAATGACTTCGATTATGGTTCCACTCAGATGTTCATGTTTCATGTTATGAGTTGTATCTTCTCTGACTGATACATAGTTGCATGTATTTGGTTTTACGCTTGTGTGTTTGTTGTTTCTTCCTATACGTGCAAGTGTTCAAACTTGCCTAGCGGGAGAATTGTGATCTTCCAAAGCGAGGGACGGAAGCACCATCTTCTCCGCAAACGATAGCAGTGTAGGACTTAAGGTAGACCTCTTGTCACATCTTGGTCTTTTGCAGTTAGGAACTTGCATCTTAGCATGACTCGGTTGTTGCTAGACCCGATCTGGGCTAGTAGGGATCGCCTCTGTCCGCAGAGGGGATTTACCTCTCCAACACCCCTTTATACTTATCGTACTGTAGCACTACCTAATATACCCGAAAGTAGGTGGAAGAGCTACGATATACTTATGTACGTGGAGTGAGGTATCACACTCAGAATGTATCGCAGACAAGTTAACAACCGCTACTATGTTTTACGATGCCGGAGCATGTCTCTAGCCTAGACCTTCTAAATTTTATCCTTATGTTTCCAATGCTTTGTTAGGTAAATTGAGATTAATTTTATGTTGATCTTGCTTACAATTTTCCTTTCAAAGGTTCACGACGATGATGTATTGGGAAATTCCTAAAATGCCACTAAAAATGATAAGCAATATTTCACTTTCAGTTTCTTCAATGAAAAAGCTAGCTACTAAGGGAAGAGAGAAAATAATATCTAAGCATACAAATCAATGAGAAAAACAAATCAATGATCACAAACTAAATGTAGATTTCCTAATGTTCCTTTTTGCAAAACACACAAAAATCCTACATGCAAATGCAAGTTTTTATTTTCAATTTCCTTAATGTTAAGAATGCAGAAAAGAAACTAGGTGCACTAAATCAACAATCCAAAAGCCTTTTACTTTCGAAAAATGAAGAATAAAAACAACAATTTCTCTTTTGAAGGAAAAATGAGGATTTCAAAAACAATTTCTCCTATCAAGGAAATGAAGATTTTACGACAATTTCCTATTTCGAAAGAAAATGATTCTTAATGTGATCATAAAAAATAATTGGAAATCAACTTGTCAATGATAAAGAAAAACATTTTTTAAACAAACATTGAACAAATTTTCAATCAAAGGAGGAAGAAATGTATAGAGTTACTGGTTAATATGAGGATCAAAATTTTCAAAACGCAGCAGAAAACAAACTGAAGCAAATTGCAAAGGCAAATTCAAAGGAATCTGGGTGGTTTCAGAAGTCAACGCAGTCTCCAAGGGGAGAAAGTGCTCTGCAATTCATGCCTAAAGGGAGACAGTGCTATGCAAAGCACTGTGTCTTGTTTAAGGGTGCATTGGGCGCAGTGTATAAGGAAAAACACTATTGTTTAACTCACTATCTTTGAAAATTTGGCTTTGAAAAAATTTAATCTTTGTGTGTAACAACTACTGGGTGGATAAAAAAATCAAATCAGAGGCTAAGTCACCTGGATCTAAGAGAAATTCTCCCTAGTGGAGTCGCCAATTTGTTGGGCCATAATTGTGAATTACGAATAAAAAATGCTTCCCTAGACAGATGACAATTTAGAACAACATATTAAAGACTATACGACTACCTTTCCTAACTTGGAACAGACACACAAAAATATTAGAGGCTTAATTTTAATCCAAGCGCTTCTAAATGGCTCCTTTTATCGCTTCCGTTGTAGCTTCAAATTCAAGCGTTTTGTAGGCAAAATGCTTCCTGCAAGAAACGACACTAAAACAACAGAAGATAGCAATAATACAGATGTCTATTCAAGTTAGTTAGTTAAATCAGTAAAGCATAAACAATATACTGTAGAAATTTGAATAACTGATATATTATTCACCAAGATTTTCCTGATCACACACTATTTTAGCTTCATGCACAATATAGAATCTCTTCTACCATTTATCATTACATGCGGAAATAAAATCAATTGCATGCGCACATTAAAACCATAAACAATCACACATATGAACACAGTATTTCATAGGAAAGCTTAAATCTTAAAACCCCAACTATCTATATATTATATGTCATAGAGATAATGTAACAATCATTGTAAAAAGCTCCTCACAAGCTCTCAGCACAACCTCCAATTGCTACACACTGATCAAGCTAGATCTAGCAAAACACATGCTCCAATCTCTGCCACCTGATAGCCAGCCTCTATTGCATAATAAATGTTGTATAATGGCTCATAAATAACTTCGAACCACCTGGATTGTACTGCGCAATCCTCATTGGCTTCTCCAATCACTAGATGTTGCAATCATGCAACAGTATAGTCACCACTGATCTTTCACCTATCTCTTCACTGGTCTCCACTGAAACTGTCCATGCACTGAAGTTAACTAATGTATTCTTTAGTTGATTAATGAGTTTATAATTAGTGAATTAATTAATAATTAATTCACACCACTCTGACTAGTGTATCAATCAGTTAGACTAGATACAACTATCTCAACTATGTTTAGATTAGTTAAACTGAACACAACTCCATTAACTTCCTCAATCAACTCCACCAAACTCTGTCACATGAGTTCTAACTGAAGTATCCATGCAATAGCTCCACATAACCCTCAGGAATAGCGTAATTCCTTCTGTCAGCTCCTGTGCCACATCTATGCACTTAACTGAAGTGTTCCAAGAGAATAAGATAATGTTTATAGTCCAAATATTATTAAGAGCTAATAATATTCGACATATCTATTTTTAGACTGGAAATCTAAAAATAGATTCCGCCCAATATTTCTAAAAATATAAGTCCATCTATTTTTCCAACTTGACCAACCATCCACAAATATCATCCAGCAACTCATAGAACATGATCCATATGTCTAAAAATAGACATAGTCTAAAAATAGACTTTGCACCAAAAATAGCCTGCAGGCCCACTTAGTGAAGGCCACTTATTTCCACTAAGCTCATCATCTTGTTGCAATCTCAACACTCCCTCTCAAAGGAAATGGTACCGATACTGGTCGCACTGTATCTGCCATCATCGCCCATCTCGATGTGCACTCCAAGATCTTTCTCATCCAGATCAGTAAACAAATCTCGATCTCCTGTCATGTGAAAAGACGCACCACTGTCCAGAAACCACAATGAACCCATCACACTTGAAACCAAGCACGCGATCAACGAAAAATCCAGCTCAAACTGCGAGGCTAAGGCCTCTCCAGCTGCAGTCCCAGCAACCTGCTTATTTTTCTTCTTCTGTGGACAACTAGTGGCGTAATGTCCGTGTTGGTGACAGTGAAAGCACTTCACCTTGGACATGTCCTGCTTCTTGCCTTTCGCACCGGATTGAGAAGCATGCTTCTTGCTCTTCTCCTTCTTTGATTTGGCAGCCAAAGCGCAATTTTCTTCATCTGAGTTCTTTGATGAAGATTCGTCCCTGGTACTTCGCCTTATCTCCTCTTGCACAAGATCCGACCAAAGTCGCTCCCATCCTGGCAATTTCTCCCGACCATTGACAGAGTCCTGATAGGAATGCCAACTCTTTAGAAGCCCAAGGAGAGCCAAGCTCACCAAGTCCTCATCATCAAAAGTAATCCCCACACTTCCCAACTCATCCATGCATTGGATGAACTTCGTGAGGTACTTGGGCATACTGTCGCCTTTCTCCATTTTTATGTTCCTGAGTTTATCCTTGAGCGCCAACTTCCTCTGGTCGCTCTTGCTTTGGAATAAGTCTGTCAACGCTTTCCACATCAAGAATGGAGAAGCCTTACCATGAAGGCTGGACACTATGTGATCCTTCACACCTTCCAACAGAATCCTTCGACACTTTGTTGTCTTCTTTTTCCATGCGTCAAGTACGGCAGCATCACTAGAAGTAGGTTCTGGAATTTCTGCATCTATGAACACCTTCAACCCATTTTCATCCAGCACCGCCTCCATCCTATCCTTCCATGAAATATAATTCAAGCTACCCTCAAGGGCATACTCCAATTGCAATTTTTTGAAAGACATCTCAACTTCGACACCAAGAAAACACTACTGCAAATTCGAATTCCACCAGCACAAAACTCAACTGCTTCAATGTTTTGCAATTGCTCCAATGATCAATATCGCTCCGATACCATGTAGAAATTTGAATAACTAATATATTATTCACCGAGATTCTTCTGATCACACACTATTTTAGCTTCATGCACAATACAGAATCTCTTCTACCATTGATCATTACATGCGGAAATAAAATCAGTTGCATGCGCACATTAAAACCATAAACAATCACACATATGAACACAATATTTCATGGGAAAGATTAAAGCTGAAAACCCCAACTATCTGTATATTATATGTCATAGAGATCATGTAACAATCATTGTACAAAGCTCCTCACAAGCTCTCAACACAACCTCCAATTGCTACACACTAATCAAGCTAGATCTAGAAAAAAACATGCTCCAATCTCTGCCACCTGATAGCCAGCCTCTATTGCGTAATCAATGCTGTAGAATGGCTCATAAATAACTTTGAACCACCTGGCTTGTACTGCGCAATCCTCATTGGCTTCTCCAATCACTGGATGTTGCAATCATGCAACAGTATAGTCACAACTGATCTTTCACCTATCTCTTCACTGGTCTCCATTGAAATTGTCCATGCACTGAAGTTAACTGATGTATTCTTTAGTTGATTAATTATTTTATAATTAGTGAATTAATTAATAATTAATTCACACCACTCTCACTAGTGTATCAATCAGTTAGACTAGATACAACTAGCTCAACTATGTTTAGATTAGTTAAACTGAACACAACTCCATTAACTTCCTCAATCAACTCCACCAAACTCTGTCACATGAGTTCTAACTGAATTATCCATGCAATAGCTCCACTTAACCCTAAGGAATAGCGTGATTCCTTCTGTCAGCTCCTGTGCCACATCTGTGCACTTAACTGAAGTTCTCCAAGAGAATAAGATAATTTTTAGAGTCCAAATATTATTAAGAGCTATTAATATTCGACATATCTATTTTTAGACTAGAAATCTAAAAATAGATTCTGTCCAATATGTCTAAAAATAGAAGTCCATCTATTTTTCCAACTTGACCAACCATCCAAAAATAGCATCCTACAACTCATAGAACATGATCCATATGTCTAAAAATAGACTTTGCGCCAAAAATAGCCTGCCAGCCCACTTAGTGAAGGCAACTTCTTTCCACTAAGCTCATCTTCTTGTTGCAATCTCAACATATACATCAACTAAGATCTTGAAATATGGAAAATCAAAGTCAATACAGATGCATATAGGGAAAAGTAAGATGTATTCTTTATTGATGATAGAAGGAGAGGTTACAACCAAATGACTAATTTGAAGTGACCCTTCCAGAAATGATCCTCAGCCCCATCACAGTATAAATCTCTCGAACAACTGTTACACAAATCTAACTCTCAATTGAAAATCCTCCAGCATTTCTCTACTCAAATTCTTCCCTCCCAAACACTGAGATCTGTGTTCAATTTATAGATGAACTGAAGGTAGTTTTGCAATGAATGACTTTCCAATAATAGGCAAGAAATGTTCCCAACCATGAATATGTCAAATGGACACTTGGATTCAAAGCTTGACACATGTGAACTCTTATAGAAGGCACTGGCCAAGTGGAGATTTCGTAACAATGAGAATTTCACTCCCAGTGTGACCAACGCACCCATAGATGTCGGGAAGTTCTTTGCAGAGCAGCTTTGTATGGGGCTACCTGCATATTCAATGCACTTATTCCCCTTAGAGGTAGTTTTTTTGAGCTCCCACATGCTATATAATAAACTTTAAACCTTGGAAACTTTTGCTTCATGAAAGTCATGCTTGATTTGTCTTGTTCTTGCCTTAGGGCATGTAGAAACTTGAAATGATAGGGAATAATAGACCCTTATTCATTGGTCCTGGAGATGATGCCCAGTTAACCAGGTCATTGGGAATGATTCCCAAATTGACCTATAACAGAGCCTAAAGCACATACAAAAATACCAAGAACAAAAAGCCTCAAAAAGGCAGTGGAGCAAGAGAGACAGCAAATTTGTCAGTCTGAAGAGTTGACATTTGATGATCTCATTGCCATGGAGATAAATGAGGATAGAGAGCTTTGGATATCAATATTTAATGATCATCTGGAGAACTTATTGAAGAAATACAAAAGGGATAACAAGCTGCAAAGGCAAATGACAATTCATTATGGTACTAGGGATACCATTTCTAAAATAAGGTTAAAACAAGTCAAAAAGGCGCAAATGAAGCTCAAGGAGAAGGACAACTTGGATTTATTGGTTGAGGCTTCATTAGCTATGTATCCTATCTCTAACAGGTGTCAAAGAACTAATTTTGAAATCTTCGGAGAATTTTTGGTATTTTACATGATTTTTGGCAGAATTCTGGAAAATTCTCATTGCAAAAGGGTAACAGACACTTATGAATCTTTGTTTTGGAGGCATCCAAATGGTGATTTATTAACATGGATGGATGTATCTTGATTATTAAATTAGATATCAACAACCCTAATGGAATTAAAAGCTATAATTTGGGAGAAAAAGCTCAAAAAATACCTATTTTTCATTATTCTGCCTCCTTTTTTGACCCTCCGTTACACTTTTGAGTGACTCTAAGAGAATGGATTTTTGAAGGCCTTTGGTCCATTTTGAAAAATTCAAGATGTTATGGAAACTAGACACAGGGCTAGTTGACCATTTTTTCAGAATTGAATTTTGACTTCTTCAAGTGACTCAAAAGTGCCTCCAAAGTTCTGTTACGCTTCTACAAATTGTTTTTAAAATCTCCAGTGATAATTGTCACAGATCAGCATTGTATTCCCTCAAGACACTTGTCAAGCTAAGAAATGGTCACAAATTAGAGGATATGAGTTGTCATTAGAGTTTTTGGGTTGGTTTTTTCTTCCTATTATGTTGGAATTTGTAATTAATGTAAGGTACAAACACTCCTAGTTTGTAGCTAAAATTCAGGGAATGGTTTCTAACCTCCCTAAAAACTAGGAAATGACACATATTTTGAATTTATGATCCATTTTGGATGGGATTTAAACCTGATCAGGTGAATTGGACAATATTTTATATAATTAGACTCTCTTTTGTCTTTTTTTTTGGGTTGGACAGTCTGATATTTTTCAGTGGAGCTCTTGTAACCAGCTTGTGGAATGAAATAAGAGACACATTTGCAGGAATTGTGTTGAGATACTTGTGGTATGATTTGAAAAATTTATGTTTCTCATGTTTCCTTATTATCTTATGTTTAATACCATGTATGCTTCTTCATATTTGTCCATCTTGTAAGTTTGAGAGAAAAATTCATGTTATGCATGTTCTATTCTAGACGAGATTCACCATATTATGTTTATTTGCTTCTTAAATTGAATTAATTAACCTCATTCCTCATTCAAACTCTACTCAATATTCATCCTATACTCAATGACTAATTAATATGTTTCCAAACTACCTATCTTGCCTCACACACTCGTTCACCTCGAAGTTCAAACCTAAAAATCTCACTTACAATCCATTCAATGACTTTCCTATCCATCATTAAAAAATATAAAATAAATTTTACTAATTTAAGCTTGCATATTCTAGCCTAAAATCTTATGATACTCATCCATTCATTTGATTTTTTTAAGTGAAAAAGAGAGATCCCTCTCTGGTCCGAGTAGGGCTAGCTACCTGACCTAAAGTTTGGTTTGCGGTTACCTTTCTCCAATCCTACTGCCAGCCTTAGGAAGTTGGGGAGAGTGATAACATTCTTGTCATTGTTGTCGGGGAGAAATTGCTAAACATTCCCTGGGAGTATTTATTTAATCTTCTGAAAGTTAGACTTATAGGTGACAAGCTCTAGCATTCAAAATAGGTTGAATTCTAAAATCTGAGCCAAAGCCTAAAATTCCTTTATTATGATGGCTCCTAAAACACATACTAGGTCAAATCTAGACCCAAATCACTCACCAATTGTGTATGATCCTGGGGGTCTTTTTAGAAATCATAAAAACAAATCTCAGAAGGCTGGAAGAGTTGTTCCTCCACTTGTCAAATCAAATTCTCTGCGTACGAGATTTTTTCCAAAAGATTTGTTCTATAGTCCAGAATATGAAAAATCTTTGTTTATAACTAAATATGAAACGTTTCTTTCATAAGCCACCTTTTATCCGTTCGATTTTGAGTCCTTTGCACCATTTTTTGAATCTTTTGAGTCTGAAGTCAATATTGATGTCTGGTCTAATTATCATAAACTTAAGGGTTTGTCAGAAAAATTTCAAGAAACTTCAGAGAAGCCCTATTTTTAGTATCAGCATGAGACTTTTGCATCAATCCCTCCTTTCATTCTATCATTATGTAATGTTCCAAAATTTTAGCCTCAAATATAAATGGAACATTAGAGTTAGCAGCAGCTCTAGTCTGTGAATAAATGGGTAGAAAATTCCATAAGTCTCCTAAGGAGGATAAAAACACTCCAAGTGTGAAAGGAGACACTCTTTCTAGCTTAATAAAACACCTCCATGTGTGAACAGGGATAAAATTAAGTTGCTTTGACTAAGTCAACAACGCAGTTGTGGAGGAGGAGGAATCCAAGGAGGAATAACGCAGTTTTGGAGGGAGATGTATCTTTGGATAGAGATGACCTAATTGAGTGGGGCCAAGGGCAATAAAACTCATATTTTATATAAGGAAGAGGATGGCAGCATTATTCTTCATGTCTTAGATTATTATTCTTGTCTGCTCAGACTTTTGCTTCCTCTTGTTGTTCAGCAGAGTAGCAGTGTTGTTTAGCACCGAGTGTTCCCGAGCAGGAATCCCACCTCTTTCCTTTGAGGAGCCTCATTGGGAGAGTTTTCATTCATCATTACACATCATTTTTTCAGGCCAAGCTTCATCCAACTTCATCAGCACAGTTTTTGCCAGAGATTGTGCAGTGTTGCTAGGTGCAACAGTGGAAGGGATTAGAATCCCGGTTCCTGAGCTAGTTTCTCATTGGAGAAAGGTTTCCTTCACTTGAGGGACCTATTTGGAGATCTCTAGAGATTATTTCAGATATATGGTATCAGACCACACATTTCCCATACATTCCCAGCATTTTTCCAGCTAGGAAATGTGTTATTTTGGAGGCAGTGCTCAGTGCATGTTTTGGTGGCTCTGTTGTTGAGTTTCCTTGTGATTGAGAGGTTCATCCTTGCATAGGAGAAATCCCTTGAGGGATATACATCAGATCAGAAATATTTCAGCCTTCTACACTCATTTTCTTCAGTGTTGCAGTGATGGTTCAGTAATTTTATGAATATCACATTTTGTATGCAGAGTGTTTGACAAGAAACCCTTGTCGAGTTATATTGTATTTTGTATAAGGAGACTAGATCTCAGTTCTTAATGAATATTTGATTAATATATGAGTAGATATATTTTTCTCCTATTTTTTGAGTGTAAACCCTCTCTTAGAATGTGCAGTCCCTTATGCAGCAACTCCGGTATTTTGCAGTCTTGGGGTTTTAGCACTTTTTGGCAATCCTAGGTGTGGGAGATCTGTTTAACCCACCTAGTTTGCTTTGTTTCAGCTCTATTCTTGTATTTAGGTTTTATATTGACTAATATATGGGATCCAAGAGTCAATTTTACTGTTTTATTGCATTTTTTCTAGAAATGTGTTTTTTTATTGCATGATTCATGAGCTATTCCAGATTTGGAATATTGCAATGGTATCAAAGCATGATCTCTGGCTCAGATTGTGAGATCTAGCCATAAGAAGAATAAAGAAGAAGACAAAAGAAATATTACATAGAGGACAAAGAGAAGAAGGGTGAAACCCCTTTACTTGGAAGGATTGGAAGAGAAGAGTTTTTCTAACACTCTCTCTTAAGCCATGCATGAATTGAAGGAAGAAATTAGGGGAATGAGGATAGGAAGACATGCAAATCCCTCAAGGAGTTCTTCTCATGAAGAAATCCCAAGTACTTCTTATGTTGTGTGTGAGAATTCAGCCACACAATCTGATCTACAATGCTGTGACATGCCTACTTTCTTGTTGAGAGAAAGAGGAGTAGGAATGACGGAAGAGGAGATCTCCCTGCTTCTTTTCCAAACCTTGGAAGGTATTAAAGAAGATCTCAAGGAGATAGAAGGGGATGAGTGTAGAAGATTTATGGAAGGGTTTGAAACAATCCCTAGCTATTCACATGATGGGTGTGAGCATTCAGCCACACATGCAGATCCACAGCGCAGTCTATTGCCCACATTGACTGCAAGAAAAATGAAGGAAGAAGGTGCACCAAGGGAGGATACCTTGAATGACTTTCTTCAGGAGAATGAATCTCAATCATGGAGATTAAAAGAGCACTTAAACTTCCAAGGGTTTTGTAAACTCAAGGAGGCAAGATCCAGCAGCCACAAAAGAAGTAAGAGAGGTAGAATCTTCCTATCTCACTTTGATGGATCAACAGAGTGCACAGCAAAAGCTTCGGTAGAAGAACTAGATTCCTATTTTCAGCTACACCAAGTTTCAGAGAAGGAGGCCATCAAAGTAGCAGCGTTTCACCTCAAAGGTATGGCCCATGATTGGTGGTTTAATGATTCTACTTCATTTTTTCATGCAAATGTAAAAACTTATGTTGAGTTCACTAAAGAATTGATGAGGAGATTTGATAAAGAACATTGTGAACCATCATTTGTTAAAAACAAAAACTCAAACACTTTGCATGAGTTGGAGATACCTATTGAACCAACTCCACTCCATATTTTTAGAGGGGATAGAAACATGTATGGCAGTTTTCCAAGGGCAAGATCCCCATTTCTTGAAGAGCCCTCTTCTATTTTTGAAGACATGGAGTCTTCTCCTTCAAGGGATGATCGAGAACAAGGGTCTCTCATTGAGGATGAGGCATTCTCATACATGGAAGAAGAGGAGGAGGATCAGCATCAAGGGATGATGAGCATTCACCCTTATCTATTTTAGGAGGTCTCTACACATAAGGAGGGGACTGCACTGCGCAGTGAAGAGAGGGACAATTCAGTCCACTCATATCTACAGTCCACTTCATATTTTGATGTCTCACTACATGGAGGCATTCCACCTGGGAGGCCACCAAATCTAGAGTTGATGAGATACATCTTGTCTTTTGAGTCACCACTCTTGTATTTGGAGAGGTGAAGAGTTTGGAGGAATAATTTGGCATGGGGTATGTCAAAGTAGCAGGCAGTAGCATGAGGAGAGCTTCATATGCTAGATCACCAGCGTTGTCCCTTAGGAGGATTGATCCCTATTGGAGGTCTCAAATTTTGGTAAAGTAATCCAAGGATCTTGGTGCATGCATGATTCTTGATGACTCTGATGGAGATGATAGATACATGGAGGATGATGTGGTCATCTATTCCTATGGCAGGATCTTCTTGACTAGATCTTCTAGTCTCAAGGAGAAGCTGCTACATGCAACACATGAGGACTTCTCTTCCATGCACTTTGATGCATATTTCCATTTGATGGAGGAGTTCACTTGGGAGGGCATCCAGCATTACATATTTTAGCATATGGAGAGATGCATAGCCTGGATGTTAATGAAGAGGAGGTCACAGCCACTTCCCTACTCATTGGAGGTGAGGGAGAAATTCTAGTTGAGCCATTTCAGCTCAAGATCTCAAGTGCATGATGGAGGAGATATAATTTCACATTTTGTATTGTACTTCTTTTCCTTGCTTGAGTATCATGATGTAACAAGAATAATTATCTCTTCTTGCATATTGTATGATGATGTACTTGCAGTGACTTGTAGCATTGATCTTAGCTATCTTTTTTATGGTTTGTGGGGGAAGCCACATGTTTCTTGGTGTGCACTATTGACACCATATTGTAACTTCATGTTTTTATCTTATGAGATGACTGTGGCAGCAAACAAGTGGCTGGTAAGGAAATTTTTATTTCTTATTTTGATGCAGGAAAAGGATGCACCGCACTGGTTCCACGAGCGAAACTATGATTCACTCTCCAGTTGTCATTTGGAAACTTGTTTTTATTGTACCTTGCTTCCCTGTATTGCTGATATTTTTTTGCTCAATGGAATCTTTGCATGGAGAGAAAAACCAATTGGATGGCATGGCACCGATATGATATTGTAGTAGAGGACTTGTTTGTATGGGGCATCATACAAGTTGACCATCGTGATCTTATTTCATGGCTTGTATGAGGGAGAGATGAGGGAGCAGCAAAAATTGTTGTTGTTGTGGTTGCACTTGGGAGTGTATGGGCAGAAATTTTCCCATACTTTTCATGATATTTCTGGAAAGGAGGAAGGCACATTCATGGTGCAAGGAGGCTACCCTTCAGCATTGGAGGATCATGAGAGACTTCCACGTAGGAAGAATATATTCTCACATAGCAGCATGATGGTGGATGGCATTGTCATATGGAATGTCAAAGGGAGGAGTCATGGAGCCTTATTTCTAAGGCCTATAGCGTTGTCACATGGGAGTGTGTTCTTATTGATGGAGTGTTCCAAGGAGTATGTGTATCCCTTCTTCTTGCAGATTTTTATGAGGAAATCCTCATGGGAGAACTTATACATGGACCTCATTTTCAGCCTACTCACTATGCATGGTAAGAAATACATCTATGTACTAGTTGATTACTCCATTGAGTATTTGTATCTTCTCACCATATGTGATCAGTGCATTGCTCCACAAGAGAGCAAGAGTATTTTTGGGTTTCATGGTCACTTTAGGGCCAATATTTTTAATGATAGTAGCCCATCTATACATGGCTATGGGCAAGTGTATTGTTATTTTATCTATGTACAGCTGATAGACATTGATGCTTACTTTCCCATGTTAAAAGAGAAAACATACACAACTTGTAACTTGTTGCGGAACCACTTGCCACATGACATTCTCAAGCAGCAGTTGGGGGGACTGCGTAATATCCACTTGGAGAACCTTTTGTACCATCCAAAATTGCACCTAACTTTCAAAAAATTTCTTATTTGGAGGCCAAATGGTGCTGATGTTCCATTCATCTTGAATGGAATGGTTTGGGTTGGCATGTCTCATGACTTTGGAAGAAGAGTCCTTGGAGGTTCAATATTCTTCTTGCCATTGGAGGGCAATCATGTTGCAGCCCGAGATCAGGATACTCTCTACACTTATCATCAGTGGAGAGGAGGACAGTGTGAGATAGGCTCTCTTGCCTATCATGTTCATGTATTCAGCCAACCTACATTTCAGGAGCACAAGGTGGAGGAGACTTTTCATGAGTTACCATGTTGGAGGGTGACTCACTTCATTTGGATGATAGCATGGGTGAGTACCATGATGATAATAATCCCTACTTTGTGGAGGCCATGAGACATCAATCAAGTTTCCGTTCACATTTTCCACCTTTGATTGATGTAGACCATTTGGTTTTGCACACTTGGGAGGAAACATTGGACTACAGTTTATTTACATATTCTCTTAATGCAGTGATGGAGGCTATTGATGGGAGGCCACATGAGGAGGAGGGGAGGAATTTTTCTCTCCTTATACATTTTCTTGAGGACAAGAAAATATTTTTGAGGGGGGGACTGTAATGTTCCAAAATTTTAGCCTCAAAGCTAAATGGAACATTAGAGTTAGCAGCAGCTCTAGTCGGTGAACAAATGGGTAGAAAAGCCCATAAGTCTCCTAAGGAGGATAAAAACACTCCAAGTGTGAGAGGAGACACTATTTCTATATTAATAAAACACCTCCATGTGTGAACAAAGATAAAATTAAGCTGCTTTGACTAAGTCAACAGCACAGTTGTGGAGGAGGAGGAATCTAAGGAGGAATAATGCAGTTTTGGAGGGAGATGTATCTTTGGATAGAGATGACCTAATTGAGTGGGGCCAAGGGAAATAAAACTCATATTTTGTATAAGGAAGAGGATGGTAGCATTATTCTTCATGTCTTAGATTATTATTCTTGTCTGCTCAGACTTTTGCTTCCTCTTTTTGTTCAGCAGAGTAGCAGTGTTGTTTAGCACCGGGTGTTCCCGAGCGGGAATCGCATCTCTTTCCTTTGAGGAGCCTCATTGGGAGAGTTTTCATTCATAATTCCACATTATTTTTTCATGCCAAGCTTCATCCAACTTCATCAACGTAGTTTTTTCTAGATATTGTGCAGTGTTGCTAGGTGCAGCAGTGGAAGGGATTGGAATCTCGGTTCCTGAGCTAGTTTCTCATTGGAGGAAGGTTTCCTTCACTTGAGGGACCTGTTTGGAGAGCTCCAGGGCTTATTTAAGATATTTTATATCAGACCACACATTTCCCATACATTCCCAACGCTATTCCAGCTAGGGAATGCGTTATTTGGAGGCAATGCTCAGTGTATGGTTTGGTGGCTCCGTTGCTGAGTTTCCTTGTGATTGAGAGGTTAATCCTTGCATGGGAGGAAGCCCTTGAGGGATATTCATAATATCAGAAATATTTCAGCCTTCTACACTCATGTGCTTCAGTGTTGCAGTGATGGTTCAGTAATTTTCTGAATATCACATTTTGTATGCACAGTGTTTGACAAGAAACCCTTGCCGGGTTATCTTGTATTTTTTATAAGGAGACTAGATCTCAGTTCTTATTGAATATTTGATTAATATATGAGTAGAACTATTTTTTTCCTATTTTCTGAGTGTAAACCCTCTCTTATACTACGCAATCCCTTATGCAGCAACTCCGGTATTTTGCAGTCTTGGGGTTTTAGCAATTTTTGGCAATCCTAGGTGTGGGAGATCTATTTAACCGACCTAGTTTGCTTTGTTTCAACTCTATTCTTGGATTTAGGTTTTATATTGACTAATATATGGGATCCAAGAGTCCATTTTACTGTTTTATTTCATTTTTGCTGGAAATGTGTTTTTTACTGCATGATTCATGAGATGTTTCAGATTTGGAATATTACACATTACCTCTGCAAATTTTCACTCCATCAGCTCCTCCATCACCTCCTCAATTAGTCATGGCTAGATTTTCTTCGATGATATTATCTCTTCATCTCACTCCACTACATCATAATTATGGTCAGAGACGTCCTCTTTTTTATGGAACATCGGAGGTTACATCTTATCAGCATGTTGCCAAAGTAATTAACTTCATATATCTTGAAGAGATCGACAATACGATGCTAAGATGCACATTATTTCACAGAGTTTCTCCAGAGAGGTAAAGAAATGGTTTCTCTCAATCACAGCTGTTTCAATAGGTACCTCACAGCAGCTGATTGATTTGTTTATGGAAAAATGGGAAGAGAAGAAAAATCCATTGCAGATCCTAGTTGAGTATAATAACTTAAAAAGGAATCCCAATGAGTTTTTCCAACACTTTACAACTAGATTCAACAAAATATATGATTCAATTCTTGAGAATATTAAGCCTCCTCCAGGCCTTGCTTTACTTCATTATCCTAATGGTTTCTATCCTGACATGGCCTATCAGTCGAAGAAAAGAAACTTGTCAACTCTTGAAGAAATGCAGAGAAACGCAGTGAGCGTGGAAGCCAATTTGATCATCAAGAAGTCTAAAATTAAGACGAAAAAAAGTGTCATTATCAAAGAAGAAACATCCACTTCATCTAAAGGAAAATTATATACCTTGATCGAGACCATGGAGAAGATGATGGATAAAATGTCCATCGTTGATTGACAAGCTGAACCATCAATTAGAAATCCCAATTTCAAGGATCAAAATTAGCAACCCCAACACAGGATCAAGCAAAGGGAACATAGGGGTCAAGATCCACAAAGTCAGTAGAAAATTCACACTCCATTTCAGTATAATTATACTGAAGGCCCTGATGAAGATGATGAAGAAGAAATTTCTGGTGAGAACCATTTATTTGAGGAAAATAAACAACCTATTTTCCTCACTGAAGAAGATCAATTTTCTACTGAAATTTGTGCACCTGATGATCAGAAATTTGTATTTTCAAATGATGACACATTATCAATACGCATGGAAGATTATCATAGGGGATATTAGAATGCTCTTTCTCAAGTGCATAGACAGTATGGATTGAGGAATAGGAATGTTCCTATAACCTCTAATCAGAAAAAATAGAACGCTCAAGTAGATGCTCATCCCAACGAAGTTGTTTCCCCGAATCAAAGTAAATACAAGGTACTTGTTGTTCCTAATCATGTTAAAGGCAACGAAGCTTCTTCTAGAAGTTAAAGGAAAGATAAATAATTCCAAGAAGGAGGATAGAAGAAATATTCTTCACACAAAGATAAGCATGAGAAGAAAGATGCAACATTGAAAGAGGTAGAAAAACATTATGCTTTTTTTTCTCTTGAAAATGAAATTTCCAAGTTAAAAGTCTCCATTCCTCTAACTGGAATAGTTAAGCATGATTAGCATAAAGTTCAAGTTTCTAATTTTCTTCCAGTTTATCAAATGTCTGACATGGTTAATGTGAGTGATGATCACCCTGAGCTTCTTTTTGGTCCTACTGTTGATGGCGATTTAGAATATAGTGAAGTCCCTCAATTTTATCGAAGTGTCAAAAACCATGACTTTATCCTTCATAATGCCATGCTTGACTTCAAAGCCTCTCACAACCTCATGCCCAAGGCCATTATGGACAGATTAGGATTGTACATCACAATACCTTATCATGATCTTTATTCATTTTATTCATGGAGGGTGAAATTTATTGGCCTCATCAAGGACCTAGTGGTGTCATTAGAGAAAATATCAGCCAGTAATGTCCTCATGGATGATGTTGTGGTTGATATCCCACCCAGATATGGAATTCTTATTTCTCGATCATGGGGAGTGAATCTCAGAGGTACCTTACATCTTGATTTATCTTATGCTACCATTCTCGTCTTTGGAAAACTTAGTAAACTATACTGGGAAAGTAAGATGAAGTACATGATCAGCAGCCGAGAAAAGCCAAATAAACTTCCTATACATTTTTTTCACAAATATTTAGAGTCCTTTATCTTGTTCAATGATGAATTTTCAGCATCTTCCAAATATTTGATTGAAGAAATTGTAGAAACTTCTAAATTTTCAAATTTTGTTTTAGAATTATCAAATGTAGAAATTTGTAAAAAAATTCCAAATGATTTGGAACAAAGTGCATCACCTCAAAAAAGTGATGGAACAATGAAATAATGAGAATTTTTTGGTACAATATAGGTCTCTCAAATAGAAATCAAAGTTCAACAATCTGATTTGTAGTTTTCAGATCAGGAAAGTAGTTTGTGGACTATGGACTTCGATGGAGCTTTGGGAAAATAAGGGGATGGAATTGGAGTGTGGATTCACAACCCTGTAAATCAGTCATTAAAAATCCCTCCCAATGTTCGAATGTACTCCTACAAGCTAGCCTTCGAATTTTCAAACAATGAAGCTGAGTATGAGGCTTTGATAGTCGGTCTGAAAATTCTCAAGAAGTTGCGTGCAAAGAAGATTTATGTATATGGCGGCTTCGAGTTAGTGCTAAAGCAAGTTAAATGGGAATACCAAACCAAGAATCCAAGGATGCGAGCTTATCGAAACACAGTGCTAGACATCCTCAAGACATTTTATGAGTACACTTTAACTTGATTCCAAGAAACATCAAAGTTATTGTTGATTCTCTAGCCACTTCGACCAGCATGTTCAAAATTCCATTATATCCTAATAAGAAATATGAGATAAATATAAAACACCGCTAGATTTTCCCGTTCAGTATTCGAAATTATTTCAAGATGATAAACAGATCAACAACTTCTTGCAAACAGAAGAAGAGTTTGTAAATTCTCAAATGGACAACCAGTGCTATGAAGATGACCAAGAAATCCATGCAGCAGAGATGCAAGTGCTTCAGTTGAAAGATAAATCCATTCCAAGAGGTTTTGCACCTTTGGAAGAGATTTTTGATCAAGATTATGTTGCACACAAACCTACCATGTTACCAACAGAAGTGGGAGTGGAAGATCTCAAATTTGGCACTCCGGAAAATCCAAAAATGGTAAAAATTTCAAAATCTTTCAGAGCAGAAATGAAAGGTAAATATGCAGCCCTTATGTCTCAATTCTTTGATGTATTTTCTTGGGAATATTCAGATCTAAAATTCTATGATAAGATAATAATTCATCATACCATTCCCTTGAAGCTGAATCAGAAACCTTTCCATCAGAAGCTAAGAATAATAAATCCCAAGTTGTTGCCCTCTATCTAGAAGGAGGTAAATAGATTATTCATTTTTGGCATCATTGTGCCCCTTCATTTTTCAAATTAGATGTCTAATATACTGTGAGTTAGGAAGAATATGGGAAATATTCGCTTGTGCATTGATTTAGGAAATCTGAACAAAGTTTCATTGAAGGACAATTACCCACTACCGAAGATGGATGATATTCGAAAAAGGGTAGTTGGATCTTCTAGACTTTCATTTCTGGACGGAAACTCTGGTTATAATAAAATTCTTTTTCATCTTGATGATCAAGAAAATATAGCCTTCACAACACCCTGGGGTACCTTCATGTACGCCAAAATTCCTTTTGGATTGAAGAATGCAGGGGCTACTTTTCAGGGAGCAATGGACATAGCTTTCGCCAATGAAAAGGACGTCTTTATGGTCATTTATCTTGATGATATCATTGTTTTTTCCAAGACAGATGAGCTGCACTTGCAAAAGATGAAAATAGTCTTCGAAAGATGTAGAAATTTTGGCATATCGCAATTCCCAAAGAAGAGTATTTTCGCTATGGAAGAATGTAAATTGTTGGGCCATATCATATCAAAAGATGGAATTAGGATAGATCCTTCAAGGATTGAAGCAATTCATACCTTGGACTATCCTAGGAGTGTTGAGTAGGTAAATACCCTCTACAGACAGAGGCGATCCCTCTATCCCTAGAGTGGCTCTAGCAACAAGGGAACAAGCTCAACTTTCGGACTCCTAACTTATAAATGAAAACAAGTTAGGATAGATGACTTGCCTTGGTCCAACGCATTTGTTGTAGTTTGCAGCAACGATTCTCTGATATTTGTCTTCACACGTCACTGTCTTTCAGCGTTAATGTCCATGTACCTGCTCAAGGATCAAGTGAACGGTGATAGCATACGACAACATAATTTCATTTACAGTTATTCGATTTTTCAAGGAGAATCAAAAATTTTGCATATGATCGAACACAAAATTGGAACCAAAACACCAATCATGTATTAATGATAGAGAAAAGAAGTTTACAACCTTAATTCCTTAACATTGCAACCTCCTTCAACAAGTTCAGTCAAGTGCATCTCAAGCATTCTTCGGGGATCGCACTTTGTGAGGCAACGGGCCTAAACTCTCACTCGACAATGGATTCCTCTCTGCCTTATTTTTCACACCAACTATAGTAAGGACTATTCAACAAGCTGAAACCATGTGAGAAGGAAGTATTTATAGGAGAGGAGGAGGTGGTTTGAGATCCCTCATCAGGTGGAAAAGAGGTCCTATCCCTTTGGGGAGTTTCACAATTGTAGGAAAAAAGAATCCAAAGGGGGGATTTCGACTTTATTCAGTCAAACAAACCATAATGACTCTGCTCACGAAGTGGTTAAGCATGGAAACTTCGTTTCTATTTTAAAAAACTTTCCAAAAACAGCTCAGTGCGGGTTCCCCACTGAGACAGGGTGCCAATGGGCACTGGGCCCAGTGTTAATTTCTCTATAGGCGCAAGGCCATAACTTCCTACCAGCGTCGACCCAAAATCATATGCTTTTGAGAGCCTACTTGAGGAATGATCAACAGTGAAAATTTTCTTGACATGCCAAGGGATGCAATGACACTTTTAGCAAGGTATGAAAATACACAGAAGTCACTGAAATGGTCCTCCAATGTTAGGGATGGGGATTGCAGGGACGGTGACGAAATACTATGTAACAGATGCCCCCTAAAGCATGAGGTCCGAGAGAGAGGGAGGGGTGAAATTATTTATGAGAACATGCCCAAATCAAACACCTCCATCGGAAGACCTGCAAGAACAAGTAAAACTAATATCTCTAATACTTGAATATGTGGCATGGGCGCAACCATCCTTAATAGAGTACATATAAAAATAAGATCCGAGGTATGGACACAGCCATCCAGTAAGGAGGATCATCAAAATAGACTCAAGTATGGTCATATCCATCCAATCAGAATATTCACGCATATATTCATGATAAACCAAATCATCTCACCTCCTAGATTTTATCAGACAAAACCCGAGGTCTTACGCTCCATCTCGACCTCAACAAGTACAAATTCGAGCATGCGAATGATTGGGATAAAGTTGAACATGCAAGAAAGTCACCTGATTACCAACCAATGATGAAAGTTGTTAACAGGCATGAGAGAAACCACCAATAATTACAATGGTTCTCAAGGTACAACTAGTACAATCCACTGAATGTGAATAGTGAGCTTGAGTCAAACACCCACGAAATCACCCGATAAAATTCCAATGATGATAACCTGTCATCAAATGTGAAGAACTTGCCATTGAGGCATGCAATCTCTAAGGTACCGGAAGGGAGTCTCTAGATCAGCTTCCTGGATAATGAGATGAATTCGACAAGAAGTGACCTGGTCGAAGGAGGGCCATAATGTTTCCCACATCATCGACACGAGACAGAGGAATAAGATGATAGTGAATGAGGACTAAAAAGAGGTTCAGAGGTTGAAAAATGCAGAAGGAAACTTCTCTTGAACATAATGGTGACTCGACTCCAGAATTTGGCAGTATTTCACATCAAGGGATTTGTGGTCATGATGATGTGGTAAAGAGCTAATGAGAGGTCAAAACAGATAACCCAAACCCATGGGGGAAAAAATGACGAAATGGGATGTCCCCAATCCAACACAAATTGCAAACAAGTATCATGTTCAAGAGTGACATACCGCTGACACGACTGAGAATTGGTTCCATTTTCCCCCACCATTTCTGGCGAGTATCCCAATTATTTTTGGAAACAAGCTTGAAGGGGATAGCATATGCTTTTCATATAAGTTTTTCCTTCGGAAAAATCCATCTTAGTACATTTTCTGAGCCCTAGGAAGGAGGAACTCAGTTATGTCATGGTGACTATTTCCGATGTCATGTATGTTTTAACGACTCTGACAAAGGAAGAACTCAGTGCCTTTTCATGTTTAGAGAGTTTTAAAAGAAGCGGAAAACAAAACTCCAGCTGGTCCCTTTTCGTAGGTAGTCTCACAGATCCGAAAAGGTAGAAAACCATATCTGAGAGAACCTCTTAGTCACAATAGGCTAAGGTATTCCTTTTTCGTAAATAATCTATCCCAGCCCGAAAAAGGGGTAAACGTATACTCGGAAAATGTCGTTTAGCAGCCTTTAACGAGTTCAAAACGATAAGAGTCTCAGCAATATTTTCAATTTTCGAGTCAAAAAATAGTTGAAAGATGACTCTAGGGGGTGAATTTTTCGTGTTTTTACCAAGTCCAAAAAAGTAATAAAATATAACTCATTATTTCATCACCATCACGTTGAGGACCTGTTGCTGCACAAGAAATGCACCTAAAACCCATTTTTTGAGATAAAATATTAAAATAATCAAAAAATAAGCCCAAAAACCTAATTAGGGTTTCGAAAATTCTATAAAATGATAGAAATAGTAAAAATAAATTACTTTTCACTTTTTTACCTCTTGTGAGCATTTTTACCCTTTTTCACTGTGATCTTGGGGATCTGGTAGCGGACAATCCATGATACCAACCATGAATCCGCTTTCTTCAGGTGAGAGCTCATATCCTTGCCTGCATTTTGAATTAATTTTCATTTCCTTCATTTCAATTTTTCACATTTGTGGGGGAATTGTGTTCAAACTAGGGCATAGGTTCCGGGCACGGACTCGCGCCAACCCGCCTTATGATCCAGGTGGATATCGGTGGCCTCCCACCTATTCCATTTGGACCCGCAGCATCAATTATTTCAGTTTTTCAGCTTCAACACATCTTACTATTTATAGCAGGTTTTCGGGTCCTACACACCCGGAGCCATTTTGGGGCATTAATAATCCAGGTGGATATTGGTGGCCACCCATCGAGTCCATTTGAACCCCCACCATCAGTTATTTCAGTTTGTAAGTTTCGGCACAACTTACTATTTTTACTTGATTTTTGATTAAACTTCGGAGCATTTTGGGCCCTACCCTTGATCTTTTGGGGAAAAATGGAAACCTTATGGTTCCATGGACCGATGTTTCTCGTTCAAAAGTTGTACTCCTCGGAAAGATATTTCTAACGAGCTATTGAGCGTGTCAAACGGAGATCGGATGCCAAAGTTACGTCCCCGGGAAGTTGAACCACCAATTTACCCAAACAGGGCCCACAGTTTTGGCGCTTCATCTCCTACGGTTAGGGTTTTGGATGTTTCGGATTCTACATTGTTTCTCAACAATAAATAGGCCCTCGAGCCTCATTGTAAGACAGTTCAGGGGGCTGGGAGCCGATACATCTCTTCTCAGGGATAAGCGCTACCAGTGCCCTAGCTCGCTGCATCTCCATCATGTCTGCATTGTAACACAGTTCAAGGGCTGGTAGCCGCCACATCTCTTCTCAGGGATACGCTGCCAGTACCTAGCTCATCTATTTCCATTATGTCTGTAATAGGCCTACGAGCCTCAATGTAACACAGTTCAGAGGCCTGCGTACGCTACGTCTCTTCTCAGAGATACGCTACCAACGCCCTAGCTTCATTCCATTATGTTTGTAAGCTTATTGCAGTCATTCTTTTATTAATAAATTGAAGCATTATTCCGCTGCATCTCTGTATGTTCATGGTTATTTCTGTATTCTGTTGCGTTCCTGCATAAAATCCGGATCAGTGGTATCAGAGCGGGTCTGCTCTTTCTCTGTTTTTCTCTTCATGTCCCCAACGCGGCCAGGGTATAAGGAGTTCAACCTCGCAACCCCGACGACCCCCCATGGAGGAAGGAAAGAAAGACGAGGGAGCAGGAGATCCTGTCAAAATCTTGCTCGAGGATGCCCTCGAGAAACAGAGGAACGCGATGATGGACAATTTTTTTTTTTTTTTTTCAGATCCTTCAATGGCTGCCCAGCGGTGGCACATCTACATCCAGCACGGCTGCCAACACCAAGTTCAACAAAATCCCCCCTTCCCCCCCCATGGAGGAACTTAACGCAATGGAGACCATTGCTTTCTAAGGAGGGAGGAATGATCCAGGTGGATATCGGTGGCCTCCCACCTATTCCATTTGGACCCGCAGCATCAATTCTTTCAGTTTTTCAGCTTCAGCACAGCTTACTATTTATAGCAGGTTTTCGGGTCCTACACACCCGGAGCCATTTTGGGGCATTAATAATCCAGGTGGATATTGGTGGCCACCCATCGAGTCCATTTGAACCCCCACCATCAGTTATTTCAGTTTGTAAGTTTCGGCACAACTTACTATTTTTAGCATTTTTTTGGGTCTTAAACTTCCGGAGCCGTTTTGAGGCCCTAAACGATGCTTTTTGGGAAAACGGAGAGAAAAATGGGTCTATGGACCGATGTTGCTCATTCAAAAGTTGTACTCCTCGGACAGATCTTTCTAACGAGCTATTGAGTGCGTCAAACGGAGATCGGATGCCAAAGTTACATCCTCGAGAAGTTGAACCACCAATTTATCCAAACGGGGCCACGGTTGCTTCATCTCCTACGGTTAGGGTTTTGGACGTTTCGAGATTCTACATTGTTTCTCAACAATAAATAGGCCCTCGAGCCTCATTGTAGGCACGCCAAGGGGGCTGGGGGAGCGATACATCTCTTCTCGAGATAAAGGCGCTACCGATGCCACACAGCTGCCCCCATCTCCATCATGTCTGCATTGTAACACAATTCAAGGGCTGGTAGCCGCCACATCTCTTCTCAGGGATACGCTGCCAGTACCATAGCTCTTTTATTTCCATTATGTCTGTAATAGGCCCGCGAGCCTCAATGTAACACAGTTCAGAGGCCTGCGTACGCTACATCTCTTCTCAGAGATACGCTACCAGCGCCCTAGCTTATTTCCATTATGTTTGTAAGCTTATTGCAGTCATTCTTTTATTAATAAAATGAAGCATTATTTCTGCTGCATCTCTGTATCTATGGTTATATCTGTATTTTTTTGCGTTCCTGCATAAAATCCGGATCACCTTATAATTAAACAGGGTCGTGCCACTTAGCGTGATTGTTTTTAAAACAGTCTCCAACCGCGACCACTAATTTTGCTTGAAAATTCTACTAATCAGCCTGTTTTAAACCATTAAAAAGTGAATAATTGACTAATGAAAGCCCCTGTGATGATTTTTCAGGTGTGTGAAAGTAAAAATGGTGATTGAATGGAAGGAAAGAGAACACGGGGAGGAATATGAGCTTGCCATGGGAAAATTGAGATGCATGGATGCTCCACGAAACTGCGGGCTTCCAAAATTCTTCATAGCGCCATGTCTCCAAGCTCAACTAGAGTTATTACAGTATTTGATCAGCATATGGGACATCGATTGGGAAAAATTTGTGATTCACGATCAGGAGTTAGAGATTGAAGTATCTAACATATACTTTATCACTGGATTATTACAGAGGGGAGTAGCACCAATCTTGATAGGTACCTGGCCTACAATAGAAAACATGAGCATGCTCATAGATAAGGTCTATCAAGGGGCAAGGAACGGATCAAAGAGTAGGAAAGTGTATATTCAAACCATTCCCAATTTAGCGCTAAAATTAGTGTTGCACACCATCACTCCAGCGACTGGATCTCAAGCTCCAGATTAAGCCACAAAAACACAATTGCTACTTGTCTTAGATTGTATGGCCCCTACCATTTTCAACTGGGCGGAGGTTGTAATAATCAATCTGAAACTTCAACTAACAAAATGCGAAAACGGCAAGCTGAAACAGTTCGACTATGGGTCCATCTTGGTGCCATTCATCCTGGAATGGTTGCTAATCTTTCAACGTCAGGAGGTAATAGTCCCTGCACAACCAACATGGGAGCCACGGATGGTCTGTTGGGCGGCTTTTATGCCTAGAGTAGGAGGCGATCAACAAATTTCAAGGAGATCAGAATTCTTTGACTGGCTCTGCCGAAAACTTATTTTCGTGGAGGACTGGCCCTACACAGGCACGAACTTCATGGGTGATGTGGATCTCCCACTCCCAGAAGGAGAGGATTGGGATGAAGCATTGGTTAAGACTCATTTTTTGATTTTGATGAGTATTATGAATTTTTTTTATTATATATGTTCTGATGTTAATCCATGTATTTGCAGATGTTGGCCCAGAAAGAACTGCAGGAATGTCTCCAATAGCACGGAGGGTCCCTCATGATTTCGAAGCGGCCCCTCATGGTGAGGGAAGTGAGGAGGAGGAGATCGTACACAACTTGGAGGGACTCACCAATAGAATCCCAAATTGCGCGAGACTTGACCATGTTCCTCACGCATACCAGAGGCACACTATGGGCGTGTCTAACTGTTTCCACCGCTTATTGAGGCAGCTTGTGCATGCAGTGACATGATACCATGATCATCATGCTGATTAGACGCTTAGGCTTTTATTTTTGCATATCTTTTAAGAGACATGATGTCTCAGGATTTAACCAAAACACGCATATTTTTTGAACTTATGATGCACGTGGATGCAAACACTCGATATGTGTGTGTGTGTGTGTGTGTGTGTGTGTGTGTGTGCGCCTATTTTCCTATATGAATATTATTATGTGATGATGATGCTTTTACAAATTACGAAAATGTCTATCTAATACAATATTGGCTACTGTATCAGTTAAGGCATTCATTCATCTAGGAATATGCTGATATGTGATGTAATCAAAATTCCTTTCTAATAAACGAACACGTAAATACAACCTTAAGATTTGAGGATTTATAACAGAATAATGCCCATTAAGCTGAAGAACAACAAGCTGAGAGTCTAGGTTAACAATTAATGAACGAATGTCGAGAGCAATGGCCTTGGTTAAGAGTTCAATGACGGCACTATATTAAGTGACATTGTTCATTGTTCGTCCTAGACAAATACCTTGAAGGTCTATCAACTCACCATTAGGATTATAAATCACCCAGGCTGCGGAAGATATATTCTGGGTACTGCGAGAGGCACCGTCTATGAAACCAACATAAGGAGTGACAGACATCTGCACAGTAAGCAACAATGTAATAAGCAGGAAAAATTGCTTGCAAAGCACACCAAGCCAAAAAACGTACAAAAATGAAAAACACACCTATGTACAAAAGAACAAGCGCGAGAAAACTCACGCATAGTATTTTTTGAGATACAGCCCATTTTTGGGCTGATCTAAAGGATAACCTTCATAATCAATTAGCTCATAAACCCTGTTCTACAAAACGTGCTTAATGATATAGGGCCCATGCCACATGGGTTCAAATTTTCCTGCCCCCAGCTTATCATGAGCTTGGTCATACAAGAGTATGAGGTCTCCTTCTACAAAGGTACGAGGGGAAAATGTCTGATCAAAATGAGCTTTGACTCGCTTTTTTGTGCTTCTATGAAAAGAGCAGCAAAGCGGCGAGTTTCATCAAACCTCTCTAAATATAGAAGACGCTCTTCTTCTGGTGAGGTGTTAGGCAGGAATTTAACAGCTATCTTGATAGAAGGGATTTTGAATTCAATGTAAGGGTAGCTTCCAGACCATAAAAAAGTTGGAATGGAGTGAATCCGGTCACAACCCTCACCGAGGTTCGGTAAGCCTAGAGAGTTGAAAACAACATGAGATTCCAGTTGGACTTGTGCATCCCAATCGTAAGCTGAAGCATAGTGACTAGAACCTTCTTCACGGCTTCAACCTGGCCATTGGCCTGAGGGTAGTATAGCGTTGAGCTGTCGTGGCACAGACCCAACTTGGAAGTAAACTCAACCATCATGTAATGACGAAAATGAGAACCATGATCGGTAACAATGGCTTGAGGGACACCAAACCTGGTAATGACATGATTGAACAGAAATTGTGTGGCTGTCTTACCGTCAGTTGTGAGTGTAGGCATTTCTTCGGTCCATTTAGTGAAGTAGTCAATGGCTACAATAATATAAGCATGCCCCCCGGCCGAGTGAGGGTTACACGTCATAAAATCGATGCCCCACTTCACAAAGGGCCCAACGGTAATGACAGGATGGAGGTGTGTGGGTGTCGTGCGCATCTTGCGCTAGCAAATCTGGCAATCGTGACACTTACGGACAGCGACAATGTAGTCTTTAAATATGGTAGGCAAGAAATATCCATCACGAAGAATATTTTATGCAGTAGCATATCCAGACATGTGACCTCCACAGGCACCAAAGTATAAATCATTGAGGACTTTTTCAGCCTCCTCAAGAGTTAAACATTGGTGGAGAACATAATCAACTCCAATGCGGTATAGAGCATCTCTGACTATGTGATAAGGCTGTGAATGATGGCAGATGCGTCGAGGAGCATCCTTCATCAACTCAGATCAGAAGATGGAAGTCTGAAGATAGATGATGATATCACCATACTAGGGATTGAGGGTACTAATGAGAAAAAGGGTGTCGTCTGGAATGTGTTCCTCAGAACCAAATGGAGCAAAATCAAATGGGAGAGAGCAAATCAAATCAACAAAAACCAATGATTTCTTCGATTTGGCGGTAGTGAAATCCAAATCAAACTCTTGGAGGATAAAAATCCACTTTGAGTATTTTCCCCCCAACAATTGACGATTCAATATGTAGGTCATGGGGTTTCAATCTGAAATCATGGTTATTGTGCGTAGTATAATATAATGGCAAAAATGTTGGACAGCTTGAAAAGCAGCCAACGCCAATTTCTTGACATGTGCGTAACTTGTTTCAATATCACGAAGATTGTGAATCAAATAATAAATGACATGCTCATCACCATCATTGTCATCTTGCACCATAACCATGGAAATAGTGCTAATGTGGCAGCCAAATAGAGGGAGTAGTCGCGATGATAATTGGGAGGACACAAAAGAGGAGCATCGATAAGCAATGTCTTCAGTGCATCAAAGGATTTTTGGGCGATCTCATCCTAGAAGAACGGGACAGTTATAGGTCAATTTGGGCATCATTCCCAATGACCTAGTTAACTGGGCATCATCTCCAAGACCAATGAATAGGGTCTATCATCCACTATCATTTCAGTTGCTACATGCCCTAAGAAAAAGAACAAGACAAATCATTCAAGACTTTCATCTGTAAAGGTTTCCAAGATTTGAAGTTTATAATATATCATATGAGAACTCATCGACGCTGCCTCTAAAGGGACTAAGTGTGTTGCATATGCAAGTAGCCCAATGAAAGGTTTCTCTGAAAAGCACTTCCTGACATTCACAGGTGCGTTGGTCACATTGGAAGCGAAATTCTCATTGTTTCAGAATCTCCACTTGTCCAGTGCCTTCTAAAAGAGTTCACATGTGTCAAACTTTGAATCCATGTGTCCATTTTACATCTACAAGATTGGGAACATGTCTTTCCTATTATTGGAAAGTCATTGATTGTAAACTACCTTCAGCTCCTCTATAAATTGAGCATAGATCTTAGTATTTGGGAAGGAAGAATTTGAGTAGAGAAATGTTGGTGGAATTTCAATTGAGGAGTTGATTTGAGTGACATATTGCTAGAGATATTTGCATTGTGATGAGGCTGGGATGTTGATGGAGATGGTGACACCAAATCAATCACTGGGTTGTAACCTCCCCTTCTATCATTAATAAAGATTACTGCTTATTTTTCCCTATATGCATCTATATAAGCTTTGATTCTCCATATCAGGATTTCTTATTTGATGTATATGGTTTATGATTTATTGATTTATCTAAATAACTTGAATAGACATCTGTATTATTGTTATCTCTTGTTGTTTAGTGTTCATTCTTGCAAGAAATGTTTTGCACAACCGGCTGGAATTTGAAGCTACAGCAAAAGCGACAGAAGGAGATTTTGGAAGCGCTTGGACTCCAAGTAAGCTTCTTATTTCATTCTATGTGTATGTTTACAGTTAGGAAATATAGTTGTAAATTCGTTAACCTGTTGTTATAGATTAGCACCTATCTAGGGAAGAATGATTCATCAGTAATTCATAATTCTGCATAACAAATTGGCGACTCCACTGGGGAAATTACTCTTTATCCTAGGTGTTTTAGCCTCTGATTTTCTCTGTTTATTCACCCAGTAGTTGTTACTCACAAAGATTAGGCTTTTTGAAATCCAAATTTGCATTAGAATTCTGTTAGACAGTTGTGTTTTTCCTTAGACACTGCGCCCAACGCACTCTTGGACAAGACACAATGCTTTGCATAACATTGTCTCCATTTCAGATCTGCGTTGCAAAGCATTGTCTCTCTTTAAAGACTATGTTGCCTTCTGAAACCATCCAAATTCCCTTGAATTTTTCATTACAATTTGTTTCAGTTTGTTTTCTATTGTGTTTTGAAAATCCTGAACCTCATATTGACCAGTGAACCTATCTACGTCTTCCTCCTTTGAAATAATAGTTTGTTCAATGTTTGTTTAAAGCGTTTTTATTTATCATTGACGAATTAATTTCAAAGTACTTTCATTATCGCATTAGATCCATTTTCTATTGAAAAAATAAATTGTCATAAATTATTCGTTTCCTGATAGGAGAAATTGTTGTTAAATTCCTCATTTTTCCTTCAAAAGAGAAATTGTTGTTTATATTCCTCATTTCTCAAAAGTAAAAGGCATTTGTTTTTATTGATTTAGTGCACTTATTTTCTTTTCTACATTCATAACATTAAAGGAACTTAAAAGAAAAACCTGCATTTTCATGTAATGGTTTGTTTGTTTTGCAAAAGGAACAATAGGAAATCTGCATTTAGTTTGTGCTCATTGATTTGTTTTCTTTCAAATTGATTGCTCTTTCCCTCTAGTAGCTAGGATTTTCATTGAAAAAATTAAAAGTGAAATATTGCTTATCATTCTTAGTTTGCATTTTAGGAATTTCCAATACATCATTGCGGTGAACCTTTGAAAGGGAAATTGATAAACAAGAACAACTTAAATTTTATCTCAATTTACCTAACAAAGAATTGGAACCATAACGATAAAATTTAGAAGGTCTAGGCCAGAGACATGTTCCGACGTCGCAAAACATAGCAGTTGTCGTTAACTTGTTTGCGATACATTCTAAGTGTGATACCTCACTCAACGTATGTAAGTATATCATAGCTCATCCATGTACTTTCAGGTATATCAGGCGGTGTTACAGTACGAAAAGTAAAAAGGGGTGCTCTCACTGTGCGGTTTTGCATCAAACAGCGCTAATACGGACTTGGGCCTCCATGTGCCTTCGGGTATATTTTGGAGGAAAAATTTTAGGTGTTATCCATCCATAGTGAACCGAGTAGGCCGCCTTGTAAATTATGATACACCAAACACAGCATTCGAGGAGATTGCCTACCCGTACTTCTTGGTTCGCCAAGAGATATTCTGCAGTTCACAGTTTCTTGGTAAACCCTTTTGCCTAGTATTACCCTTTTATTTTATTTATTTGTTTTTGGTTAAAATAAATCAGTAATCATGGAAGAACAAAATCCTTTCCCCCATTGTTCATGTAAATTAGCATTAAAACCACCTTTACCGCCAGAAGTTACTTCTAGTAGGCGAAGGAAATCACGATATGTTGAATCAAGTACAATTCATACCTCTAGTGAAACATCATCTTCCCATAAACCAGAGTTAGCTCAAGTTGTTTCTACACATTCTGGTTCATCTACTGTTGTTGAAACGGAGTCCTCACAGCTACCCATGGTCACGATCCATCCAATCAGTGAGACCTACCTCTTTGACCTGACGTTGTTCAACCACAAATTGATCCAGGAACTGTCTCTTATTTTCCAGAACATCTAAATCCTGAAGTCGAACAACCGGAAGTTTTTCCTCCCTTGGTCATTCCACAAATTTCTGTAGCTATTGAGTCTCCCATATCACACAGTTAACTACCTGAAATATACTTTTGGCCTAACGGTGAAATACTTCCACCTGGTTTAATTACTATTGAAGAAATCCCACAAGACGAGACACCTTTAACTCCAACCCATTTTGGGAAGGACCTTTACCTGTACGAGTCTTTTCCTTAATCGTTACCATATGCTTTTGTTGATCCTGTTCCCATTCAAACTCCCGTCAATCTGAAAGAGTATACATTTTTTCAAGTAACCACGCCTGAACCAACATCTTCGGTTGGGCCATATGTTCCAATTACGTCAGTACCTGCCCTCGCTACCCCACCGATGTTTACAACTTCACCAGATTCATATTTCAATGGTGGCCCTATGGTCCCATCAGGTTATAAATCATTATCTAGAATTTACTCCGGTGCATCTTCAAAACCATGGTCTTTACCAATGTCATAATCCAGTATTCTAACTGGTAATCCTATAGTGAGTATTGAACGGCTTGATTCTTTATATACATCATCAGGTCAATATCAAGCCAGTCCTTCTGGGTCTATTCCTTTAAGTACCATATCAACTGGACTCCTAGCATTTGGAGAGAGATATTTTCCATCTTATTATCCTCCTCATGCTAGGGGACAACCTTTGGTCACCAAATATGACAGTACTCCGTCACTTTTTGGTCAACCTAATGTCGAAATGAATGTTTGTCAATGGCATCCCACTCTGCCTATCCAACCACAAATGGTTGTACACTCGTATCAACCAGTTCAACCTGTTACACCCATGTCATTACTGCTTGTTAATACATCTTTACCCTTGGTACAAAGTCAAAATGTTGTACAAAAACCTTATCAAGTGGGTCCTTCAACTCAATACCCTCAAATTTTGGGTCCATGGACTCCAAATCCTTCGGTTAATTTACAACAACCTGTATCCGGAATCATTTATTCACAAGTCGGTTTACCATTTTATGGGATGTCACAGTCACAACCTAGTTATACCTATCAACTGAATCCAGATTATCCTAATTTGGGTTATAACATTGGTGGACAAACCCCTTGGCAACCTCAGGTGCAAATGCCTCAAACTTCATTTCAACAAGTATCATATCCAGGTTTTGGTCAATAGAATCCTCAAGAATTTTCCTTTCAAAACAACCCCTATCTAGGTTACCATCAGCAAATTCCTTATGTTAGTTCTCAAATGCCTGTTGCTCAAGAAATTCCATCTTACCTTGTCTATGCTCAACCTGACCCTAATAGACAGTTGCCATTTGTTGCAACTTTAGAGTTACCAGATTTAAATCGGTTAACCAATGATCCAATCAACTATGCTCCTTGGTGGTCGATGATACCTCACAAGTTACCCTTGTATATTCCTAAGTTCAATGGAAACCTTGGAGAAGATTCGTTGACTCATGCCATGACTTATCATTTATGGTGTTCATCAAACTCCCTGAATGATGATTCTACTCGACTACGTGTTTTCAAGTGTATGCTCACAAGTCTGGCTGCAAAATGGTACATTAAGTTACCTAGAGCTTCTTTTGACAATTTCACTTCCCTAGATACTGTCTTTTTGACTCATTTCTAGCTACCCATCAAATATGAAACTAGAATAGAACCCTTGACCAATTTCAAACAGACTAATGCTACTTACATTTCTGATCATATTCATGAGTGACGTTGTCGTCGTAGAATGGTTGAGACATTTGTTCCGGATTATCTTGATCCAAGTGGATATTGGTGGTCACTTGCCTATTCCACTTGGGGCCCCACCATTGTCTCTTTCAGTTTTTCAGTTTTGGCACAACTTACTATTTTTAGTAGTTTTTTGGGTCATGAACTTCCGAAGCCATTTTTAGGCCCTAAATGACATTTTTTGGGAAAAATGGGAGCAACAGGGGTCCATGCACTAATGTTTCTCACTCAAAATTTGTATTCCTCAAATAGATATTTCTAACGAGGTATGGTTCACATCAAACAGAGATCGTATGCCAAAGTTACGTCCCTAGGAAGTTGAAACACCAATTTACCCAAATGGGGCCCATAGTTTTGGCGCTTCATCTCCTAGGGTTAGGGTTTTGGATGTTTATGGTTTTACACTATTTCTAAATAATAAATAGACCCTTGAGCCTCATTTTAACTCAGTTCAGAGGCCTGTAGCTACCACATCTCTTCTTAGAATAGCTACCAGCGCCCTAGCTAGTTTATTTCCATTTTGTCTGTAAGCAAATTTCAGTTCTTTTATATTAATGAAATGAAGTGTTATTTCCACTGCATATTTGTATTTATGGTTATATGTTTATTCTATTGTGTTCCTGCATAAATCTGGATCAGTGGTATCAAAGTGGTCTGCTTTTTCTCAATCCTTCTTTTCATGTCCCCAACGAGGTCTGGGTACAAGGAGTTAGGGCTTGATCTGGTGGAACCTTTGCAAGATCAGCCTCGCAAACCCTAACAGACGCCCATGGGGGATGAAAATAAAGATGAGGGAGTAGGATATCCTATAAGAATATTTCTCGAGGAGGCCCTCGAAAAACAAAGGAAAGTGATGGTGGATAACTTTGCCCAGATCCTTGAACGGCTGCCCACCGGTGGTGCATCTGCATCTAGCAGCCACTTTGGAGGTGCGACTCGCTTTAAGGTACAAGTAAATTTTGACATTCCCATATTTGAGGTTCAAATAGATGTAGATGTCATAGATAGATGTTTGAATCTATTAAAATGATATTTCTCGGTTCATGACTTTTCTAACTGAGAGAAGATTATTTTTGCACTCCTCAAAGCTACCCCCCATGTCAAGGACTGGTGGGAAACCTATTGTGAGAAAAAAGACAAGACAGAACCCTCTCTATTCTTGGTTGTACCCACTTGGAATTCTTTCCAAGATGCCATCAAGGAAAAATACTATCTCATGGGGAGCTATGAGGACAAGTACATTCAATGGACCACGCTGCGATAACAAAGGGATCAAGATGTGCATGAGCTGACGAATATGTTCCATACCCTGCACACAAATTTGGGTATCAAATATTTAGAGAAACATATGGTGCTAAAGTATCACAGTTGTCTGCACAGATACATTCAGGACAAAATTGAGTTCCTCAACATCTCCTCGCTTGGTACGACATACTGGTATGCTGCCAAGATTGAGAAGAAATTCAAATAGAAGAAGCGAGACTTTGGATCTGCGAATCAAAAGCAAGGGAAAAGTGCTCCCAAACCACAGAAAAAAGGACAGAGCCAAGGCATGGCAGCTCAAGACAACCTGTCAAATCCACAAGCAAATAAAAACACTACAAAGCCAAAGAAGGACACAGGAAAGTGGTGTGAGTTCCATAAGAGCTCCACTCACAACACAAGTGAGTGTCGGGCCAAGCAGTCGCTGGTGGCCGAGATGAGGGCTTCTGATTCAGATGCATGCTCTGACTCTAAATGAGAACCTAACAAGGGGAATGAAAAAGGGACAAATATTATTGATGCGAAGCCCAACACCATTGTTGCCACTACGAAGATCCAAAAGGAGGAATCGGAAGATCCAGAGGAAGATGAACGTCTCTTCCACTCCGAGACGTGGGTAAAGGGCTCCCCGATACAATTCATTGTCGAAAATGGGAGCCAAAAGAACCTCATTTTAGCAGACTTCGTGAAGCGGTTGGGCTTGCCGACCACATCTCACCCACATCCATACACCATCAGGTGGCTTCCCCAAGGATGAGATCTTCGCGTCAGCCAGCAGTGACGCCTTCCCTATAGAATCAAGCCCTTCATGGATGAGGTATTATGTGACATTGATCCTATTGATTTTTCTGATGTATTATTAGGAAAACCATACTTTTGGAAGCATCATGTTGTGTATGATTCTTGGCCTCATGCTATTATTATTACTTTGGGAAATAAGTTGTACATGATACCAGAGGTACCACCTCCTTCCGATATCTCTTTGGTTACTGCAAAACAATGCAGTAAGCTCATTTCCCAAACCAGGAAATTTTTTTCCTGATGATCTGCCCCCAGGGCAAGAAGAAAATTGTGGCCACGACCTCTAGACAAGGCTCCTCTGCATGACAACAAAAAATGGACAAGGTTTTGGAGGAGTACAGGGACATCTTCACCTCACCCACAGGGGTTCCTCTGCACTGTCAGTTCAAGCACCCGATTGATCTAAACCCAAGTGTGTTGCTACCCAATGGACCAATATATCGGCGCTCTGTTCTAGAGAACAATGAAATAAAGAGGTATATTCAGGAGCTGCTGCAGAAAGTTCATATCCGACCAAGTTCATCGCCCTGTTGGAGCCCGATCGTGTTGGTACAAAAGAAGGATGGAATGTGGAGACTCTGTATTGACTATTAGGTGCTGAACAAGATCATTGTCTGGAATAGGTACCCAATCCCATGGATTAATGACCTTTTGGACCAACTCAAAGGGGAAAAATATTTCAGCAAGATCGACTTGAAGTCTGGGTATTACTAGGTACCAATTGAACCCTCTGATTTATGGAAGACTACCTTCAAAGCCAAGGAAGGCCTTTTCGAATGGTTGGTCATGCCTTTTAGGTTGATGAATGCTCCTGTAACCTTCATGAGGTTGATGGATGACACCTTGCAGCCATTCACCAATTCATTTGTAGTGGTGTACTTGGATGACACTCTAATCTTCATCCAGACTTGGGAAGAGCACCTCCACCACATCCGACAAGTCCTCCAAACACTGTGGCAACACAAGTTGTGTGCCAGTTTGGATAAGTGCACTTTTGGCATGACCCAAGTTCAATATCTAGGATACATTATTGATGAAAGGGGGGTGCATGTGGATCCAACTAAGATCCAAGTCATTCTGGATTGGCCAGTCCCAACCACTATAACAGAGATAATTTCTATAGTAGGTTCATGTTGTGATTCTCTCATATCACTTGGCCCTTGAGTCAAGTCACCAAGGGAGGAGCGAGAGAAAAATTCTTTTGGTAGGAATATCAACAAAAGGCATTCACAGAATTGAAAAATTTCCTTTGTTCTGCCCTAGTGCTCACATTATCAAACTTGCAACAACCATTTGAGATCGAGATGGATGCCTCTGACTATGCTATTGGGGTAGTTCTTACTCAACAAGGGCATCCAGTGGCATATCACAATGAGACATTGTCTGACACAGTTCGCAAGTATCCCACTTATGACAAAGAAATGTATTCCATTGTTCAAGCTTGACGACAATGGAAGCATTACATTTTTGGGAAGGAAACAACAATCCACACAAACCACTGGCCCTTGCAGTTCATACAGACACAAGGGAAGTTGCAGAATGATCGCCATCAAAAGTGGTCCACATATCTGCAATAGTTTCATTTGAACATCAATTACAAGAAGGGTAGCACCAATAATGTTGCAAATTGCCTCAGCAGACCACCGATCATGGTGCTCACCACCATTCTCAACTCTTGTGGGCATGAGACTTATGATTGGCCACTTCTCTATGAGAGTGACCCAGAATTCAGCCACACATACAAGACACTCTTGTGGGGTACGCAAGTTCCAAATTTTCACCTCCAAGATGCACTTTTATGTCACCTGGGACACCTTTGTGTTCCTTCAAGCGAGCGTGCCAAGATGATATTGGAAGCACACTACAGTCGAGTTGCTGGGTATTTTTGGGTTGAAAAAATAGTAGCAGTACTGTAGAATTATTTCTATTGGCTGAACCTTCAAAAGTATGTCAGGAAGCACATCAGATCTTGCACTGCTTGTGCCATTGCCAAACTGACCATCAAGAAGAAAGGCCTATATACTTCGCTAACTACCCCTATTCGACCTTGGGAATCCATATCCATGGATTACATGTTGGGCATGCCTTCTACTAAGCATGGAAATGACTGTGTTTTCGTGGTCGTCGACAGATTCTCAAAGATGGCCATTATGGTAGCCTACAAGAAGAATATCACAGTAGAAGCCACTGCTAAACTCTTCTTTGAATGAGTGTGGGTGCACTTTTGGATCCCATAGTCTATCATATTAGAGTGGGATAGCAGGTTCCTCAGCACATTTTGGTTCAGCCTCTGGTCAATTCTGGACACCAAGCTCACCAAATCCACAGCTTTCCATCCCCAAAAATATGGCCATACAGAGGTCATCAACAGAATGATTGTACACATTTTGTGCATGTAAAATTCAAATCATCCACGCACATGGGATGATAGCCTCCCCTATGTACAACATAGTTATAACCAGGCTCTCCACAGCTCAACCGGCCACAGCCCCTTTCAGGTGGGCTTGGGATTCCATCCACTATGTCCCATTGACGTAGCCATGCCATTTGTGGCTACTTAGGCCGATTCGGCTCATGTCCAGTCTGAATTTGACAAAGCAAATAGCATCATCAAGCCCATTTAGCACATCTTCCAATAGGTTCATGACATATTGGACAGAGCCAATGCTAAGTACAAGTAACTCCATGATCAACATCGGGTGCCACACAACTTTCAGGTGGGTGACAAAGTGTGGCTACATTTGTAGGAGTGCCGATACGGGCCGTACACCATCACCAAGGCTATAAGGAACAATTCCTTCAAGCTCAGTATTCCACCATTCCTTGGTTTTCACCAGTATTCAATGTGGACCGCCTTCATCCCTACATCCCACCTCTATTGGACACCTCTGACATTGCAGAAAAACTCACACCAACAGAGTTAAACCCAGACTGCATGGAACAGGCCACCACAAATTGTATCATGGACATGCAAATCAAGAACACTCACCAACAAAAGATCCAACTATATCAGGTTGTCAAAGCAGGCCAAATCTTGCACCAAGGAAAGTGGTTCACCAGGGACCAAGTTCAGTAGAATATTCCTCATCTCATGGAGGAACTTAACGCAATGGGGACCATTTCTTCCTAAGGGGGGAGTAATGATCCAAGTGGATATTAGTGGTCACCCGCATATTCCACTTGGGGCCCCACCATTGTCTCTTTCATTTTTTTAGTTTTGGCACAACTTACTATTTTTAGCAGTTTTTCGGATCCTGAACTTCTGGAGCTGTTTTGAGGCCCTAAACGATGTTTTTTGGGGAAACCGAGAGCAGTAGGGGTCCATGAACCAATTTTTCTCACTCAAAATTTGTAGTCCTCAAACAGATCTTTATAACAAGGTGTGGTTCGCGTCAAACGAAGATCGTATGCCAAAGTTAAGTCCCCGGGAAGTTGAAACACCAATTTACCCAAATGGGGCCTATAGTTTTGGCTCTTCATCTCCTAGGGTTAGGGTTTTGGATGTTTAGAGTTTTCCATTGTTTCTAAATAATAAATAGGCCCTTGAGCCTCATTGTAACTCAGTTCAAATGCCTGTAGCTGCCACATCTCTTCTCAGAGATAGCTACTAGCCCCCTAGCTAGCTTATTTCCATTCTGTCTATAAGTAAATTTCAGTTCTTTGATATTAATGAAATGAAGAGTTATTTCCAATACATCTTTGTATTTATGGTTATATGTTTATTCTATTTCGTTCCTGCATAAATCCAAATCACAGCTCCTTGCTGAGTGGTTCATTAAGTCCCTGTTACCATCTATAACTGAGGATGTGGCTAAGGGTGGTGTCGTCACAGCCCTCGTGCCTAATATTTAGACTTGATTTATACTCAGTCTGGCACTCTCTATGAAAAAATTCCTAACGCACCGATATATAATTTTAATATTCCTCCTCAATTAAAGGACTCTCATGCCGGAGACGGCTTGATTGGCACTGCAAGCACACACCACACTACTGCATCTGATCCTGCTCCTACTTCCAAAATTAATGTCGTGTCATTTGACAAATGCAAAAGTGACAAGAAACTTGGAAGTAATAAAAAAGGGAAATATAATAAAAAGAAAACTTCTAACCCACAGGAAAGATCATTTGATCAATCATCTGGACCTAGGAAACCTCCTTATCCATGCATAATCTGTAATGAGAAACATTTTGTTAGGAATTGTCCTCACCGCATTGAAGTCTCAAAAATCATTAAGACTTCCCATGCATCACCTGTGTTTACAGACCCATTTCCAAATCCGGACACTAATATTATTTCTACGGATCTAGATTCTAGTTCGCAAGTTCTTATTTTATCCGTCACAAAACCTTCAACAGATATTTTGGTGTCAACGCGTAATAAATATTATGGTAGTCAGGCCACTAATAAACCTACTACCTTGACTACGAATCCTTCTACGGAATCAGTACTGCCTACTTCTATTCTTGAATTTACAATCAAGCCATCAAAGGGAGTAATTCACAAATCGACATATAATCCTCAAGCAAGAGCTGCTCAAAATTACAATATAGTTGAACATTTGGCTCAATCCCCTTCAGCTATGTTTCCTCCTGAGGTGTTACAAAATTTTCCCTCCTAAAAATAGGCTTTATTGTCAGCTATTTGTGGAATTGATCTAACTGATTCTAATCTTGTCGTCTTTAATCATACGGGCTACGTGCCGTAACTACCAGCAGAATTGGCATTCTCCATACAAGTAAATGTTCTCAATCACCTTGTTCATTGTACTATTATTGATGAGGGAGCATCTACGTGCATTATGTCTCTAAATTTTTGGAAGTCACTTGTCTCACCGCGCTTATCACAATCATCAATAATGTTGAATTATTTTGATGGACAAACATACAATCCTTGTGGTATTTTTAATAACCTGCATGTTGAACTTGGGGGAAAAATAGTGAATGTTGATGTCGAGGTTGTTGATGGACCCCTTGACTATAATATTCTACTTGGAAGGCCATGGGTATATGCAATGACTGCAATTGTTTCTACATATTTCAAAATGATTTCCTTTCCATATAAAGGTGTTATCATAGTCATTAATAAACTATCCTTCTTTGCCTCTGCTTCGCAGGTAACTGGAAGCATTCCGTTCATTCACATACCCCAACTAGAACTTCAGAACATTGGTGTAGGACTCTTAAAGGGTTCCACTCTTATGGGAACCTTTGCATTACCACCGCCTACTACATCGGCAGAAATTGCAAGTATATAGACCTGCTACATGATCTCTTCCACTCTATCTGGCTTAAGGGAGAGTACGAGTGATTCCGAAATTGATACGTTGGATGAGTTTCTGTCACCCAGCCCTATTGAGATGGAATGGCAATCAATATATCTGGCCTGGGTGGCGAATCTAAAATTAGCATTGCTGAGTGTTTGGGTTGATCATTCCTTAGATTTTGGTACTCCATCTAATCCATTTTCCTCAATGTTTTTGACAGATGAAAATACTTTGGAAGCTATGATGTCAGAAGGAGAACCATGGGAATATTATCATCATCATTCCATCTTCCTAATTATGAAGAAAACTATCTTAGTGAACTATATCACCCATCAATAAAAAAAGTCTTTTTGAATTCTTTACCCATTAATGCAATTGATTCTGAGCAAAACCTGTCAAATATTGAAGAAACCATTTCTATTGATATTTCGACCAAATCTGGCGTTGTAGAAAATATTCATGTCGGTGTATCTTGTTCTCCATCAGAACTTGAATTATATATCTCTCTATTTCATGAATTCTGTGATGTATTCATGTCGGTGTATCTTGTTCTCCATCAAAACTTGAATTATATATCTCTCTATTTCGTGAATTCTGTGATGTATTTTCTTGGTCTTACAAGGAAATGCTAGGCATAGATACTAGTATATTTGGACACACTATTAATATGTATCTTGATGTCAAACCATTGCTTCAACGGCTTTGTCTTGTTCATCCAAAAAAAGCCACTTCCATCAAAGCATAAGTTGAAAAACTTTTGCGTGTTGGTTTCATTTACCCTGTTCCGCTAACTGAGTGGGTTTCCAATATCATTCTTGTCATGAAAAAACAAGGAACCATTAGAGTGTGTGTCGATTATCGGGACATTAATCTTGCTTGTCCAAAAGACAACTATCCTACTCCCTTTATCGACCAGATTATTGACGATTATGTTGGATGCAAAATATTTTCATTCATGGATGGATTTTCCAGCTACAATCAAATCAATATCCGCACAGTGGATCAACATAAGACAAAATTCATTTGTCCCTGGGGCACATTCTCTTATAGGAAATTTATTTTTGGTCTAAAGAACTTTGGGGCAACTTTTCAGAGAGAAATGGATTATGCTTTCAATGACATCAAGCACATCGTTCAACCATATCTAGATGATTTACCAACACATTCACGAAATTGGACTAATCACCCGATGCATTTGAGAGCCATTTTATTACGCTACCGACACTACAAAATACACCTCAATCCACTTAAATTTTTGTTTTGTGTTGGTTCTGGTTGTTTGCTTAGATTTTTAGTCTCGAAAGAAGGAATTTGAATCGACCCATTGAAGGTTCAGGCCATTCTTGATTTTCCTGCGCCATCAAATTTACTTCAAATACAGAAAATTCAAGGAAAGGCTAACTTCCTAAGAAGGTTCATTCCAAACTACGAAGAAATGGCTAAAGGATTTACTCGACTCTTGAAAAATGGGGTTCCCTTCCATTGGGACCAAGTTGCACAGGCTTCTTTTGAAGCTGTCAAGGATACTCTTGTCCGAGCATCATTAATGTATCCCCTTAATTATCAAAATGATTATTTCTCATATATTGCCGCGGTTGAAACGACCATTTCTATGGTATTGGTCCAAGTATAAGATGGAATTGAACATCCGATCTATTATTTGAGTCGTAATCTCAATGATACAGAAGCTAAGTATTCATACGTAGAAAATCTTGCCTTGGCAGCTGTTCAAGCTATCCAAATATTTCACCATTATATCCTGCTCTGAAAAACCATTGTTGTTTCGGATTACAACCCCATGACTTGTATATTATCATGTCAATTTCTGGGGGGGAAATATTCAAAATGGATTGTCATTTTGATTTGGAATTCATCAAATCCAAGTCAAAGAAGTCTTTAGTTTTGGCTAAACTTCTCTGTGATCTTCCCTCTGATAGTACTGCAACTACATCAAAACCATCAATTCCTGAGGAGTCTCTGTTTCTGATCGGATCATATAATCCTTGGTATGGATATTTCATCATTTATCTCCAAAATCAAACTTTTTGACATGATACCTCTCGCTCTGAACAGTGACGTATTCGATACCAAGCCAAATATTATCTGATCGTCAGCGATACACTTTATCATCGTGGTGTCGATACAATTTTAAGGAGGTGCCTCACTCATGAGGAGGTTGAAAATTTTTTAAATGATTGTCATGTTGGGGCTTGTGATGGAAATTTATTTGGATACTCTACCACGTAGAAGATAATCAATGTCGGTTACTTTTGGCCTAGCATTTTTCGAGATTGCACTCTCGTGGCCAGAAGTTGTCATGCGTGCCAGATTTTTTATCGTAAAATCTACAAACCGCCAGCACCAATGCATCATGTTGTATTTGTGGGACCATTTTCAAAATGGGGTATTGACTTCATGACCTATAACCCTCATTTGTCTGGGGGGCATGGTTATATTATTGTCGCAGTCAACTATTTTACCAAATGGGTCGAAGCGATGCCCACATTCAACAACACAGGACAGACAGCTGCACTGTTTTTCTTTAAACATGTTATTACATGGTTTGGGGTCCCACAGGCTATAGTTACAGATCATGGGAAGTATTTTTTCAACCACATGATGACTGAATTAACTACCAAGTTAGGATTGTCACATGATAATTCTACTCGTTATTATCCACAATCAAATGGACAAGTTGAAGCTATCAACAAGATTCTTAAATGTATGATTCAACGAATGATAGGAGTTCATAAAATAAATTGTCATTTGATCCTATACTCTGCCTTGTGGGCATACCGAACCTCGGTGAGAAACGTGGCTGGATTTACTCCTTTTCAATTGGTGTATGGTCTGGAAGTTATCTTACCAATCCAATGTGAAATACCATCATTAAAACTTGCAATCGACTTGTTACCTAACACCTCAGAAGAAGAAGAGCGTCTCCTTAACCTCATCCATCTTGATGAAATGCGTCGTGAAGCCCAATTGGCCAATGAAGCACATAAGAGACGTATAAAGACGCAATATGACAAAAATTTCCAGCCTCGCATGTTCTTAGAGGGCGACTTGGTCCTTCTTTACGATCAAGAAGCTGATGTAATGGGTATAGGAAAATTTGAGCCATTATGGCATGGCCCCTATATTGTCAAAATATTTCTTGCTAATGGTGCCTATGAGTTGGTTGATTATGATAGAATTCCATTGGCGCAGCCTAGAAATGGGTTGTATCTGAAACGTTACTATGCTTAATCATGAGCATAGTAATATTTTGTACTATATTTTATATATATGTTGTTGATTTTCATTCACTATATTAATTTGATTTTAGAGTTTTCTTGATGTTAGTAATCCGCTTTGCATTTCATCGCAGATGTTTGAATCTTCGAAACCATTTGTTGGATATGCTGATGGTGCTAGTTGTAGTACGCATAATCTATCTTCTGCAGCGTGGGCCATTTTCGCTCCGAGCGGTGAGTTAGTGAGTTTTCAAGGGATTTGTATTGGTAGATCAACAAACAATATTGCTGAGTATAGCGCGTTGATCAATATTTGGTATTAACCGTGTCATCATAAGGTTAGACTCACATCTTGTGGTATTACAACTTACTAGTGTTTATACTGTTAGAAATCCAACACTACATAGATTGTTCCTAAGATTTCGAATTTTGGAAAGACATTTTGATTTTATTCAATATCAACACATTTCCATAAATTTGAATACATTAACTGATTCATTAGATAATCAAGTTTTGGACAGACATTTGCAACATATGTAAATAAAACATTCACATTGTTGTGTAACCAGCTTCAAAAATAGAAGAAAAGAGATATCAACGCCTTATAAATAAGCCACTACGAGGGGGAAACCTCCAATACATTACATAAATGCACAATTCTTGGATGATACAATTTACAAAACCTCCTTTCTATATATAGGAGTCCATGGGGCCATAATGTAATCCTAGTGGGCCACAATGTAATCCTAGCCGACCTAACAATAATAATTTAAGGGCACAATAATAACAAAAATGGGGGTTACAAGGGTACAATAATAACAATAAGGGGTTTACACTAACAATAATAAGGGACTATACTAGTGATATAGGGACCTAACATGCCCCTCTCCTTCAAAAAAGTGTTGTCCTCAACGCTTGAGTAGCTCCGGGTGCTTCTGTATAAAATTCTCATCCTCCCATGTAGAATCTTCAGTGGGTAAGTTCTTCCACTCGATGAGATACTCTGAAATTGATCGATTCTGTAGCTGTCGAGTTCTTGTTTCCATGACCGCTTCAGGTTCCAATATGATTTTTCCTTCCTCATCAAGTTCTGGCAATATTGTTTGAACTGGAAGATTTTCACCTATAACCTTTTTTAAGCATGAAACATGGAAAACCGGATGTACTCGCGAAGAAGCAGGAAGCTCCAATTTGTATGCCATAGAACCAATATTTTGCAACACCTTGTAAGGACCATAGTACTTTGGTGATAATTTATTATCCTTCTTACCTTGCTTGAGGGACATTTGTTTGTATGGTTGTAGCCGTAAAAATACCCAATCTCCTACATCAAAACTTCTCTCGCTGCGATGTTGATCTGCCTTTTGTTTCATTCGATTTTGTGCCAAATTCAGGTTATCCTTTAAGAGTTGGAGAACTTCTTGCTGATGCTCGATGTGATCTTCCACCGCTTGAACCTTCGAATTTTCCCTTAAAGATGATGTGATGGATGGTGGATGATATCCATAAAGTGCCATAAATGGGGTCATTTTTGCTGCAGTATGGAAGGAAGTGTTATACCACCATTCAAAGAGAGGTAACCACTTGACCCATTGTGTTTGTTTATCAGATACAAAACAACGAAGATATCCTTCCAAACATTTATTTACTATCTCAGTTTGACCATCGTATTGAGGATGATAAGATGAGCTATGAGCTAATTGAGTACCCAAACAAGAAAATAACTCCGTCCAAAAATTTCCAGTAAAAATGGGATCTCTGTCGCTCACAATAACCTTTGGGTTTCCATGTAGCTTTTGAATTGTGTCCATAAATGTAGTAGCAACCGTAATTGCTTTAAATGGATGAGATAATGCACAAAAGTGTGCATACTTGGTAAGTCTATCAACTACCACCATGATGACACTCTTTCCTTCGGACTTAGGTAAACCCGTGATAAAATCCATTGAAATCTCCTCCCAACGTTGACCTGGAATGGATAAAGGTTGTAGAAGTCCTGGGGTCTTAATTGTTTCCACTTTATTCTGTTGGCAAACCAAACATTCCGCCACAAACTTTCGAATATCAGATTTAAGGCCATCTCAAAAAAATTCTTTCTTCACCCTGTGGTAAGTTTTTAAAAATCCTGAGTGTCCTCCTAAAGGAGAAGTGTGCAATTCCAGAAGAATCTTTTGTTTTAGTGGGGAATTCTTACAAAGATATAAGCGATCTTTGTACCATAAGGAATCATTTTTCCAACTAAATGTATCAGATGTACTAGGATCTTGCTGCAACTTTTGAATGAGTGTCCATACATCTTTGTCCTTCTTCCATTCATCTCTTGCTTCGGTTATCCAATCTGGCTGGATAATAGAAATGGCACAAAGCAATGCTTCCACCTCTTCATTCTTTCTTGAGAGTGCATCTGCAACAACATTAAGCTTTCCTTTTTTGTAGATTATTTCAAAGTCATAACCCAACATCTTTGTGACCCATTTTTGCCGCTCTTCTGAAGATAGTCTTTGTTCCAAAAAGTGTTTAAGACTATCATGATCAGTTTTTACCTTGAAGTGTCTTCCCATTAGGTAAATTCACCATTTCTTTAGTGCATGCAGTATTGCTAACATTTCCTTCTCATAAATAGGTTTCTGTAAATACTTTCCTTTGATTGGACGACTTTCAAAAGCAATGGGTCTTCCTTCCTACATTAAAACTGCACCAATTCCATTTCCTGAGGCATCACATTCCACAATAAGGTTTTTGTGAAGTCTGGCGTAGCTAAGACCGGTGCTAGGCACATTGCCTCTTTAAGATGTTCAAAGGCCTTAGTTGCTTCAGGAGTCCATGAAAATGCATCTTTCTTCAATAATGTTGTTAGAGGTGCTGCTATTCTCCCATAATTCTCAACAAACTTGCGATAATACCCTGTTAACCCGAGAAATCCTCGCAAATTCTTTATGGTTGTGGGGACTTTCCATTCCTTAATGGCTTTAATTTTGTTAGGGTCTACTTTCACACCCTCGTGAGATACAATATGACCCAAATATTCCACCTCTTGTACTCCAAAGAAACATTTGGATTTTTTTGCATATAATTGTTTCTCCCGCAATAGTTTGAGCACCTTGTCAACATGTTCAACATGATCCTTCCAAGACCTGCTGTAGATTAGTATATCATCAAAAAATACTAGCACAAATTTTCTAAGGAAGGGTTTGAAAATGGAATTCATCAACCCTTGAAATGTAGAAGGTGCATTGGTAAGACCAAAAGGCATGACCAGAAATTCATAATGACCCTCATGAGTTCGAAATGCTTTTTTTGGAATATCTTCAGTCTTCATTCTAATTTGATGATATCCTGAACGAAGATCCAACTTGGTAAAATAAATTGCTCCATGTAATTCACCCAATAATTCATCAATCACAGGAATGGGAAATTTATCTTTAATGGTGAGCTTATTGAGCTCCCTATAAACTAGACCCATGCGCCATGATCCATCCTTCTTGTGTACCAATACTACAGGAGCAGAGAAAGAACTTTGACTAGGTTGAATTATACCCGCCTCTAACATTTCTGCAATCATACGTTCAATTTCGCTCTTTTGGAAGTAAGGATATCTATAAGGCCTCATGTTTGGAGGAACACTTCCTGGAATCAAATGAATAGCATGATCATGATCACGAATAGGTGGGAGTCCTTTGGGAGTTTCAAACACCTTGGAATGGTTGTCCAAGACTTGTTGGAGATCTGCAGAAATAGATGATTTTGATGTCGGAACTTCTAGTGAGCATAATTGTGCAATTACGCCTCGTTTTTCTTTCTTTAGAAGCTTTGTCATGACATTAGAGCTTATTATCCTTCCCGGCTTCCCTTCAAAACCCCGTAATTCGACTTCCTTTCCTTCTGAAAAAAATTTCAAGAAAAGTTCTTGAAAATTAAAAGCTACCGTCCCCAAAGATTGTAACCATTGTACTCCTAGTACAACATCAGCACCTCCCATAGGAATGGAAAGCCTTGGACTAGTCAATACATATTCCCCCATGGTTAGCTTGATATTATGGCATTTCCCAGAGCAATTTATAGTTCCTCCATTTGCAACCATCACTTGGCATTCTGGTGTTGGGTATAGGAAACAATTTAATTCCTTGGCTACCTTACAATGAATAAAATTATGGGTGCTACCTGAATCAATCAACACTATTACCTTTTTCTTCTTGATCTATCCTGCTATCTTGAGAGTTTGAGGAGTGGTAATTCCTGCCAGTGCATTACATGATATGGTCTGATTCATTTCTTCCTCTTCTATGGCTAGTTCCTGGTGTGTATCCTCTTCTTTTTCATTTTCTTCTTCTTCTTCACAATCTATGTAAAATAATTTCTTTTCAGCACACTTATGACCTTTAGTGTATTTGCTATCACAACTGTAGCAAAGCCCTTTTGCTCTTTTTTTCTTCCAATTTTTGTGGTGTCAACCTTGTAGGTTGTGGAAATCTAGGCGTAGCAACACTTCCTTCTTTATAGAATTGAGTGGTAGGCTTCCTTGTCGCCATAATTTTACATTCAACTTTTCTTGCCAACCTGAATGCCTTCTCTAATGAATCAGGTTCCAACACACGAACTTCATGTTGGTGTTATCCTTTAGAGTACCTATGAAGAGATCAATCCTGTGTTCCTCTGGAATATCAGTTACCCTTATATTCAATTTTTGGAAGTCCTCAATGTGCTGCCCCACTAAACCCTTTGTTTGAGATTTATCAATTGGCTAAAGAAGGTGTTGCTCTTTGTATCCTCATAATGTGCTATCATTTCCTCCGTAAAAATTGACCAAGTGACAATTTTTTTACGGAAGCAAAGCCATTGATACCATACAAATGTATTTTGTTCTAAATGTAAAGTTGCAATGCGTACCTTTTGTGTGTTTTGCACGTTATGGAGATCAAAATATTGCTCCATCCGTAGTATCCATGTTACAGGATCCTTTCCATAAAACTTCCTCATATCCATCTTTGGAATATGGTGGTTCTTCCCGCCAACATTAGAGTTTATGAAATCACAATTAACATTTATTTTGTTCTCATCATGAGGTTCTTCTACTATCTTTTCATCATTAGGAAACCTTTCTTGTATCAACTTTGTCAAACCTTCCATGTCTGATTTTAGAAAATTCTTCATGTTTTCCATTTTCTCATCGATCTTAGCTTCCATGTCATCCATCTTAGATTCCATGCCAGCCTCCATGCCATCCATCTTAGCTTCCACGCCTTTCTTCAAACCGTCCATCTTCACTTCCACGCCATCCATCTTAGCTTACATGCCTTTCTTCAAACCGTCCATCTTCACTTCCACGCCTTTCTTCAAAACTTCCATTTCATTTTTTGTTGCTTTTTGTGAGAGTGAAATTTGTTGCACTTGATCTTGTAATTTTGATAGATCATGTTGCATTTCTTCATCTTCATGAGCCATAGTAGAGCCTTCTGAAGGCTTAATGGTGTTGAATTATTTTTAGGAGGCATTTCAGAACCCAATAATGATATATATTCCACAATATGCCCTTGGAATCAATTCAAATCGATTCTTCAAACAAGACTTATGCAATTTGGAAAAACAATTCACACATTTTTCTTGCTTTTGAGGAGCTTGATATTGAAATTGAATTATCTCTCGTAATTGAAAATCTTCAATATCTGGAAATTCAAATTTCTGTAGTAGCCCTCTGAAGCTTCTTTCAAATGCCATAGGTCTGATCTAATTTGGATTCCCCAAGACAAAGTTGTGTCCAATCTCCCACAATGACCTAATTCTGGACTGGTTCAGTAGAGCAAACTTGTAGGACTTTCCACATGTCATTGTTTCGTCCTTTGTATCTGAAATTGATAGAAAAGAAACTACAGTATGTTTACTTGCGATCACTATTAACAGCACTCAAATCTACTACCCAGAGAGAGAGTTATTGAACTTTTCCCACGATCACCTCTTTGAGATGAAATTCAGGAGCCTTAAAAATCACTACCTTCCACAGATCATATCTCAAACAATATTGTGAACCAAGCTCTAAAATTTTTTGACAAATTTCCTCAGGATTTCAGCTTCGCACCATAAAAATTTCAGATTCTGAACCTTCGTAGAAAAAAATTTATAGCAAAAATTCCACGATGACCTGTTTAGGAGCTTGAAAAAATACCTAACTTCCACAGATGATATCTCCGAAAATATTGCGAACCAAGCTCTGAAATTTTTCAAAAATCCGCCTCAGGATTTCAGCTTCGCACCCTAAAAATTTTAGCTTCTGAAACTTCGTAGAAAAAAATTTATAGCGAAAATGCCACGCTGACTTGTTTGGAGCAGCGAAACCCTAGAATCCAAAGCTCTGATACCAAATGTTGTGTAACCAGCTTCAAAAATAGAAGAAAAGAGATATCAACGCCTTAGAAATAAGCCACTTCGAGGGGCCAACCTCCAATACATTACATAAATGCACAATTCTTGGATGATACAATTTACAAAACCTCCTTTCTATATATAGGAGTCCATGGGGCTATAATGTAATCCTAGTGGGCCACAATGTAATCCTAGCCGACCTAACAATACTAATTTAGGGGCACAATAATAACAAAATGGGGGTTACAAGGGTACAATAATAACAATAAGGGGGTTACACTAACAATAATAAGGGACTATACTAGTGATATAGGGACCTAACACACATCATTGAATAGGATTGCACAATAAACATAGGAAAACGCTGAAATCATATAGACAAATAGTTATAGGTTTTTACAAAATTTGTGCCCAAGACACATTGGTCATCTGACCTCAAAATGTATGCAAAATGTCAAAGTAAACTAGTGGTGCTCGTGGTAACATGATATACATATAGCTATCCTACGTAGTAACCGCATCCAGTGACTAGGAACCCCAATAGTGTGTCACTGCAGTCGCATGGGTAACTCTTCAATCCTTCAATCTGGAATCCTGAAGGTCAACCCCTCTATGTGCTTCCGAAGCTCAGCCAAAGTCTCGGCCATATCAAGATCCTAAAGGACTGCTCTCCCGACAGCCCTCTCTGCTGGCGCATCTGCCTCACGCTCCAATTCCTCTACTGGTTGAACATGACCAACATCTGCATTACATCAAACTTTTAGTTTGATGTAACAAAATCAAACATTTGCATTACATAAAAAATTTAGTTTAGTCCTGGGAAAACATAAAAATACAAAAATATTGTATAAATCTTAATAAAATCAAAAACATGATCAAAACATTCTTACTCATTGCACCCCACTGAGCACCTTCTGGTAATGCTAAATTTGGATCTCCTCGGAAATCAACGCCTACATATGCATACTCATCAATGGCAACAATCTGTCACCAGAACCGGGCAAAGAACGTAGTCGAGAACACAATGGTAGATTGGCCTACATGCCTACCCATGAGTTCTACCCATCTCTACATCCGCAGATCTCTAGGATTAGACAAATCCAGTGTCACATGTTGTGGTTGCATCAGTGGAATCCATTCGAAAGTGAAGGATGTTGTGTAACCAGCTCCAAAAATAGAAGAAAAGAGATATCAACGCCTTAGAAATAAGCCACTTCGAGGGGGCAACCTCCAATACATTACATAAATGAACAATTCTTGGATGATACAATTTACAAAACCTCCTTTCTATATATCGGAGTCCATGGGGCCATAATGTAATCCTAGTGGGCCACAATGTAATCCTAGCCGACCTAACAATAATAATTTAAGGGCACAATAATAACAAAATGGGGGTTACAAGGGTACAATAATAACAATAAGGGGTTACACTAACAATAATAAGGGACTATACTAGTGATATAGGGACCTAACATGCCCCTCTCCTTCAAAAAAGTGTTGTCCTCAACGCTTGAGTAGCTCCGGGTGCTTCTGTATAAAATTCTCATCCTCCCATGTAGAATCTTCGGTGGGTAAGTTCTTCCACTTGATGAGATACTCTGAAATTGATCAATTCCGTAGCTGTCGAGTTCTTGTTTCCATGACCGCTTCAGGTTCCAATATGATTTTCCTTCCTCATCAAGTTCTGGCAATATTGTTTGAACTGGAAGATTTTCACCTATAACCTTCTTTAAGCATGAAACATGGAAAATTGGATGCACTCGTGAAGAAGCAGGAAGCTCCAATTTGTATGCCATAGTACCAATCTTTTGCAACACCTTGTAAGGACCATCGTACTTTGGCGATAATTTATTATCCTTCTTTGCTTGCTTGAGGGAAATTTGTTTGTATGGTTGTAGCCGTAAAAATACCCAATCTCCTACATCAAAACTTCTCTCGCTACGATGTTGATCTGCCTGTTGTTTCATTCGATTTTGTGCCAAATTCAGGTTATCTTTTAAGAGTTGGAGAACTTCTTGCTGATGCTCGATGTGATCTTCCACTGCTTGAACCTTCGAATTTTCCCTTAAAGATGATGTGATGGATGGTGGATGATATCCATAAAGTGCCATAAATGGGGTCATTTTGCTGCAGTATGGAAGGAAGTGTTATACCACCATTCAGCAAGAGGTAACCACTTGACCCATTGTGTTTGTTTATCAGATACAAAACAACGAAGATATCCTTCCAAACATTTATTTACTATCTCTGTTTGACCATTAGATTGAGGATGATAAGATGAGCTATGAGCTAATTGAGTACCCAAACAAGAAAATAACTCCGTCCAAAAATTTCCAGTAAAAATGGGATCTTTGTCGCTCACAATAACCCTTGGGTTTCCATGTAGCTTTTGAATTGTGTCCATAAATGTAGTATCAACTGTACTTGCTTTAAATGGATGAGATAATGCACAAAAGTGTGCATACTTGGTAAGTCTATCAACTACCACCATGATGACACTCTTTCCTTCGGACTTAGGTAAACCTGTGAAAAAATCCATTGAAATCTCCTCCCAACGTTGACTTGGAATGGATAAAGGTTGTAGAAGTCCCAGGGTCTTAATTGTCTCAACTTTATTCTGCTGGCAAACAAAACATTCTACCACAAAATTTTAAATTTGAGATTTAAGGCCATCCCAAAAAAATTATTTCTTCACCCTGTGGTAAGTTTTTAAAAATCCTGAGTGTCCTCCTAAAGGAGAAGTGTGCAGTTCCAAAAGAATCTTTTGTTTTAGTTGGGAATTCCTACAAATATATAAGCGATATTTGTACCATAAGGAATCATTTTTCCAACTAAATGTATCAGATGTACTAGGATCTTGCTGCAACTTTTGAATGAGTTTCCATACATCTTTGTCCTTCTTCCATTCCTCTCTTGCTTCGGTTATCCAATCTGGTTGGATAATAGAAATGGCACAAAGAAATGCTTCCACCTCTTCATTCTTTCTTGAGAGTGCATCTGCAACAACATTAAGCTTTCCTTTTTTTTAGATTATTTCAAAGTCATAACCCAACATCTTTGTGACCCATTTTTGCTGCTCTTCGGAAGATATTCTTTCTTCCAAAAAGTGTTTAAGACTATCATGATCAGTTTTTACCATGAAGTGTCTTCCCATTAGGTAAGTTCACCATTTCTTTAGTGCATGCAGTATTGCTAACATTTCCTTCTCATAAATAGGTTTCTGTAAATATTTTCCTTTGATTGGACGACTTTCAAAAGCAATGGGTCTTCCTTCCTGCATTAAAACAACACCAATTCCATTTCCTGAGGCATCACATTCCACAATAAAGGTTTTTGTGAAGTCTGGCGTAGCTAAGACTGGTGCTCGACACATTGCCTCTTTAAGATGTTCAAAGGCCTTAGTTGCTTCAGGAGTCCATGAAAATGCATATTTCTTCAATAATGTTGTTAGAGGTGTTGATATTCTCCCATAATTCTTAACAAACTTGCGATAATACCCTGTTAACCCTAGAAATCCTCGCAATTGCTTTATGGTTGTGGGGACTTTCCATTCCTTAATGGCTTTAATTTTGTTAGGGTCTACCTTAACACCCTTGTGAGATACAATATGACCCAGATATTCCACCTCTTGTACTCCAAAGAAACATTTGGATGTTTTTTCATATAATTGTTTCTCCTGCAATAGTTTGAGCACCCTGTCAACATTTTCAACATGATCCTTCCAAGACCTGTTGTAGATTAGTATATCATCAAAAAATACTAGCACAAATTTTCTAAGGAAGGGTTTGAAAATGGAATTCATCAACCCTTGAAATGTAGAAGGTGCATTGGTAAGACCAAAAGGCATGATCAGAAATTCATAATGACCCTCATGAGTTTGAAATGCTGTTTTTGGAATATCTTCAGTCTTCATTCTAATTTGATGATATCCTGAACGAAGATCCAACTTGGTAAAATAAATTGCTCCATGTAATTCATCCAATAATTCATCAATCACAGGAATGGGAAATTGATCTTTAATGGTGAGCTTATTGAGCTCCCTATAATCCGGACACATTCGCCATGATCCATCCTTCTTGTGTACCAATACTATAGGAGCAAAGAAAGAACTTTGACTAGGTTGAATTATACCCACCTCTAACATTTCTGCAATCATACGTTCAATTTTGCTCTTTTGGACATAAGGATATCTATAAGGTCTGATGTTTGGAGGAACACTTCCTGGAATCAAATGAATAGCATGATCATGATCACAAATAGGTGGGAGTCATTTAGGAGTTTAAAACACCTTGGAATGATTGTCCAAGACCTATTGGAGATCTGCAGAAATAGATGATCTTGATGTTGGAACTTCTAGTGAGCATAATTGTGCAATTACGCCTCGTTTTTCTTTCTTTAGAAGCTTTGTCATGACAATAGAACTTATTATGTTTCCCGGCTTCCCTGCGATACCCCATAATTCAAATTCCTTTCCTTCTGAAAAAAATTCAAGAAAGTTCTTGAAAATTAAAAGTTATCGTCCCCAAATATTGTAATCATTGTACTCCGAGTACAACATCAGTGCCTCCCATTGGAATGGAAAACATTGGAATATTCAATACATATTCCCCCATGGTTATCTTGATATTATGACATTTTCCAGAGCAATTTATAGTTACTCCATTTCAGCCATCACTTAACATTCTCGTGTTGGGTATAGGAAACAATTCAATTCCTTGGCTACCTTACAATGAATAAAATTATGGGTGCTACCCGAATCAATCAACACTATTTACCGTTTTATTCTTCATATGTCCTTCTATCTTGAGAGTTTTAGGAGTGGTAATTCCCCGCCAAGCAGCATTACACAATATGGTCGGATTCATTTCTCTTTCCTCTATGATCGGGTCCCTGGAGTATATCCTCTTCTTGTTCATTTTCTTCTTCTTCTTCACAATCTATGTAAAATAATTTCTTTTTAGCACACTTATGACCTTGAGTGTATTTTCTATCACAACTGTATCAAAGCCCTTTTGCTCCTTTTTCTTCCAATTGTTGTGGTGTCAACCTTGTAGGCTGTGGAAATCTAGGCGTAGCGACACTTCCTTATTTATAGAATTGATCGGTAGGCTTCCTTGTCGCCATAATTTTACATTCAATTTTTCTTTCCAACCTGGCCTAATTAATCAAAGTCTACAAAAAAAATTGAACTTCATGTTGGATTTTATCCTTTAGAGTGCCTATGAAGAGATCAATCCTGTGTTCCTCTGGAATATCAGTTACCCTTATATTCAACTTTTGGAAGTCCTCAATGTGCTGCCCCACTAAACCCTTTTGTTTGATATTTATCAATTGGCTAAAGAAGGTGTTGCTCTTTGTATCCTCATAATGTGCTATCATTTCCTCCATAAAAATTGACCAAGTGACAATTTTTTTACAGGAACAAAGCCATCGATACCATACAAATGTATTTTGTTCTAAACGTAAAGTTGCAATGCGTACCTTTTGTGTGTTGTGCACATTATGGAGATCAAAATATTGCTCCATCTGTAGTATCCATGTTATAGGATCCTTTCCATCAAACTTCCTCATATCCATTTTTGGAATATGGTGGTTCTTCTTGCCAACATTAGAGTTTATGAAGTCATGATTAACATTTTTTTTTTTCTCATCATGAGTTTCCTCTACTATCTTTTCACCATTAGGAAACATTTCTTGTATCAACTTTGTCAAACCTTCCATGTCTGCTTTTAGATCATTCTTCATGTTTTCCATGTTTTCTTTCATGTCATCCATCTAGCTTACCATGCCAGCTTCCATGCCATCCATATTAGCTTCCACGCCTTTCTTCAAACTTCCATTTCATTTTTTGTTGCTCTTTGCGAGAGCGAAATTTGGTGCACTTGCTCTTGTAATTTTGATAGATCATGTTGCAATTCTTCATCTTCATGAGTCATAGTAGAGCCTTCTAAAGGCTTAATCGGTGTTGAATTATTTTTATGGGGCATATTTTAGAACCCAATACTGATATCTATTCTACAATATGCCCTTGGGATCACTTCAAATTGATTCTTCAAACAAGACTTATGCAATTCGGAAAAAAAAATACACACCTTTTTCTTGCTTTTGAGGACGATATTGAAATTGGATTATCTCTGTGATTTCGGCACTTCAATATTTTAATTTTAGTACCGACATATCCCTCTAAATTATCTTTCGAATGCCACAGGTCTGACCTGATTTGGATTCTCCAAGACAAAGTTGTGTCTAATCTCCCACAATGACCTAATTATGGACTGGTTCATTAGAGCAAACTTGTACAACTTGCCACATGTCACTGTTTTGTTCTTCAGCTCTGAAATTGATAGCCAAGAAACTACAGTCCAAGTGCTTGCAACCAATTTTTATGGCACTCCAATCTGATTCTCAGAGAGAGAGTTATTAATATTTTCCCACAATCACCTCTTTGAGACAAAATTTAGGAGCCTAAAAAAGCAATACCTTCCACAGATCATATCTCCGAAAATATTGTGAACCAAGATCTGAAATTTTTTGACGAGTTTGCTCAGGATTTCAGCTTCGCACCCTAAAAAATTTTGATACTGAACCTTCATAGAAAAAAATTTATAGCAAAAATTCCACGATGACCTATTTATAGCAGCGAAACCCTAGAATCCAAATCTCTGATACCAAATGTTGTGTAACCAGCTCCAAAAATAGAAGAAAAGAGATATCAATGCCTTAGAAATAAGCCTCTTCGAGGGAGAAACCTCCAATGCATTACATAAATGAAAAATTCTTGGATGATAAAAATGACCAAAACCTCCTTCTATATATAGGAGTCATTGGGCCATAATGTAATCCTAGTGGGGCCACAATGTAATCCTAGCCGACCTAACAATAATAATTTAAGGGCAAAATAATAAAAATATGGGGGTTACAAGGGTACAATAATAACAATAAGGGGGTTACACTAACAACAATAAGGGACTATACTAGTAATATAGGGACCTAACAAAGGATATAAGGATCAAACCATAACTGAAATTATTCTTCCTTTCTCCGTTTGCTTTGTTCAATTGATCCTTTATCTGAGAAAGAACAGCTTCAGACCATTTGACTACTGTTGGCTCCAAACACTCTAGTGCATACTACATATACGATATATTCGCTAACATATACTACATATACGATGTAGTGTAACAGTGCCAGCAAGTTTTGCGATTGTGAAAAGGATAGTACTCAAAGGCAAATCCCTAACATACCAGATGTTTATATTTTTGTCTTTGCTTGGCTCTTCCCCTGGATAAAAATGTTGCAAAAAATAATCTCTTATAGTCCCTCCTCCAACAATAGACCCTAAGAGTGAAATAAGCAAGCCTCTCCTCGAAAAACCTATAATAAATTATACATCCTCAATTGTTATGGGAACCACTTGGTTCTTAATATGAAATGCTTCGATAGCTAGATCCCATGCTCGAACTAAGAAATCCAAGAGTTCCATTTGTTGCCTCATCCCTAAAAACTTGAATTACTTAAGCATTCCACAATCTCTTAGGGTCTTATTGTACCCGGATCATTTAGGTAAATCATATCATGTTCTTCATGTTCTCTTTCCCTCCATGAAATCATCATTGTAATCCGATGGAAACCTAAAATACAACCATAAGAACCATTAGATTCCATTCAATGCAAAAATTTAGGCAGATTTTGGGCATAATGCAAAAAAAAATAATATGGATTGCACCCAACGCATTCCCTAACTAGATACAGTGTGTTTTATATGCAAGTAGCCTTCAATTCATTTGCTATGCAATGGAGGTTTCGACATCCAAGGGTGCATTTCCCTCTTTTTGGGAATAATTTACCCTAGGGACCTTAAAACCCTGAAAATTTATAGAATTTGGAAATGAAATGATTACTAAAGGAAAGAGGAGGTTCATGGTACTAACCTGGATCAAACGGCAACGAAATCCGTCCACAAAAACGATCGCAATCAACAATTGAATTTTGGGGGAAAAATCAGGTTCAAAGCTCCAAAATGCAAATGGTAACTTTGGAATGGTAAAAATGAATAATGAAACTACTTTTAATAGTCATTTAATTATTTAAAAATTACATTCGTTGTTGTGACTATATTTTTATTATGTTTTTATCATGAAACATGTATTTTTAATCCATTTGATGTTGCTCTGAAACAAGTCCTACAACTGACGAATAGATTAGTCGTGTAGATTTATTTCAAGAATTATTTGACCACAAAGTATACTATTTTTCCTTATTTTTTGAGCTTTGTTAAAAACGAAAAAGGATTTGAAGTGCACTTTATCTCTTATTCGAGCTTCTATAATAGCGAAAAAGGAACCCCTAGAGTCTTCTTTCAGCTCTTTTCAGACTCCAATAATGTGAAAATATTGTCGAGCACTTGTCTTTTCGAGCTCGTAAAAGTAAATTAATTGATATCTACTCGGTATAAGTTTAACCCTTTTCCGGACTGAGATAGATTATTTACGAAAAAGTAATACGTTGGTCGAACATGACTAAAGAGGTTCTCTCAGATATTATTTTACACTTTTTTGAATCTGAGCAACAACTTTACGAAAAAGTGCTTTTGGAGTTTTATTTCGTCCTCTTTTTTAAACTCTCTAAATATTAAAAAGGATCAGGTTGTCACTGTCGTTAAGCTCATTAAAACAAAAATAGTGATGTGCTTGTCGATCATGGCAAGAATCAAGTTTCATTCATCGCTAGACTCGTTAAATTATTAAATAGCGATACATTATTCACCTGAAGGGTTGAATTATAGATCAAGCAAATGTTATCCTCCTCAAGCTTGTTAAAAAATAAAGAGGTACTAGTCGACAAATTATCAGGGAAAATTTGGGAAAGCGAGCAGAATTATTTACTGTATCAAGTCGCTCTTGAACATGACACTTCACTCCATCACCGTGAGTATTTGGGTTGGGTAATATTCTTGACGGTTCATTCATACCTATGGTTCATCATACCTTCACTTCGGTTTTGGGTCAATGCTGCCAACTCATCTCAGTGTCGCCGATATGTTCAAGAGAAGTCATCTAGTGAATACTCATCCTTCTGCAATACTCATAAACGTTCATTCTCATGACTGTCATCCTTGAAAATTTCTATATCAAGTCATATCTTGTCTCTAAAATTAGTATCTCCCATTTCGTAATAAGGTGGCTTCTTGTCGATGAAAAATCACTATCTAGGAAGTTCACTTAGAAACATCTGATTCCAGTACCATGAGGCTTGTTACAGCATCGACAAGATCCTCGCTTCTGGACTTTCAACTGAAATTTTTTGTTTGGCGTTTGACATCAAATCATCTATTCATGCCTGACGAAATGTACTGCAGTACCTTGAGGGCCATTAACATTAATGGTAGTTATCTCGCATTTGTTAACAGCGCACATCATTGACTGGTAATAAAGCGATGTCTTTCCATGTTTGACTACAAATCATATATTCACATGGCTAGAATTGTACCCGAATGATCGAGTGAATGAGATAAGAAGACCCCAGATCTAGTTTCATCCATCCAGACTATGATTTCAGGATCATTGTACACATCATTTGTATGGTGACCTTCCATACAGATCATCATCCAAACATGGGCCTATATTTGTAGGCATGTCTGTATTGGGCAACGTTCTAATGTAGATGAATTTTTGAATTTTGTACATGTTATTAGATTGTTTATGTGTTGAACGTGGGAATGGTTACCCTTAGCAATTATGATCAAGAGGATATATCATGATGTAATGTATTGTAATATTGATGCAAGTCGACACTCTGCTTCATCTCCAGCCCATCACAATGTAAAGCATTTCAATCAAAATACTGTTACTATTATTCTAACTTCATGCTCTTGGGGGAAATTTTTTATAGGTCAATTTGGGCATCATTCCCAATGACCTGGTTAACTGGGAATCATCTCCAGGATCAATGAATAGGGTCTATCATCCCCTAGCATTTCAGTTGCTACATTCCCTAAGACAAAGAACTAGACAAATCATTCAATACTTTCATCTACAAAGGTTTCCAAGATTTGAAGTTTATAATATATCATATGAGAGCCCATCAACGCTACTTCTAAAGGGACTAAGTGTGTTTCATATGCAGGTAGCCCCATGCAAGGTTGCTCTGCAAATCACTTCCCGACATTCACAGGTGTATTGGTCACATTGGGAGCGAAATTCTCATTGTTTCAAAATCTCCACTTGGATAGTGCCTTCTAGAAGAGTTCACATGTGTCAAACTTCGAATCCATGTGTCCATTTTACATATACAAGATTGGGAACATGTCTTGCCTATTATTAGAAAGTAATTGTTTGTAAAACTACCTTTAGCTCCTCTATAAATTGAGCACAAATCTTAGTGTTTGGGAAGGAAGAATTTGAGTAGAGAAATGTTGGTGGAATTTCAATTGAGGATTTTATTTGAGTGACATATTGTTGGAGATATTTGCATTGTGATGAGGCTGGGATGTTGCTGGAGATGGTTAAACCATGTAATGCTCCCAATTTTTGCAGCTGATGGGAACATTGCATTTTAATTTCAGTTTGCTTTATTCATGAATAAAAGTATGTGAAGGAGGTTTACTAAACTCCTAAGTTAAGAATAAATACATACCCAATGTGAAAGGGGAAAAATCTGGGCTATTATATTAAACACCCCTAAGTGTGAAAAGGGGAAATTCATTTGCATGGGTCAACTTGGCCCCACCTACAGCGCAGTTTGGAGGGAAGCTTATCCATCAAGCACAACGTACTTCTAGAAGAGGATCACATGTGTGAAAGGGGATAAGTTGAAAAAGATGGTTTATGGTTTTGGCAAGCCCTCATGTTATAAATAAAAGGAGAGGCAGCAAGTAGAGGTTGTTGATGTTATTTCAAATTTGAGGTTGCTTGAGCAACTCTAGTCTTTTGGTTGTTTAGCCTAAGGGAAGAGGATTTCCTGTTTAGGAATCCTCTCTCCTTCCATGGAGTAGCTCTTTGGAGGAGATTGTGGTGCATCTCTCCAATATCCGGCATTATGGCTAAGCTACATATCTATAGTAGCGCTGGTCCTGTTAAGGGTTTTGCAGCTGTTTGTGAGTTGCAGCAAGTGGGGGAACTAGATCTACAAGATCTGGTTGTTTAGAGGAGATTTCTCTAAGGGAGGGCATCTTGTGACCACCTGGAAGAGGATCTTACTCTCATTTCACTTTCAGATCTGTAATTCTAATTTTTTGTATCAGTACATTCCAGCTACTGCGCAGTCTCTTCCTTATACTGTGTTATTTTCATGTACATGCTTCATGTTGTCTAGATTTCTTGTTGTACTTTCTCTCTGGTGATCAAGGCTTGCCTCTCCCTTTGAGATTTGTAAAGTAGCTTGCTGATCTATTCATGTTAAGATATGATATGTAATGTAATGAAGTCATCTTCAGAAATATCTGAATTTTTCTGCAGTTCAGTGTATTAAAAGCTAGATCTACAAATTGTTATGCATTATTTTGATAAAACCCCAAGGGGATCTTGTTAAGAAGGCTAAGTAGTATCCAGATCTGGTATGGATCTTATGTTTTAGCCATTTATCAGTTGTAGATCTGAATATTAACCTGCAGCAGCTGAAGCTCCTCATATAAAACGTTGTCAAGTCTTTCTGCAGCTTTTCCATGTGTTTCTGCTATTATTTCTGAAGGATTTTTGCTCTTGCTTCAAGTAAATCCAATGCTTCTACAAAGCTACTTCATTATAGATATACTTTCTTGTTTCCATACTATAATATGAGCTTAATGACTGATTTCCAGTTTCTTCCTGTAGAAACTGCACAATTCCTGAAGGAGGGTTTCTCCATTAACCCTGCTCTCTCCTTTAGCTGATTTTCAACTAGTGTTGATTGTGGGAGATCTGTTTAAGCCCTCTAAACTCATTTTTTTTTTGCTGAAACTCTACATGGAGGTCCCAAATATCCTAAAATAAGGGAACCCAGCCCTGGTCTACATTATTTTTACATTTTCTTGCTTATACAGCGTCCTCCTTGAGCCTATTGCAGATTTTCCTAAGAGTGGAATAACCCGCTTCTCACTTATTTGGTTTTTTCTTCTCTTTGGATCCATTCTTTAGATTTGTAGATATAATGTTCCCAAGGGAAAAAAACTCCAATAGGATTTTTTCATTCCCACATTTTTTGTGTTTCATCAGTCTTCTATAGACAGAGTCTAGAATGGGCTAGGAAGCCTCTGGTTTTCATCCTCCCCTTAGAGGTGATATAGTCAGTAAATGCCCTACTATTCTATCTCTGGTTTAGAATTTTCTGGTGTTTTTTCCATGCTACTATGATTTCATAGTGGAATATCTTAAGATATTCCCTACTGAGCCTATTTTTCCCATTTGGAACATTACAGTGGTATCAGAGCATGATCTTTGGCATAGCCTGTGAGATCAAGATACCAGTGAATCAAAGAGCAGAAGCAGAGAATAGTTTGATGGATCAGATGAGATTATTCTCATCATTTTTAAAAGTTAAGAAGGGCCTCTCCCAAGAGGTGAATCAGAAGAGAGAAATAAGAAGCATCGAGACTCCTAGAGGGTTTCGAGAAGAAGCAAGTTGCAGTAAGAGCTGCATGAGATTTCAAGAAGAAGAAGGAAGCCCTAGCACTTCCTATCAGCAAAGAAGAAGACCAGAGGATCCAAGATCTCCTCATAATCTGCTATGCCCACTTTATTTGAAGAAGGTGAGAGGTATATTAATGAAGGAAAGAGATGCAAAGAAACTCCTAAAGGGTTTCAAGATGGAGAGGAAGAGCCATACACTTCCTGTTATCACAAGGCAGAGAGAATGACTAAAGAAGAGATCTCATTGCTTCTTTTCCAAACATTGAAGAGTATTGAAGAAAATCTCAAGGGGTTTGAGAAGGAGAGGAAAGAGATGAGCTACAAAGAGACATATCCCAAGGGAACAAAGGATAATGTCAATCTTGTCACTTTGAGCAAGAGATCTTCATTTTCACTATCTGCTGCTAAGGAGCTTGCATCTAGAGAAGAGGCACTTGCATCTTTGCAAGGTATTCTTGAGTTCTTATCATATGGGATTCCATGCATGAATCTGAAGATGCATGAGGAGGAGAAGAAAGATTACAACGCTGGTGTACCTGAAGAAAGGAGGCTATCATTCTTACCAGAATTTGGAGGCATCATTGGTCCAGATGTAGGAACTCTTTTGCTCTGTCAAGAGGTTCCCAGATATCAATTGATCCAAGGTATGCATAATATTTCAGCAAATATTATTTCAAGATCTATGCATAGCCAAGGGTTAGATCAAAGTGCTGATTTGAAGCAAATACATATCACAGCGTAGAGGACCCTTGATCTAATCAAGGATAAGACTGGAATCTATCCCTATGCATCATTTTTGAGCTGCATTCGATCTCTTGGGTTGATATGTAGGGTCTCAAGAAAATGGATTAGTACTATCCTATGTTCAATGGTTGATTGTAATATCAGCAATGACACTTGCTTTGAGACAGTGCATGCATCACTTTGCAGATCTATAGCGTTGTCACTTAGTGGCTTTGACAAAGAGGCTTCATTATTCTTGGAGCTTTTTGAAGGTATTGTTGTAGATCCAAAGATTCACTGGTTTTGGAGGATCATACATGAAAGGAAGGTCTCACTAAGAGATCTCAACAAAGATGCATTTTAGTATTTCATGAGATGAAAATTTCTTTAGTGGGTTCGAGGAGATGGTATTCTGCAAAAGGAGAATGCCATGATTTTGCAACACATCACTCAACTTCCATATTTGAGTGAGTGGATGAGGATGGTGAGCAAGGGGTCATATGATCACTTGCAGACATATGTGGACCAGCAAGCTTGGTTACAATGGTTGCTCCTATCACTCTCCAAAGGTACCTATTTTTCTGATCTATGCCTTGAAGAATGATCATGGGATGAATAAGGAGGCATGGAAATGCTGGTTGCTTGGGGGTGAGCATGTTCTCTACCCAAATATTCTCATTCTCTTATCTCATGCTTGGTGCATCATTAGTAGATCATATGAAGAGGAAGCATGGATGATGTGGTTGTTAGGAGGAGAGTTGAACATCACAAAGTTAAATCTTATGTCCATCTATTCACCTATGCTTGAAGTATGTCTCATATGTCCACGTGCATTTCAGTTGGAGGTATATTTCATGCATGAAATTTGGCTTGGGAGGAGGGATGACTCCCACATGATGTGGTATGAGGGAGCTTGCTTGTACTGTGTTGATGAGGCATTTTACATGTTCATCATTGTGTTGTTGCTCCAATATCCACATGTTGATGAGGCAAGAAGGTTGCAAAGTCCTTGTTGCTATGGATGCTTTTGGGTGAGTGTGGTTGCTACCCAATAGCTCATTATTTTCTAAATCATGCCTTGGACTTCGTTGTTATGTTGCGGAAAAAGAAGTCATGTACAACTTAGTTTCACTTGAGAAGGTAAGGCCACCACATGACAACTCCTATGTCTATGTGTTTGCATGGTGTGAAACTTGGCATGATCATCTCAAGATGTGCATTGATGATGGTACTTTGTATTGGGCTTATGTGACATATCATATGTCCATTAGCATTGTTTGGTTTGATGATGCACATGAGGAGGAAAGAGGGCAGAAAGATCCTTTTTTTCTTTGAAGCTTTTGAATGAGTATGTTGACCACCCCATGACTCATAATTTTCTGGTTCATGCCTTATGTAACAAATATAACTTGCAGCAAAGAAGGCATGCACATCATCTTTTGGGAAGCATGGCTTGTCCATCTTACATGGAGGAGATGAAGGATGGTAGCAAAGGGCCTTGCAATGGTGGTTGATTTTGGGAGAATATGGTTTGACAGCTTTTGTTTACCCATATTACTCCTTTCCTTCTTCTTTTGCATAATGCTGGAATGATCGATTTTGGGTCCAACAAGGCCAACAAGGATAAGAATGGAGGCATAGCAATGCTTATTCAATTTCTCAAACATGGGATGGAGGAATTTTCTGCATGATGAAGCTTTTCCTTTGTGGGAGGAGCTACCTTACTTTATGTCTCTCATGTGCTTTTGATGGTGTTGGACATCATGTATTTGTCATCTTGTGCTTCATGGTAAGAGGAGGACATCTAACCTCACAGTTGGAGGTCATCTCATGCATTGGTAGAAGACAAATTTGGAGCCAAACATACATAATATATTGCAGCAAATGGAGGGAACCTTCCTTATGTGGGTGCCATTTGGAGGGGGTATATAATTTGCATCTACAATAAAGAGTTGCTTGAGGGCAAGCAACATTTTGTCGGGGGAGACTATAATGTTCCTAATTTTTGCAGTTGATGGGAACATTGCATTTTAATTTCAGTTTGCGTTATTCATGAATAAAATTATGTGAAGGAGGTTTACTAAACTCCTAAGTTAAGAATAAATACATGCCCAATGTGAAAGGGGACAAATCTAGGCTATTATATTAAACACCCCTAAGTGTGAAAAGGGGAAATTCATTTGCATGGGTCAACTTGGCCCCACCTACAGCGCAGTTTGGAGGGAAGCTTATCCATCAAGCACAACGTACTTCTAGAAGAGGATCACATGTGTGAAATGGGATAAGTTGAAGAAGATGGTTTAGGGTTTTGGAAATCCCTCATGTTATAAATAGAAGGAGAGGCAGCAAGTAGAGGTTGTTGATGTTATTTCGAATTTGAGGTTTCTTGAGCAACTCTAGTCTCTTGGCTGTTTAGCCTAAGGGAAGAGGCTTTCTTGTTTAGGAATTCTCTCTCCTTCCATGGAGTAGCTCTTTGGAGGAGATTTTGGTGCATATTTCCACTATCCGGCATTATGGCCAAGCTATGCCTCTATAGCAGCGCTAGTCCTGTTGATGGTTTTGCAGCTGTTTGTGAGTTGCGGCAAGTGGGGGAACTAGATCTGCAAGATCTGGTTGTTTAGAAGAGATTTCTCTCAGGGAGGGTGTCTTGTGACCACCCGGAAGAGGATATTACTCTCATTTCACTTTCAGATCTGTAATTCTAATTTTTTGTATCAGTACATTCCAGCTACTGCGTAGTCTCTTCCTTATACTGCGTTATTTTCATGTACGTGCTTCATGTTGTCTAGATTTCTTGTTGTACTTGCTCTCTGGTGATCGAGGCTTGCCTCTCCCTTTGAGATTTGTAAATTAGCTTGATGATCCATTCATGTTCAGATCTGATATGTAATTTAATGAAGCCATATTCATAAATCTCTGAATTTTTCTGCAGTTCAATGTATTAAAAGCTAGATCTACAAATTGTTATGCATTATTTTGATAAAATCCCAAGGGGATCTTGTTAAGAAGGTTGAGTAGTTTCCAGATCTGGTATGGATCTGATGTTTCATCCATTTATCAATTGTAGATATGAATATTAACCTACAACAGCTGAATCTCCTCATATAAAACGTTGTCAAGTCTTTCTGCAACTTTTCCATGTGTTTCTGCTATTATTTCTGAAGGATTCTTGCTCTTGCTTCAAGTAAAACCAATGCTTCTAAAAAGTAAATTCATTATAGATCTGATTTCTTGTTTCCATACTGTAATATGAGCTTAATGACTAATTTCCAGTGTCTTCCAGCAGAAACTGCACAATTCCTAAAGGAGGGTTTCTCCATTAACTCAACTCTCTCCTTTAGCTGATTTTCAGCTAGTGTTGATTGTGGGAGATTTGTTTAAGCCCTCTAAACTCATTTTTTTTTGCTAAAAATATGCATGGAGGTCCCAAATAGATAAAATAAGGGAACCCAGCCCTGTTCTATATTATTTTTACACTGGCTTGCTTATACAGCGTCCTCCTTGAGCCTATTGCAGATTTTCCTGAGAGTGCAATTTCCCGCTTCTCACTTATTTGGTTTTTGCTTCTCTTTGGATCCACTCTTTAGATCTGTAGATCTAAGGTTCCCGAGGCCAGAAAAATCCAAGAGGAGTTTTTCGTTCCCACATTTTCTATGTTTCATCAGTCTTCTATAGACAGAGGAACAAACCAGGAAGCCTCTAGTTTCCATCCTCTCCTTAGAGGTGATATAATCAGTAAATACCCTACTAGTCTATCTCTGGTTTAGAAGTTGCTGGTGTGTTTTCCATGATGTTGTGATTTCATAGTGTAATATCTTAATGCATTCCCTACTGAGCCTATTTTTCCCATTTGTAACATTACACACCAAATCAATCACTGGGTTGTAACCTCCACTTCTATCATTAATAAAGATTACTACTTATTTTTCCCTATATGCATATGTATAAGCTTTGATTCTCCATATCATGATTTCTTATTTGATGTATATGGTTTATGATTTATTGATTTAGCTAAATAACTTGAATAGACATCTGTATTATTGCTATCTCTTTTTGTTTAGTGCTCATTCTTGCAGGAAATATTTTTCACAACCGACTGGAATTTGAAGCTGTAGCAAAAGCGACAGAGGGAGATTTTGGAAGTGCTTGGACTCCAAGTAAGCTTCTTATTTCATTATGTGTGTCTATTTATAGTTAGTAAATATAGTTGTAAATTCTTTTACCTGTTTTTCTAGATTAGCACCTGTATAGGGAAGAATGATTTATCTGTAATTCATAATTCTGCATAATAGGGACGCATTTCTTAAGTAATCGCGTGAAGTCTTTGGCTACTTCAGCTTAGTTTGGTATAATCGGCACAGGAAATTAGCTTTCCCTTGTAGACTCTACAACTAATGTAAAAGTAAGGGGAGGGGAGTTTGATAATAGCTTCAACCTTGAGGGGATCGAGACGAATTCCATCGTTAGAGACGATAAACCCTAAGAGTCTATCGGAATCAACGCAGAAGACACACTTATGTAGATTGAGCCAAATTTTATAGCATCTACAGTGAAGAAATATTTGATAGAGATGATCTAGGTGGTCCTCACACTTAGCAAAATGATTCGGAAGGTCATCCAAGTAAGGTTGAACAATGCGCTTGATATCATGGAAAGAGTATGACATTGCCCTTTGAAATGTAGCCCCAAAATTCTTAAGACCAAAAGGGAGATTCTTATAGGAGAAGGTACCCAAAGACAGATAAAGGCAGTCTTGTGTTGGTCAGCTGGAAGAATATTGATCTGGTTGTACCCAGAATACCCATCCATAAGGGAAAAGATCTCACTCCCATCACATTCCTCAATGATTTGGTCAATAAAAGGAGTGGGATAGTTATCCTTAGGGAAAGTGCAGTTGATAGCATGGTAATCTACACAGACACGAATAGTACCCTGCTTCTTATCCACAGGAATAATATTATAAACCCATTTTGTCAAGGGAATAGGATAAATGAAGCTAGATTTAAGAAGTTTTTCCAACTTCTCCCTTAATGGCAACTGCCTTTCTAGGGTGCACGAGACAAAGACGTTGGTGAACGGGCTTCGTTCCAAGATAAGTAGGAATCTAATGCACAACTATACTCGGATTGATGTCGGGCATTTCTTCGTAAGACCAAGTAAAAACGTCTCGAAAATCATGAAAGAGACTATTATAGACCTCGATCTCATCAGGAGAACAGGTCATCCCAATGTGGATGTTCTTGACAACCCCTGGTTTGATGGAGATGTTGATAGGCATCATTTGCATAATGTTTCCTAGGTTACCTTCCACAAATACTTCATGTGTCAGGATGTGTAATATTCCTAATTTAGCTTCAGGTAATAGCAATATTAATTTTGCTTTTGAAATCTAGATGCATGAATAATTGAGCAAGGAGGCTCCTAATTTGCTCAAGTATGAATAAAAATCCTTCCTAATGTGAAAGGGGATCATGAAATAACCAATTCAAGCATCCACATGTGTGAACAAGGTCTAAACTATGTGGACAAGGTCAAGTTTGACCAAGTCAACCTGATTTATTCTCAAAGAAGTGGATTTTAAATAAAGCCAAATCAATGTGAATAGAGATCAATCCAGCCAGATAAAATGAAGGCACCTTGATTGTGAAAATGGATAGGGCATGAAGAATCATTCAAGGTTTACCAAGTCAACAAATCTTTCTAGACACATTGCACCATCTTGATGGACAGCGCAGTTTTTGTGGAGGAGCCTTGGCATGGAAGCAACCTCATAGTGGGTGGGACCCTTGGTGAGGAAGCTCATCAATTATATAATGAAGGAGATGGAAATCATATGGAAATATTGGAGTTTATATTTTTATGTGGTCTGCTTAGACTTCATGCATACTTGGTTGTTTAGCTAAGTCGTTGCACTGCTTAGTGCAACGGTTTGCCCGGGGTGGGTTCCCTACTCTTTCTTGGAGATCTTGTCTAAGAAATATAAGAGGAGGTTTCTGATATGAATTTTCCACTACCTGGTGTTGGGCCAAGCACCTACCTTCAGAAAAAACACATTCCCTTTATAAAACTACGTTATTTCTTAAGGTGTGCAGTGGAAGGGGTTAAAACCCCATTTTGAGGAGCTAGTTTCCCAAGAGGAGGATCAACGTTTCTTTGGGAAAGCTAGGGGAAGCATATACAGCCATTTATTTTCTTGTTCTGCCAATTTTATGCATAGCTTCAGCTACACAGTGTGATTCAGCCACAGATCTGCAGCAGCTCTTTCATGTATATCATTTTTGTCAAGAAACCTTTGTTGGGTCTTCTTAGATCTGTGTAAAAGAGATTTTTATGCATCATTGAGTAATATAATAATAATATCAGATATATTTCTCTATTTTATGAGTTTAACCTCTATTAGACTGCACAGTCTCTTATGCAGCAGCTCCGGCATTTTGCAGACTTGGGGTTTTGTCAATTTTTAGTTGTCTTAAGCATGGGAGGCCTGTTTAACTAGGCTAAAGGCATTTGTTTCTAAAAATATTTTTCATGGATGTCCTATATTGTCTATTCTAAGGGACACAACCATTATTTTCCACTTTTATAACTCCATCTTCAGAAAATAACGTTTTGAGGCAAAATTAGCTGCTTTTCCCCACTTGGTGACTTGTATAAAAGCATATTTTGTTGTTGTAATTGTTATATGATGCTTATTTGTTTAAAAAAAATACATTATTTGATTAATTTCTGCTCTCCAACTTTGGAATACCTTAAGCTATTCTTATTGTTGTAGAATATTCCATATTTGGAATATTACAGTGGTATCAAAGAAACAATCTTGGCTCAGCCTATGAGCTTCAAGAATAATGGAGTCTTCTCATGGGGAGGAGGATATTTTCAGAAGAAATCAGAGCAAACCCTTGTTGTCTAGAGGAAGGAGGTTCTCAAAAATTCTTTTTCCAAATCTGCAGGGTGGAAGCAAGGGCATCAACGAAATGAGGAGGGAGAAATCTTAAAATCCCTTAGCAAGATCTCTACGAGAGGAAGATTCTAAATAATCCTCTTATGGATATGAGCACTCAGCCATATCATCAGATCTACCACGTTCTATCAGCAATTTCTTTATGAAGAGGAAGAAAGGAGATGTGCCAAAGAGAGATACTCTTGGTGATTATTTGCGGGAATATGAAGATCAATCTGAGGAGTTCAAAGATCACTTGAACTTCCAAGGGTTTTTCCAAATTAATGAGGAAAAGAGCACAAGGAGCAAGAAGCAGGGTGAGGGTAGATTCTTTCTATCCACTTTTGATGGATCACCTCTATGTCCAGCTAGGGCTTGGGTGAAGGAGCTAGACACCTTTGTGCAGCAACATCAAGTTTCAGAATTTGAGGCCATCAAATTAGCAGTGCTTCATTTTGAGGGTAAGGCCTATGCTTGGTGTTTGTTTGAATCATTTTCCTTAAAGAATGAAAATACATCTACTTGTGCAAATTTCATTAAAATATTAGTAGAGAGGTTTGATGATATTTCATGTGAAACATCTTCTATTGCAACTATCAAACCACATCAGACAAAAATTTTGCATGAGTTGGGAGGGTCTATCTATCCAACTCCATTTCTGAAAACAAATGAAGAGGAGGTGAGCTTGTTTTATACTTTTCCAAGGGAAATATCTCCTTTAGATGAAGGGATTTCTTCTAAAAAGAGAGACATGAAGATTCCTTCTTCAAAAGAGGACCAATATCTAAGGTCTCTTGTTGAAGGTAAGGCAACTTCAACTAGTGAAGAACAGAAAGGAGAGGCAGGAGAAGATAACGCAGTCATAACAAGGGCACCTCAAGCACCTCATGAAGAAGAGGATGGAGCACTTGCTCCAAATAAATAAACTCTTGCACTCTTTCAAGGAGTTCCAAAAGGTCTCACACATAGAGCTCTTGGCATAACACATGAGCAGCATGTACCTTCATTTCCAAATGATGAGATCTTGAAGATAGGAGAAGGAAAAGAGGAGGAATTTCATCACAAGATGAAGAGCATGTACCCTTCTCTATTTCATAGTTTGAAAGAACAAATAAGGCAAGAGGACCCTTGCAACAAAGGTAGGGGAAAATCTGTCCATCTACATTCACATCCTACTCTATGCCTTGATGCCTCTCTTCGAGGAGGCATTTCAGCAAGAAGACCTCCTAATTGGAGGGAAACTAAAGTGGTCTCTCAACTATATGCAGCAGAAACCTATTTTTTTAAAGAGGGAACCTTGGAAGGAACCACTACAGCGCTGAAAATCATTGATGGAAGGCTAGGCAAATTTCTGAAATTGACCTTTCTTTCTTCCACTTATCTATTTGCGTTGGAGGTAACAGATTCAGAAATTTGTGTTGATATGAGTATAGTATCAAAAGGCTACTCCATAGCTTTGGGGTAGCAAAGGATACTCCAATATATAATGAATATTTCTGAACATAACAAAACAAAACAAAATCATTTTTGCATGCAGGAGAAAAATTGTGGAAGTTTTTGAGGAAGAGAACCTTTCAAAGGGAGGGTGACTCTCCTAAACTTCAATATTGTCTTGAGCAAGATCATTTGCAAGAAAGGAAGCAAAATAAATTTGGGAATACTCCAACATATGACTTTTACATCAAGCATGTCAAGGCCCGAGAGCCATCATATGACAAATGCATCATTTCATATTTCTATAGCGATGTCAATATTGGGAAGCCTAGACCCTTATTGGGAGTCCCAACTCTTGATGGAATATTCTAATTACCTATTCACATGTAAGGTTCTTGATGGGCAAGAAAAGGATTGGAAGTATAAAGTAGTTGATGGGATCATTTATGTTCATGATCAGATCTACTTGACTAAAGATTCCAAACTCAAGAATAAACTACTTGACACAACCTATGAGGTCTTGCTTTCAAACCCCACTGATTTCATTAGAATATATCATACTACCTTAGATGGATTCATGTGGGAAAATTTCAAGGAGGAGATGCACTCTCATATGAGATCATTTTTTGGTTGAGGAGGAACATAGCTCTTGGGAAGATTTATCATTATCACCTCCTTATTCATTGAGTGTGAGAGGGAGCTCATTCGTAAGCTACCTTGTTGATTTTAAACAATTTTATGACAAACATTGTATTGTTGAATCTCATGATGTATTTATTATATACTTGTATTTTCTTAACACTCATGTGCAGGTCTTGGCTCCAAGAGGGGGCACTCTTTCTGATGAGCTTCATGAGCTACTTTGGGCCATGAACAATGGTGATGTTGGCCATTCTTTGGGAGATCTTAGAGAGATGATGTACTCCTCATGGTGTGATTCATCAACACCAACCATCATACACCTTCTCCAAGCATGCAAGAAGGATGGGGAAGCAAAAAAGTGTTGGGGAGAATGCTTGTCATATCATATTCTATGGCAGTTAGGAGGAAAATTGCGCTGGTTGCACATGAGGGACAATTTTCCTTCTCCCTTATTGTATATGGAAGCTAGCATGATCTTATTTATGATCCCACATGCTAAAGATGTTCTTAATTTTGTTGGGAACATGGTTGGAGGAGAGACACATTTGTTGGGTGTGTCTTTGGGGGAAGAGAGTTCCTACTTTTTCTGCACTACATGTTCCAAGGGGAGCATTAGAAACTATATGGCCACCATTTCATACCACTTGTTTCTTTATGATGTGGACCATATGTTTGGTTGGAGCACTTGGGGCATACCTCTCATGAGAAATTGGGAGGAGCTTTTCTATGAATTACCAAGCTGGAAGGTGATTCATTTTATTTGGATGATAGCAAGGAGGAGGGAGGCCTCCATTGATGATGAAATTCCCCATGATTTTCATCACTTCTATCTTGAGAAGGCCATGGATCAGCAAGAAGGTTTCCATAACAACCTTCCATTCTTTCATGATAAGAGCCATTGGTTTTATTCTCCAAAGGCCCACTTGCACACTTGAGAGGAGCCATTGGGAGATGGAATTTTTGAAAAAAATCTGAAGCAATGGAGGAGACTATGGGATGAGAGATCCACAAGAGGAAGAGGGGAGATTTTGCAGCACCCTTGCAGTTGCTTGAGGACAAGCAACATTTGGGAGGGGGAGACTGTAATATTCCTAATTTATCTTCAGCTAATAGGAATATTAATTTTTCTTTTGAAATCTAGATGCATGAATAATTGAGCAAGGAGGCTCCTAATTTTCTCAAGCATGAATAAAAATCCTTCCTAATGTGAAAGGGGGTCCTGAAATAACCAATTCAAGGACCCATATGTGTGAACAAGGTATAAACTATGTGGACAAGGTCAAGTTTGACCAAGTCAACATGATGTATTCTCAAAGATGTGGATTCTAAATAAAGTCAACTCAATGTGAAAAGAGATCAATCCAGCTAGATAAAATGAAGGCACCTTGAGTGTGAAAAGGGACAGGGCATGAAGAATCAGTCAAGGTTGACCAATTCAACAAAGCTATCTAGATACATTGCACCATCTTGATGGACAACGCAGTTTTTGTGGAGGAGCCTTTGCATGGAAGCAACCTCATAGTGGGTGGGACCCTTGGTGAGGAAGCTAATCAATTATATAATGAAGGATATGGAAAGCATATGGACATATTGGAGTTTATATTTTTATGTGGTCTGCTTAGACTTCCTACATACTTGGCTATTTAGCTAAGTTGTTTCACTGCTTAGTGCAAGGGTTTGCCCGGGTGGGGATTCCCTACTCTTTCTTGGAGATCTTGTCTAAGAAATCTAAGAGGAGGTTTCTGATATGTATTTTCCACTACCTGGTGTTGGGCCAAGCACCTACCTTTAGCAAAAATTCATTCCCTTCATAAAATTGTGTTATTTCTTAAGGTGTGCAGTGGAAGGGGTTAAAACCCCATTTTGAGGAGCTATTTTCCTAAGATAAGGATCAACCTTTCTTAGAGAAAGCTAGGGGAAGCATCTACAGCCATTTATTTTCTTTTTCAGCCATTTGTATGCAGAGCTTCAGCTACACAACGTGATTCAGCCACAAATCTGCAGCAACTCTTTCATGTATATCATTTCTGTCAAGAAACCTTTGCCGGGTCTTCTTAGATATGTATAAAAGAGATTAGATCTCTATTTTTATACATCACTAAGTAATATAATAACAATATCAGATATATTTCTCTATTTTCTAAGTTTAACCTCTATTATACTAAGCAGTCTCTTATGCAGTAGCTCCGGCATTTTGCAGTCTTGAGGTTTTGTCAATTTTTAGTTGTCTTGAGCATGGGAGGCCTATTTAACTAGGCTAAAGGCATTTGTTTCTGAAAATATTTTGCATGCCTATCCTATATTGTCTATTATAAGGGAAAAAATTGTTATTTTCCACTTTTATAACTCCATCTTTATAAAATAACGTTTTTGAGGCCAAATTAGCTGCTTTTCCCCACTTGGTGACTTGTATAAAAGCATAGTTTGTTGTTGTAATTGTTCTATGATGGTTATGTGTTTAAAAACACTACATTATTTTATTAATTACTTCTCTCCAACTTTGTAATACCTTAAGGTATTCTTATTGTTGTAGAATATTCCAAATTTGGAATATTACAGGATGGGCATTTGAAGTGGATGGGAAGGATATTGGGAAGAAAAATTCTCAAGACAAGTAGGCATGGCCTTGATGCCAGGAATAAAAGAGGAACAATGATGACTATCGTCCCAATGAGGATCCTCGAGAGACATAGTTTCCATGATGGCCTCATCAGTGGGAAATATATCATTTAAGGGATCGGGAAAATCTAAAGTGTTGAGCCAAGGGGATTGAGAATACGTGTCAAGAGACACACTCAAAGGAGTATGATTAGAGGGAGGAGGAGCCAAAGCAAAATAATTTCACAATAATCAATTTCTATTGGGCTTAACGGCATTGCGTCACCAAACGAATCAATATACTTGGGCGAAGGGATGATCCATGGATTGGAAGACCTAGAGATCATGTTGACCTAAGCAGTGTTGGGTGGAGGAAGAGAAAAAACACCCATGAAGTCAGGATCTTTGAAAAGACCCGGTCATATGCTCTCATAAGGTGTAGGAATACGATCTACATATGGAACATTGCTCTCGGAAGACATGGAAGTGAAAATGGACAATTGATCGACAATGATAATCTTTCCTTCATGTGGAAATCGAAGAACATGAAAGAGAGTGAACAGAACACACAGCATGGCGTGATTCCAACTGCGCCGAGGAGAATATTGTAATTGAGCTTGGCGTCAATGACTTCAACCTCAACGTTAATCGTTTTCCCTTATAGCGTAATAGGTAAACTAGCATGAACACCAAGAGGGTGAGATTCCCTTCTGTCAGAAGCTTCTAAATCGTTTGGAGATTGATTGAGGGCTGGAGAAACGATGGCTTTCCAGCATGCAGAATACATGATGCACATAGATTCACCCTCATCCACGACCACTCGATGGATATTCTTTCCATTAATCCCAACTTTAATGATCAATGCAAGCTGGTGAGGGAGACGTGGGATGAAATTTTCCAAATCGAAATTGATAAGGCTAGAATCGGCAGGGTCAACCCCTCTGATGGCAGATAACAAAGCCTTCTGTTGTGATGGACAGCTCTGAAGTACTTCCAATTCAGACATAGCGGATGGCGCCTGAGCCAAATTCTCAACAATAATGTAATGCCGAGCAGCACAGGCATTGGGATTGTGGGAAGACTTTTGGAGTACACCTTTAGAAGGTGGTCATACAACGGGCTTAGTACTGGGCCTTTCAATATGAAGAGGGCCAGAAGCAGGTGGGGGAGGAGGACCATTAGCGATTTCCTTCCCTGCTACCTGACACGGTTCGGTATAATATTTCAATTGGGTAGCAATAGAGACAGGTGTAGGAACATTCATTATGAAAACCTGAGAGCCAAATGGGGTGGAGGTTTTAGGCAGATAAATTGTTCTTACAGACAAGAATGATCTCCCTAGTATCACAAGGATAGCTAGAAACAAACCGGACAAATTTAAACTACTTTCTCTAAATTATATGTAATTAAGAATTTTCTATGATGAAGAAAGGACCTACCTATGATCCAATGCTAATTGAATTCTTCTTTTCTGTCGCTCCAAGAAGTCACCTCTTAAGATCTTCAAACAAAGACATAGAAGAGAATCAAAAGCACCTATAACATATACTAATTCAGAAATCACAAATCTATCTTAATGATCAAGGAATTTAAGAAATAATTCATTGAAGTAAATACATAAACAACTTATTGAGAAAACAGGATCCAATTATATTATCTTTAAATAAAAGAAGGAGTCTTACAACCGTTGTCGCCTTGATGTCGTACAGGTCCTTCCGAGGTCCGGAACAAGCGTTTTCCTTTGGTCTGACAAGCCCTTCCACTCCTTGAACTAGCCTAACTACAAGTATGTAATCGTTCTCGTAGCTAGCAAAAAAAAGTATGTTTCTTCAGCAATTCCCTTCTCTATCGTAGCTACCAAGTACAAAGCAAGTAATAAGTGTATACAAAATGCATAGAGAAGTTTTACATATGTGAGCATGTACCCTTGAGACTAAACCAAAGCTTCAATTTATAGGAGAAGGAAAGTGGTTACAGCTCCAAAATGGAAGGGATAGAGTCCCCTTATCAAGGGATTAAGTTCCAAAGACCAAGGAATAGGCTCCTTTTTTGAAGGAATGAATGTTCATGATAATGGAGGGAGCAAGGCTTCGACTGGATAATGCATTCTAGGAGCTTCTAGCTGGGAGAATATTCAACCAGGTGGTGCTTCTAGAATTTACTTTTGCCTTCAATTTACCTTTTACAGGGGTCTGCACTTTTAATTAAGAAAATGTGCAGTCGGCTCCGCAGTTTTTGGAGAAAAAGGGTGCGGTGCCACAGGTAAGGCTAAGGAAAAGTGCGGTGCAAGTGTTTTTATGATTTTTACAAGATTTTCTCCAAATTCAGGACTTGGTTTAGGAACTTTAGGGTTGTAGGCTTCTAAGGGAGCATTATATAGGTATTGATGAACCCATATAGACAGTAAAATGTCATGGTGACAAAATAATGTGTAACAGGAGGACTGAGGTTACTCCACTATCTGCGTATGATGTGATGGGAATGGTTCTTTAAGAACAGCCAAAGTGCCTTGAGTTCCTTTGAGTATTTGACTCACCTTGACCCATCGTGGACAGTCCTTGGTGTAATGCTCTTCATCACAAATCAGACAAGGGTACTTCGGTTTGCGTTTTGAGCCATCATCAGCATTAGGTTTCGGAGAATCCTGTTTCGGGGTATCGGCTTTGGCTTTATATTTACCCTTATTCTTACTCTTGAAAGTTTTATCCACCAGATTGAACTGGACGACATTCACTTCCGTAGTCTTACCAAGATTCAGAGGTGGCTGAGAAGAAGTATGAGTGGAAGGAGGAGATTTTTGCTTCGCGGGATTTGGTGAAGACTTTCGAGAAGTCTGGGACACAAAACCAATGATACCATCGATAGATGGTGTCGTCGGTGCTTTTTTAGTTCCATTTCGTGGAGCATCGGGCAAGATTTCATATAGTGTGTCAGACTGAAAGTACACAAGATCGAGGTATTGGGCACGCACAATGGATTTTTCCTCAGTAACACATGCCCCCATAGTGATGTCCTTAGAAATCGGACCGATAAAATAGGTAGTGAACCAATCAGTTAGAAGTTGATCAGGAATTTCAAACTTGATCAAAAAACGACACCGCCTCCATTCATGAATATGATCGGAGATATGAGTAGCTCAATCATGTTTTAAGGATGTCAGGAGGTGTGTCCCAGTTTCATACCGAACTGGTAATTGAAAGTATGTGAGAAACACCATCGCAAGATGTTTAAATCTTGAAAGATTTTGCGAGAGATTTCAATGTACCACTTTTCAGGGGCACCAGTGAGAGTCCTTTGGAAAGGACGTAGCCGAATCGAATCGTCAACCCAAGAGTTAGAGGAACACCAAAGATGGTAAGTCATAACATGTGCTTGGGGGTCTTCTTCGGACTTGTCGTCAAATTTGGGAAAATCACCAAAGATTTTAGTTGGAACAGGAGGCCAATATGGATTATGAAGGATAGGATCATTTGTCAACTTTGACACATCAGGCAGTTACAGCGTAGCGAGAAAACAAAATTGCTAATTAAAAGGCATTGCAAGCCTTTGATAAAGACCAGTATTGGGATTCCAACCGGGTTGGGAGAAATTTTTCCCTCATATGTTTTGTCTTGGAGGATTTTTTCCATAGGGGTTATAAGCCTGATAATTCTATCCATACACCAGTTGAGGACCAGGATATTGATTCTGAGCGAACCACTGAGGTCCTGTCTGAGCAACATATGGATTTTGTTGTGGAATGTAAGCAGGGCCTTGGGGTGCATTATATACTACCTGAGATTGACCCTAAGGAATATAAGCAGTGCCTTGGGGCGCATTGTACACTACCTGAGATTGACCTTGAGGAATGTAAGCAGTTCCCTGAGGTTGTACGGGTGGCCCCTGGGATGCAGGTTGACCCGGATGTTGTGATTGAATAGGCTACCCCTAGGTTACAAGTTAGCCTAGCTGTTGGGGTTGGACAAGTTATCCCTATGGTGCAGGTTGGCCTAGATGCTAAGAAACACCGAGTTTCCCCTGTGGGAGAGGTTGACTCGATGGTTGGGATGAGCCATTTTGCCCCTGAATAATAGGTTGAACCGGCTGACTAGTAGAGGGTTGACCTTGTTGTACAACAATTTTGCCTTTATGAATGTAAGTCTGGTTCTATTACACAAAATTTTGTCCCTGCGATTGATAGTTTTTCCCCCGGGGAACATAAGGCGCTCCATGTTGAACATAAGGTTAACCAGCAGGACCATAGGTTTGTCCTTGTTGGATTGAATTTTGTCTCTGAAAGGGTTGTCCTTATGGACCGTAGGGTTTTCCTTGTGGACTATAGGGTTGTCCCTGTTGGACCGAAGGTTTTCCCTGAAAGGGTTGGCCTTGTGGACCATAAGGTTGTCCCTATAGGTATGTGAAATGGTTGGGTTAAACTAGCATTTGAGATGCTTGGACATACAATGGACCTGGCGGGAGAGGAGGAAAATAGATGGGATTTCTGTACTCATCATAATGATGTGGAGGATTAATAGGAGCTTGCGGCTATTGAGAACCCTGAGGGGTGTAATTCTGCTGCTAAATGGAAAACATGTACTGATCATACATCAAATCTTCAGGAATTGGATTAGAAGAGACAGATGCACTACTAGTAGGTTGGATTCCCGAAACCTGATGTTGTGATCCACTCACAGCGGGCCCAACGAGTATCGTGGAAGTGATAGGAGTCATCCCATGAATAGAAGAAGATGGTGGTACTGACAGAATCATGCTAACAGATGGTGCAGGTGAATCCACATAAACAGTGGCTGGGTTGGGACAGACGTAATAACTGTCGACATCATGGGAGTCGAGGGTGATGCACTCGATACTGTTACAAACGACCCTTCTGAGGGAATCATTGTACCTGCCCATATTGGGTTCTGATACAATGATGTAGCGCCAGAAATAATCTAACTCAACGAACGATAACCGAGTGGGAGAGAGGAAGGTTGACCTGAGACATAAGGAAACTTCTCTGGAGGGAGCTGATATTCTCTTGTAGAAACATAAATATCTTCACTACTAATGGGACTCAAAGCATCCATGTCAGATGAAGCCATGTTTTCGACGAAAAGGTGACGAGAAGTGGCAAGTAAAGCGTGTGTTAATGGCGATTCAAGTGGTTCTGAGGCAGGTGGTTCTAAGGTGAGAGGAGGAAATTCTTCTTCGTCTCTAAAACTAGCCCAAACATACGGAGGTTTCCAATTGATATCAAATGGTTCCTCAGGAAAAGATCGAGTAGCAAGGGGTAAGATACTCAGAACAATAGAATTCGAGTAACCTATAGGCCTAGTAGGCTAAGGTGCCCCTGAAGAAACTTCAGGAGAAGAATCTCCACTATGAGGTAATGAAGGGGACGACGAAACTAGTGGTTCCACCACTGTGACTTTGTCTTGAAAGCAGGAGAGAAAAGAGATAAACAATTCAAGGCTTAAAGAAAAAAAACCATGGACTTTCTTAAGAACAAGCCAATAAAATATCTTTAATGGATGTGTGATCATAGGAAATTCATTTTATGACACTGAAATAAAACTCTGCCTTTTCATATTTTACAAGTCAAGAAAAAGGAAAAAGGTGACTCTAGTCACTTTCAGGTTGAACAAGCATGATAGGACAAGTGCTCGAAGATCATTTCAATTTCATAGAGTCACGAAAATACCAAAATGACTACTCAAGAAATCTAAATAAGAGGGTGTGCCAAGCTTTCGTGAACTGCAATATACACCTTGGTGATCAAATGAAAGAGAAATGACCAAGGGCTTAATGTACATGCAGGCAGTCTCCCCGAATGTTGTGTTTGGTGTATCACGGTTACAAGGTGGCAGACTCAACTTCCTATGGATAAAGGATCACAAACTATGAGGGTCTCCCTTTATATAATCTACGATACAAGGAGCACAAGTCTGTGCTAGTGCTATCTAATGCCAGATGGCGAACAACAAATACTAGGTTTAACGACGTCAGAACACGTCACTAGCTTAGACCTCTAAATGTGAGCGTTAGGTTTCAATGCTTCCTTAGGTTGATTTATTTCATTTTAAAGTTGATCTTGAATTAATGTTGCAGTTTCAAGGCCTTATTGAATGTAATCAAAAATCCTTAATGCACAAATATATGTGAAAGAAAATCATTCCAATTCGATGAAAAAATAGCTAAGAGAGGGATAGTAATTCATAATGAAGCAGCAATCAATTGAATACAAGAAGAATTTTTTCCTAATGCATCTAAGACAACCAAGGAAAAAAACAAAAATATCTTTCCTTGTTCACTAAAATCTATTAATGAAAAAGAACGTTTTTCATTTTCAAACTAAGAGAAAGAATACAAATTTTGTTCTTTTAGATGAATGAGAAGCAAAATGCACTACTACACTAAAGGAAAAATAGATACTAGTTTTGAGCAACTAGAATGAAACGATCTAAAACAAAGATATCAATTCAACACGAACATCAAACATACTCAAAACATAGATGCATTCCTTCAAGAAAAAAGAGGGCTTTCAAATCGATTCAGTGAGAAATGTAATCTATGCTTAAGGAGACAGATGGAGAGCTAAACGAACACCAAGATGATCATTCAATGATCCAACAACATGTAGAACCGATAGAAAAACTAAGACAGTCAGTTAACAAGCTCAAAATATAAAAGACCAAACTGACTCAAACTCAACTTAGAAGGCTCAATGAGGAGGTAGTCGAACAAGTGGCAGAAAACACCTAGAAACCCTAGGGTGACAAAATTCACTGATCGAATGAGGTTCAAATAGCTTAGAAGAAAGAAACAAGAGAGTAAATGCAATTCTAGTGAACTAATTGAAATATGAAAATCCAACCCAGAGGCAAGAGACACTGACAAAACTCAGGGAAAAGGAAAAAATCCTAACCTAAAGGATTCGGCGTGTCTGTCAAGCTATAATCTATGCTAAACAGAGGATGGTGCACCTGAGAAAAAGGCAACAAGTGCCAATCTATGTGATTGTTCAAGACACGACAGTGTCGAGCCAGAAAACTATGGAAAATATACAAAAAACCACTCAGAAAAGATCAGACTTGACAAAAAACCACTCGCCAACTTGTTGAGCAGGTAAATCCCCTTCGCGGACAGAGGCAATCCCTCTAGCCCTAGAGTGGGTCTAGCAACAAGCAAACAAGCTAGACTTTCAGACTCCTAGCTTAAAAATGAAAACAAGTTAGGATAGATGACCTACCTCGGTCCAAAGCTTTTGTTGTATTTTGTAGCAGTGATCCTCTAATATTTGTCTTCACACGTCGCGGTACTTCAGTGTTAATGTTTGTGTACCTACACAAGGATCAAGTGAACAGTGATAGCATACAACAACATACTTTCATTTACAGCTATTTGATTGATCAAGGAGAATAAAACATTTTTCATATGATCAAACACAAAATTGGAACCAAAAAACCAATCATGTATTAATGATAGAGAAAATAAGTTTACAACCTTAATGCCTTGAAGTTGTAGCCTCCTTCAATGAGTTCATTCAAGCACTTCTCAAGCATTCATCAGGGATTGGACTTGGTGAGGAAACGGGCCTAAACTCTCTCTCGACAATGGATTCCTCTCTGCCTTATTCTTCACACCAGCTATAGTAAGGACTGTTCAGCTAGCTGAAACCATGTGAGAAGGAAGTATTTATAGGAGAGGAGGAGTTGGTTTGAGATCCCTCATAAGGTGGAAGTGAGGTCTTATCCCTTTGGGGAGTTTCAAAATTGTAGGAAATAAGAAGCCAAAGGGAGGATTTCGACGTTATTCAGTCGAACAAACCATGATGACTCAGCTCATGAAGTGGTTAGGCATGGAAACTTAATTTCTATTTTAAAAAACTTTCCAAAAAAATATTGGCGTGGGTGCCCCACTAAGACAGAGCACCAATGGGCACTGGGCCCAGTGTTAATTTCTCTATGGTCACAAGGCCATAACTGCCTACCAACGCCGACCCAAAATCATATGTTTTTGAGAGCCTTCTTGAGGAACGATCAACAGAGGACATTTTCTTAACATGCCAAGGGATGCAATGACACTTTTAGCAAGGTATGACAATACATATAAGTCACTGAAATGGTCCTCCAATGTTCGGGACGGGGATTGTAGGGACGATGAAAAAATACTTTTTAACAAGGAGAAAAAAGGAAATTCAGTCATTCAAAGGCAAAATCAAATTTTTGAGAAGGTTTTTTCCCAATATTGCTGAACACTTAAGGCAAATTACTAACATGTTGAAGAAATATAGTGAAGTAAAGTGGTCTAAAGAGGCGAGGAAATCATTAAATCAAGTTAAGTTCGCTTTATCTCGTGCTCCTATTGTTATGAAACCAGCTCCAAAAATAGAAGAAAAGGAGATCAACGCCTTAGAAATAAGACACTTCGAGGGGGAAACCTCCAATACACTACATAAATTAACAATTCTTGGATGATACAAATGACAAAACCTCCTTTCTATATATTGGAGTCCATGGGGCCACAATATAATCCTAGCCGACCTAACAATAATAATGTAAGGGCACAATAATAACAATATTGGGGTTATAGGGGTACAACGATAACAATAAGGGGGCTACACTAACAACAATAAGGGGATACACTAGTATTATAGGGACGTAACATGCCCCTCTCCTTCAAACAAGTGTTGCCCTCAACGCTTGATTATTTCTGGATGCTTCTATATAAAATTCTCATCCTCCCATGTGGAATATTCCATAAGAAAGTTCTTCCATTTGTTGAGATACTATGAAATTGATTGATTTGGTAGTTGTCAAGTTCTTATTTCTGTGATTTCTTCAGAACTTCTTTCGCTGCGATGTTGATCTTCTTGTTGTTTCATTCAATTCTGCACAAAAGTTAGGTTATCCTTTGAGAGTTGGAGAACTTGTTTTTTATGCTCAATTTTATCTTCCACTATTTTATCATCCATATTAGCTTTAATTTGATCCTTTAAACCATCCAACTTAGCCTCCATTTTTTCTTTTAAACCATCTATGTCATCTTTGATTTCTCTTTGTAAGATCATAACTTGTTTCACTTAGTACCATAATTTTGATATCTCATACTGCAATTATTCCTCTTCATGTGTCATAGTATAGATTTATGAGGGATCAATGGGTGTGGAATTATTTTTGGGAGGCATTATATAACTCAATAGTAATATCTATGCTTCAATGTGCCCTTGGAATCACTTCAAACTGATTTTTAAAACAAATTTTATGCAAAATTGTTTAAAAAATACACACCTTTTTCTTTCTTTTGAGGAGCTCGATATTGAAATTGAATTATCTTTGTTATTTCGGATCTTCAATATATTAAAATTTGGCCCTGTAGTATCCCTCTGAAGCTTCTTTCGAATTCCACAGGTCTGAACTGCTTTGGATTCTTCAAGGAAAAGTTATGCCCAATCTCCCACAATGACCTAATTATGGACTGGTTCAGTAGAGAAAACTTGTATGATGTGCCATGTGTCATTGTTTTCTCCTTTGGCTCTGAAATTTCTACACGGGAAACTACAGTCTGTGTACTTACGACCAATTTTTATATAATTCCAATACGATGCTCAGAGAGAGAGTTATGACAATTTTCCCACGGTCACCTCTTTGAGATGAAATTCAAGAGCCTGAAAAATTTGTAACTTCCACAGATCCTATCTCTGAAAATATTGTGAACTAAGATCTGAAATGTTTACAATAAGTTTCTGAGGATTTTGGCTTCTCTCTTCAAAAAATTTAGCATATGAACCTTTGTATAAAGGAATTTATAGTGCAAATTCCACGCTGACCTGTTTTAGATGGAATTCGGGTGCCTGAAAAATCCCTAAATTCCACAGACCATATCTCCAAAAATTTTGCGAACCAAGATCTAAAATTTTTACACGGCGTTCCTCAGGATTTCAACTTCTCTTTATAAAAATTTTAGCTTATGAACCTTCATAGAACAAGATTTATAACGAAAATTCCACAATGACCTATTTGGAGCAGCGAAACCCTAGAATCCAAAGGCTCTGATACCAAATGTTATGAAAACAGCTCCAAAAATAGAAGAAAAGAGAGATAAACACCTTAGAAATCAGCCACTTCAAGGGGGAAACCTCCAATACATTACATAAATGAACAATTATTGGATGATACAAATGACAAAACCTCCTTTCTATATATAGGAGTCCATGGGGCCACAATATAATCCTAGCCGACCTAACAATAATAATGTAAGGGCATAATAATAACAATATGGGGGTTACAGGGGTACAATAATAACAATAAGGGGGCTACACTAACAACAATAAGGGGATACATGTTATGAAACCAGCTACAAAAATAGAAGAAAAGAGAGATCAACGCCTTAGAAATCAGCCACTTCAAGGGGGCAACCTCCAATACATTACATAAATGAATAATTATTGGATGATACAAATGACCAAAACCTCCTTCTATATATAGGATTCCATGGGCCCATAATATAATCCTAGTCGACCTAACAATAACAATATAAGGGCACAATAATAAAAATATTTGGGTTACTGGGGTACAACAATAACAATAAGGGGGTTACACTAATAACAATAAGGGACTAAACTAGTAATATAGGGACATAACATGCCCCTCTCCTTCAAAAAAGTGTTGTCCTCAATGCTTGAGTAGCTCTGGGTGCTTCTGTATAAAATTCTCATCCTCCCATGTAGAATCTTCAGTGGGTAAGTTCTTCCACTTGATGAGATACTTTGAAATTAATTGCTTTCGTAGCTGTCGAGTTCTTGTTTCTGTGACCGCTTCAGGTTCCAATATGATTTTTCCTTCCTCATCAAGTTCTGGCAATATTGTTTGAACTGGAAGATTTTCACCTATAAACTTCTTTAAGCATGAAACATGGAAAACTGGATGCACTTGCGAAGATGCAGGAAGCTCCAATTTGTATGCCATAGTACCAATATTTTGCAACACCTTGTAAGGACCATAGTACTTTGGCAATAATTTATTATCATTCTTAGCTTACTTGAGGGTCACTTGTTTGTATGGTTGTAGCCATAAAAATACTCAGTCTCCTGCATCAAAACTTCTCTCGCTGCGATGTTGATTTGCCTATTTTTTCATTCGTTTTTGTGCCAAATTTAGGTTATCCTTTAAGAGTTGGAGAACTTCTTGTTGATGCTCAATGTGATATTCCACTGCTTGAACCTTTATAATTTTCTCTTAAATATGGTGTGATGGACGGTGGATGATATCCATAAAGTGCCATAAATGGGATCATTTTTGCTGCAGTATGGAAGGAAGTGTTATGCCACCATTCAGCGAGAGGTAACCACTTGACCCATTGTGCTTTTTTATCAGATACAAACCAACGAAGATATCCTTGTTGTGTAGATTAATCCGTCTTACGGACAAGACCGATCTCTCTAGTACTAAAAGTAACTAGCAACAAACAGCCAATTATACTAATCTCTCTCTAAGTATATAAGATTCATAAAAATGCTATATAAGTGTAAGGCCTACCTTATGTCCAGCGCTTGTTTGATCTTGTTGAAGTCCTTCCCGTGCACTTGAAAGAACGTTCCTTGTGAATCTGCAGTCACAAACAAGTAAAAAGATTACATAGCACCTGTATAGACATTATCATAAATCATACTCATCATAATGATCAAGGAATTTATGAAATAAACCATAAATAGACAGTTTAATGAGAGAAATGAGTATATTTGTATTAATCTCAAATAAAGAAAAACCTTTACACCCTATGCCTTGATGGTTTGATGTTGTGTGTGTCTTCGTGGGGTCCGGCGTGGAATCTCTTTCTAATTTGACAAGCATTGCACTCTTGAACCAAGACAAGATAGAGATGAGTGATTTAACCTCGCGTAAAGTCTTAGTTAACTCGAGGCCGAATCTCAACAAAGATTTAACTTCATATTCTAAAGCTTCGAACTCCCTTTGAGGTTACCCAAGGCCTCTTTTTATAGTGGAAAAGAGGAGGTTTTCTCATTAAGCTCCAAATATGCATGGGATAGAATCCTCCTCAAAGGGGATCAGCCTTTACATCAAGGGGTTAGCTCCATCAAGTGAGGGATGCATGAACCTTCTCAAAGCATATCCATTCCCGAAAATTCCCATCTAGAATCTTCTAGAATTCATCTGAAATCCACTTTTTATCTTTACTTTCTCGCCTTTTTGGGTTTTACAAAGGTCCGCACCCATGACACAAGGAACGTGCGGTATGGTTCCGCAGGTAAGCTTAACATTAGGTGCGAGACCGTAGGAGATGAATAGAGAAAGTGCGATACCAATGTTTAGGGGATTTTTAGGAACTTTTCTCTGATTTTGAAAGCTTGACATGAGGAGCTGATATGTTAGACTTGCAAAAGGAGGAAGTATGAGTAATAATGAGCTCATACTCATAGTAAAATGTCAGGATGATAGATTTTAGTGTAACAAATTGCCCCCTAAAGTGCAAAGTCTGGAATAGATGAAGCTGTAGTCTGTCATATATGAAGAGTGCAGTACTTTATCATTTCAAATATCATCCTGTGGACACCCCAGTCGGAACCTGTAAAAACATTCAATGCAAAATATATACATATATATGTCATCACTGAGGTAGGCATTCCCATACTCAGATTAAATCTAACTAGAAACTAACTCAAATCGTTCTGATACATGAATGATTTTGAATACATCATAGTACAAATATATGTAGACACAGTATGGACGCAGCCATCTGTTTACAAATAGTCTACTGTATAGATGACAACAAAATTCCTCGCAGCCTGGATGGTGGAAACTAGATCCAGGGTCTTGATTTCCGCGTCTCGAACTAGTACGATTCTATCCATGTGAATAAATGTGTTGAAGTCGAACATGGTAGAAACCACTTGATTACCATTCAATGATGTGAACTGTTAACAAGTGTGAGAGAAACCACCAGTAATGTCAATGGCTCTCAAAGTACTCAGTACAATCCATGAAATGTGAATGAATGAGTTGAAGTCGAACATTTCACGAAATCATTCGATCGAAGGTCAATGATGCAACCTGTCATCGAAGGCGAGAAACCTGCCATTAAGGCATGCAGATTTCAAGGTACTGATGATTTCTGGATCAACTTCCTAGATAATGCGCTGATGTCGATAGAAAGTGATCTGTCGTAGGCAAGCCCACAACACGAAATCATAGATCAAGTTTTGAAAATATATTGGCAAGGACTGACTCAGGGATGGTAAAAAATGGATGATAGATATTTTGCAGATGAATGGTTTATTTGAACTGTCCTCTTGAACACATAACGACACTGCAGATGGCTTGGTAACAATTGACCCAAAGCTAATACCCAGAAACCGGCTGAAGACTTTCAATGTGGTTTGATTAACTGTTAGGCAAAGGACGTCCCAACCCAGGTGAATGAAAGTGTCATGTTCAAGAGTGGTTGACTGAATTTTCGAAAAATTTAAAATACAACAAACACGCCCATTTTTCTCTCTTTTTCCCCCACCATTTCTGGCAAGTACCTCTTTATTTTTGACAAGCTTGAGGAGGATAACATTTTCTTGGTTATAAGCTCACCCTTCGGATGAGTCCTACTTAGTTTGAAATTCGAACCCTAAGAAGGAGTGGTTCGTTCCTCTTGAAAATTAAACAGGTCCTTTACTATTAAGTTTTAACGAGTCTAGTATAGGAGAAACTCAGTGTTTTTTAGTTTTAGGGAGTCAGAAGAAAAACTTAAGAAAACTCCGTGGGTGTACTTTTTCGTAAATTTAGTCTCTCGAGCCCGAAAAAGGATAAAATAATGCGGGAGAGAACTCTATTGACCGTATTTATTCAACGTATACCTTTTTCGTAAATAGTCCATTTCAGTCCGTAAAAGGGGTAAACTTATACTGAAGGGACGACTGTTCATTTACTTTAACGAGTTCGAATAGTCAAGTACTCGGAAATCTTTTCATATTTAGGGAGTCTGAAAAGGGCTTAAAAGAGAACTCCATGGTTTCGCTTTTTCGTAAATTTTTTGAAAGAGTCCGAAAAAGTGATAAAAGTATGCTCTTTGTTGAAAAACGATCAGTTCACCTGAAAAGTCCAGTTTCTGCACAAAAACTTGAAACATTACACATACCTGTTTAAGATAAGTAAAAATGCTTTCAAAAATATCCTTTTTAAAGTGAAAAATAAATAAATTAAAAATTCATCCATTCGAAAAAATTTATAAAAAGGACTTTTTCAATTTCATTTTTACCGTTCAGTTCCAGAGTGAAAAGTAAAAAGCTTTTGGGTAAGAAAGTTCCCATGAAGATTCTGGAAAATTCTTCCGTTGGAATCGAAAACCGTCAGTCCCAGGTAATCCACAACCTCTCTATCTTGTTTTTCATTCGTTTCAAATTTGTTTTTAGGCTTTAGTTTAAATTTTTGGGGCAAAAAATGGTTTAAAAGTTTCCCTGCGGGGTCCGCAGGTGGGACACATGTTACCTGCGGACCCCGACTTTTTCCTATAAGGAAAAAGTCGTGGGTCCCGCACCCGGCACACATCACGCGTGTGGATCTACGCACTGTGTACAAAGCGTGGGTGCGGTACCCACGCGGTTGATTTTAAAACATAAATTTCTCATTTGTTTGCCAAAAATTTTCAAATAAGACTATTCTAACTTGCCTTTTTCTGTATTGTAGGATTGACAAGATGCTGATCTGGCGAGAACATGAGCATGAGGAAGTGGATGAAGCCGTAATACTTCATTTGCCCACACAACGGGCATTAAAAGCATGTGGCTTGTACAAATTTTGGGCCATCTCAGGCATGAGGGCACAAGTAGAAGTCTTGACATGGTTGGTGAACAGATGGAATGTGGAGGACCAGTGCTTCTTCATTGGTGGCCACCGGCTCGAAATTGAGCTGGAGGATATATATTTCTTGACTGGTTTGTCCAAGAGGGGCGAACAAGTTTCTTTGTTTGGGACTAGGCCAGGTGGCCAGTCTGTTGCTAGTCTCCAACTAGAATTCTGCAATGATTAGGGAAATCCTCGGGACAAACGGATTGACATAAAACACATCATCCGTCCTGAATTGAAAGTTATTGCTTTTACTATTACCAAACTGTGTGGGAGTGTTGCGCTTCATGTAGCTACTGGTTCCCAAATGCGTATTGCCGTGGACTGTTATCGCGGCACCATATTTAACTGGTGTGAAGCTGTGTTGGCCAATGTAAAAGGCCAACTAACCAGAGCAAAAAATGGGAAACTAAATAACTTTGGATATGGATCCATTGTTGTTTCTTTTGCTCTGGAGAGGATCCCCATGTTAGCTCCACAGAGTATTGCTGTTGATGCTGGTCGACCTCGAGAACCGAGAATGGTTCGTTGGTCCGCGTTGATGGCTCGTCATGCTATCGAGGGTACTGAGATTGTGCGATTTCCTTCTTCATATTTTCGTTGGCTAGATCGCCAACTTTTTGTGATAGAGGATTTTCCATATGCCGGGATAGATTTCCGCGGCGACCGAGAGATGGTTCTCCCAGCAGGGGAACAGTGGGATGAGTCAGGTAAAATCATTTTTCAATGTTTGCTAAATTCTAATTTTTTTTAATTTTTTATCGTCTTTGAAAACTAATAACCAAAAAAATTTTGAAAACAGATGTGGGTCCACAAAGACCAGCTCATCTCCAACCTTACGAAAGAAGACAACCAGTTGCGCCCGCACCAGCCCCAGCAGGCCAATCAGCGGAGATTTTGACTGATTTAGAGCATCATCTAGAGCATTTGACTCTAGATATTCCAGAGACCAGCATAGATGACATTCCTCTCAGGCTGCAGAGATATGTGATTGGAGTTCCAGGACCTTTTAGGAGGTTCTTATGCAGGGTAGCCCGAGCAGTGGTTTCTTATCGTGATCACCATCAGTGATGGGATGATCGTGTAGACTCATATTTTTGACTTTTGTATTATCATTTTTACCGATCATAAGGTGTTTCCAACCTATGATCGAAGACGATGTATATTTTTTGAAAACACTCCTATACTATGATATATCACTATTTTGACGGCTATCTGTGTACATATGTGAATGTTGTTTGTTTTACTGCTTTGATTATTGCAAATGTCTATTTATCATATTAGAAGCAATTGAATCTGCTAATGTATTTAAATGTCTTGGAATATGTTGATATTCAATGTAATCAAATTCACGTTCCAAGAGACGAACTCTCAAAAACAACCGTAACAATACTGGATTTCTAATGGTATAAACCCTGTTAAGCTGTAATACAACAAGTTCAGAATCCAACCTTACAATCAAACTCCGAATTCCAAATGATATGGATTCAGAAAATAACTCAATCACTGCACTATACTCGGCAATGTTATTTGTTGTTTGACCAAGGCTTACCCCATGCATGGATACTAACTCGTCAGAGGGTGAATAGATAACTCAAGCTACGGAAGAAATGTTCCGTGTACTACGACAAGCACCATCAGCAAAACCAATGTAGGTTTGAAGAGACGTCAACATCTGCAATATCAAGAGTAAAACTCAGATAAGCAGGAATAGTGACAAAAACACACTTCTAAACTAGGCACACTTTTCTAATCTAAAACACACCAGCAGTAAAGAAATCTAAACTAACAAAATCTCCACACCACATTAAGGATAATATCGCTTTAGATAAAGCCCATTTCTGGGTTTATCCAAAGGGACACCATCAAAATCTATCAACTCGTAGGCCCCTTTTGCTAACTTTCGTTTTAATAATGTAAGGACCATGCCACATAGGCACGAATTTCCCAGCTCCTAGCTTGTCGTTAGCTTGATCATAAAGTAAAACTAGGTCTCCTTCTGAAAAATTTCGAGGGGTCACATTTCTATCATACTGAGCTTTTATCCTTTTAACATGAGCTTCTTTTGCTATTGCAGCATTTCGTCGATTCTCATCTAATTGGGCTAAGTACAAGAAACGTTTCTCCTCTTCAGACGTGGCTGGAAGTAATTCTACGGCTAATTTTAGTGACGGTATTTCGCATTCAATCGGCAACACAGCTTCCAAACCGTAAACCAGTTGAAAAGGAGTGAAACCCGTTGATGTTTTGACTGAGGTTTGATATGCCCAAAGTGCTGAAAATAACATGGAATGCCAATTCGTCTTGTGAATACCAATGATTCGTTTAATCATGGTGACTAAAACTTTGTTAATGGCTTCAACCAGACCATTGGCTTGCGGATAATACGGAGTGGAACTATCGTGGCGCAATCCAAGCTGGTCTGTCAGTTCAGTCATCATGACGTTCCGAAAATGACTTCCATGATCCGTAATAATAGCTTGAGGAACACCGAACCTAGTAATTATGTGATTAAATACGAATGTTGCAGCAGTCTTGCCGTCAGCTGAAAATGTAGGCATCGCCTCGGCCCATTTTGTAAAATAATCTACTGCTAAGATAATATAGGCATGCCCCCCTGCCGAGTGAGGGTTACATGTAATAAAATCGATACCCCATTTCGCAAAAGGACCAACAGCAATTATAGGGTGAAGAGGAGCGGGTGGCGCGCGCATTTTACGATCAAAAATTTGATAGTTGTGGCATTTCTGAACCGCATAAATGCAATCTTTGAACAGTGTTGGCCAGAAATAACCTGCACGCAATATCTTTTGGGTTGTGGCATACCCAGACATATGACCGCCACATGCTCCAGAACGGTAGTAATTTAACACCTTTTCGGCTTCTTCATGAGTTAGACAACGTCGGAAAACAGAATCCGCTCCACGTCGATAAAGTGTATCACCAATGATATTATATTGTTGGGATTGGAAGCGTATTTTTCGTCGCTGAGTTCGTGAGATGTCAAGCCGAAAATATTGGGTTTGGAGATAAATAATAATATCTCCATACCAAGGATCAAGTGTACTGATGAGAAACAAAGATTCGTCCGCAATGGACTCTTCTGCCACTATTTCAGTATCAGTAGAGGGGAAATCGCACATCAGTTCCGCAAATACCAAAGATTTCTTTGCCTTGGATTTTTCAAATTCCAAGTCAAATTCCTACAGGATAACTATCCATTTGGAATATTTGCCCCCTAGCAATTTTTTGGTCAAAATATACATCATAGGGTTGCAATTAGAAATTACCGTGGTTTTACATAACAAGATGTAATTTCTAAAACGTTGGACAGCTTGAACAGCTGCCAAGGCCAATTTCTCCACATGTGTGTATTTGATTTCAGTCGGATGCAGATTCCGACTAAGATAATAAATCACATGTTCATTGTGAGATTCATCTTCTTGAACTAGTACCATCCCAATGGTGGAATGAGAAGCAGCGAGGTACAAAATGTAATCTTGGTTGTAGTTGGGAGGATGCAATAACGGTGCATGGGTCAACGCGTGTTTAAGTGCATCAAAAGATCGATCAGCGATCTTGTCCCAAAAGAACGGAATGTCCTGTTTCAACAACCGGGTAAAACCCTTTGTAAGCTCGACATAGTTAGGAATAAATCTACGTAAAAAGTTTGCTTTCCCCTGCAAACTTTGGAGTTGGCGTAAAGTCGAAGGAGGAGGTAATTTAACGATGGCTTCGACCTTCGATGGATCGACGCGAATACCTGATTTCGAGACAAAAAATCCCAGTAATCGACCCAATTCTACGCAGAAAACACATTTATGTGGATTCAGCCTTATCCGATAATGCCTACATCTCATGAAAATTGCTCGTAAATGAGTGGGATGGTCGGCCCTACGTAATGAATGAACAGGTAAATCATCAAGATATGGCTGGACAATGTGCTTAATGTCATGAAATGCATAAGACATAGCCCGTTGAAAAGTTGCTCCAGTGTTCTTTAGTCCAAAAGGTAATTTACAATAAGCAAACGTTCCCCATGGACAAATAAAAGTTGTTTTCGGTTGATCAGCAGGGAGTATGTTTATTTGATTATAGCCATAAAATCCATCCATGAAGGAAAACAATTCACTTCCATCACAATCATCTATTATTTTATCGATATAGGGAGTTGGATAATTATCCTTTGGACATGCTCGATTAATATCCCTATAATCGATACATACTCTTATCGTTCCTTGTTTTTTAGTCACAGGAACAACATTTGATACCCAATCCGTTAAGGGAATTGGATAAATGAATCCTGCTCGAAGTAATTTTTCAACTTCTGCTTTTATAGCAGCAGCTTTTCTAGGATGAATTTGACGTAATCATTGACGAACAGGTTTAGCATCCGGGTAAGTCTTAATTTCATGAACGACGATCGATGGATCAATTCCTGGCATTTCTTCATAAGACCAGGCAAACACGTCACGAAATTCTTGAAATAGGGCTTTATAAGTCTGAATTTCTTCATCTGTACAACAAGCACCTATATGAATGTTTTCAATTATTCTTGGTTTTACTAAAATTTCAATTGGAACCGTTCTAGATATATTTTCCAAATTTAACTCAGAATCAGGATTTTGCAATGGATTCTGAGGTTCCTTGGCATATTCAGCAGTAAAAATTGAAGCGAAATCATCTTCAAAATGATCTAATTCAGGTAAAAATGAAGATCGGTGATGTAGATCTTCCCATGGTAAGTCATCAACAGACAAAAATTCACGAATTTTCTCATCCGTATGAACAAGTTCAGGAAATGTTGTTATAACTGAACTAGATATAGATAGTGATTCCTCTTGAATCCCATTCATTGGATCAATTTCGATTGAAGAGGGGTTTGAAAGTGACTGTACAGCCTGATACGCAATTTCAAATGGACTCAAGGGCATCATGCCATCAAATGAATCTATCTCGGATTCGGAAGGTACGATCCAAGAATCATCAAACATAATAGTGTCTGATGAAATCATATGAATATTTGCAGTAGAAGGCGATACGTTAGGAGGAGGAAAGGAAAAAGTTCCTAGTAAAGCAGAATCTTTAATCAAACCTACTCCAACATCCTTATAAGGGATAGTCGTTTTACCAACATGCTGGATTGTTTCTGTAGAGGCTGGGTCGGATGAAAAATAATTTAACTGATCTATTGTCACGATCTTTCCTTGATATGGAAATTTTATGAGTCGAAAGACCGAATAAACAACAGCAGTCATAGCATAGGACCAACTACGACCCAGAAGAAGGTTGTAATCTAGAGGGGCATCAACCACTTCCACATCTAGATTAACGATTTTACCTTCGACCCCTATGGGTAAATCCTACAAAATACCAAAAGGTTGAAAACCTCGACCATCAAAAGCCTTTAGAATTGTCGGGGATTGGTTAAGTGTAGGAGATCCAAGTGATTTCCAACACTGAAATGACATAACACACATTGAAGCTCCCTCATCAATCACAGTCCGAAAGATTGGTCTGTTTTTTACTAACACTAGAATATGGAAAGCCATTTGGTGAGGAAGACGTGGTGTACTATTTTCTAAATCGAAGATTATAAGGTTAGAATCCTGAACATCGACAGCTCCTATGGCAGACAATAATAATTTACGTTGTGCTGGACACGATTACAGCACTTCCAAAGCCGACATTGCTGAAGGAGAAACAGCGAAGTCTTCAACAATGTTGTAATTCTGAGCAGCTCTCGCATGTGGATTGAAAGTTGATTTACGAAGAACACTTTTAGTAGACGGTTTGATTATTAAGTCTGGATTTTGTTTCTCGATCTGTAGCGGACCGGAAACAGGAGGAGGTGTATTTGATGTATTTGCATTGGAAGACTCTGCTTCTTTGCCATCAATAGGATTCTTAGAACCGTAACCTTGTGATCGCGTCGCAACCCTTACATGAGACATCATCATAATAGGGTCTTCTAAAGTAGTCGAGGAAGAACCAATCATCTTACTATCTTGAATTGGAAAAGGATCCTTCAAGACAACAGGTTGTTGTGATCCTTTAACGAATTTCGTAACTTCGTCTCGATATGGACATTCTTTCGTGAAATGATCTTGTTCACAAATGAAACAAGGATAGTGAGGTTTACGTTTTTCGTCATTGGATTCATCTTTATCAGTTTTCTCTTTCGAATTCTTTTTGTTTTTGTTCTTCCCCTTCTTTTTACCACCAGATTTTGATTTGATTTTGTCGTAGATGTTTCAATGACATGAATGTGGGCAGAAACTTCGAGAGAAGATTCTCCTTTCGGGGAATCAGGTAAAGTTATAATTGGAGAAGAATTCTTTGACGATTTCTTCTTACTTTTAGAATTGACCGTACCAATCATACCGTCAGCGGCATGAGACCCTGAAGGAGCAGCAACTATTTGACCTTGTTTTGGAAGGTCTGGGATTTTTTCATGTAGAGTACCTGACTGCGTATAAACGAGGTCAAGGTACTGAGCTTGAGAAATTACCTTCTCTTCAATAACAACACCAGCCTTAGCTACATCTTCAGTGATCTTGGGTAACAATGATTTAACAAACCATTCTGCCAAAATTTGATCCGGAATATAAACTTTCACCAAACGTCTTCTACGTCGCCAGTCATGAATATGATCAGAAATATACGTGGACGTAGATTGTTTTAGCGAAGTTAATAATTCTGTGCCGTTGTTGTATCTGACAGGCAACTGAAAATGAGTCAAGAAAGCAGTTGCTAACTGACTGAAATTATGAAACGAGCCTCGTGGCAACTCAATGTACCATTTGGCTACAAGACCTATGAGAGTTCTTTGGAAAAGACGTAAGCGAATCGAATCATCAATAATTGAATTAGATGCACACCAAAGGTGATAAGTCATAACATGATTCGATGGATCCTCTCCTGACTTACCTTCGAATTTTGGTATATCACTGGGCAACTTATGAGGCATTGGCGGCCAGTTCTGATAATAAAAAATGGGATCATTTGTAAGGCGCGTCAAATCAGGTAAGTCCAAAGTTGCGATAAACGGTAATTGACGGTTAGGGTCGTGAAAACCTTGAGAATCCAAAGCAGATCCAGGAGGCGGATACCCAGGATAACTAGGAATCGGATTTGCATTAGGTATTGTGTAACCTCCCGGAAAACCAGGATGAACCGGACCATACTAAGGTTGTTGATAAGTATAACCAGGGTACGGTTGATACTGATAGCTTGGATTCTGTACATAGGGACCGAATTACGGCTGTCCCTAGTATGGTTGATACGTAAATTGAGGTTTAATTGTAACAACTGTACTTGTACCAGCTTGTCCTACAGGCATCTGAACTGTAGTCTGAATGGAAGGTCCTGACTGAGGTACAGAGACTTGAGGTATTTGCACGGATACAGGGATAGAAGAAGTCGGTGTTATAGATACTCTAGAAACAAGTGTGACAGGTTGAACAGACGTTGCAGCAGTTACAGTAGTTTGAGGCGGAGTCTGAGGTGTACTAGGCCCAGTCTGCTGAACTGAACTAGGTGCAGGAGTTTGAATAGCTGGCTGAACAGGTTGCTGGGTTGAACCAGAAACCAAAGGTTGGCCAGGTTGATAAGGCAACTGCACATTAGGCTGCAAAGGTTGTTGATATTGGGATGGATCCAACACCATAGTTCCGGGGTATTGTCCCATAGAAGGTTGAACGTAAGGACCAAAACCTGGTTGAACGTAGGGTTGATTAGTAAGTGGTAAATTTCCAGCTCTTTGAAAAGATGGTTGACCAGAAGGCTGTTGGTAACCTTGAATTGGGTACTGACCTTGAGGTTGATAACCCTAAGGCGCTTACTGAGGCTGGGGTTGATAAGGACCCTGAGGAGCATATTGTGCTTGGGGTTGACTTTGAGGAATGTACTGTCCTTGAGGTTGATAACCCTGAGGTATGTACTGTCCTTGGGGTTGCCCCCCAAAATAATATGATTCCACAGTTTGTCCTGGGAAAAAGCTACCTTGAGGTTGTGCCCCGGGTGGTAATTGACTACCTTGAGGTTGCCCCCCAGGCGGTAACTGACTACCCTGAGGTTGCCCCCCAGGCGGTAACTGAGTTCCCTGAGGTTGCCCCCCAGAAGGAAACTGACTGCCTTGAGTTTGAGGATTTGGAATATTACCAGACATCATAAAAATTTGTTCTGCATTCGACGTTTCAATTTTAAGTCCATCAAGACCAGATGATAACACGTTTTCGATGGGTTGAGGAGTTGCTCCCGAGAAAGTACCAGACAAAGACTGATATCTCGAAGGAACAGAAGGACCACCATGTAAAAATGATTCCGGCGTTTGAGAAAACATGGATGACTCTCCGGCCATAAAAGATGACGGATAATAACCTCTGGGTGTAGGATGAAATGGAATTCGAGGTGGATAAAAATCAAGACCCGGATTCTCTAAAAAGTTCGTTAAAGAGAGATACCAAGGATTAGTTCGAATGGGGCTGTAGAAAATAGATTCACGCTCCCTAAGATTTAACGATTGAGGGGAGTCGGGAAGAGATATGTCTTCGTTAGGATTAGTAAGTTCTTCAATAGAAATAAGTCCAGAGGGAAGATTGTCTGTAATGATATTTCTTACCCTAGGTGAACCTGGATCGCTAGAAGTTGGTGTGATAAATCCTGAGGATGTTTCTAACACAGAAGATTCAGTTTCAGGTTCAGATATTTCAGGTTCGTCAGATAATTCACCAGAAGGAGAAATACTTTCAGTAACTTCAGAAACTGAAATCGGTTCTTGAATGTATTATGTTGTAGGTATTTGATGATCAGGATGTATAACTATAGATGAACTTCCAATTTCTGTTGATCTAATTCTACTACTACTGGATGCTACTAGAGCACGAAGCCCTTCAAGTTGACTTGGTGAATATTCAGGGGGTTTCCCTTGTATTCTCCGGGATTGTCTTGGCAATTCCGCCACGATTAAAGATTATCTAATCACACGCAAACAAAGAAAAATTTCAATGAAAAACACCTAAAGTCTCTAAGAAACAAACAATTGAATCATTCGCTTAAAAATCTAAGAGTTCAAACCACATACAAACAGGTAACTTTCCGTACTAAAATCACTAGTTGGTGATGAAATCCAACTTAGTAGAATTTTAACATGAAAAGGGCGGTTGGAACAGTTACCCTGAAAACTTGCTTAATGAAACAGAATGGCACAAGTTTCTTCACAAAACCATCTCGAGTGAAGAGAACCCCCCCAGAGAGTCCAAGTGAGTCTAGTCGACATCTGTTCCAGGTACAGTGGGATCTTCCCTCCACCGTCACCTTAGGAAAGAATCCTAAAGATTATAGCCACTAAGGTTACCAACTGAAACAAATATACCTCGGGGAACAGTCTACGATCTGACACACACGCAAGGGCAGAGTAACAAAGCTCAATCCCCTTGAAGGCTCCTTGAAATAATCCAAGGTTTACCGACAAGTGACCCCAGGCTCCTCAACAATGGTCTATCCGAGGTTTACCGTTTTTAATACGTGTATATCTTCTATCATTCCCAATGAGGAAGGATTGATTACCCCACTGGTTCAGATATGATCTCGTGCTTAACTCCTTTAAGAGGAGCTTCCCAGAGCATACATGCAACAATTGGAATTCTTCCTACCGCAAGATTTGTCTACTTGTTTGTTTTAGCTATCTTGGAGAGTTAATTACTCCCTACTCTAAGATACTAGCCTAAGCTATGTTGGTGATAAGAGCCCTAGAAATAAAAAGATTACTAGATGAATTTTAATTAAGCGTTACTTTTAGGAGCTGTTCCTTAAGTCAGTGGGTGCGGAAATGAAACTTTGGATGATGTGAAGACTCGACTTCCAAAACACTAAAATGCACCTAGAATGATAATCAATTCTTTTTCTTTCAATGAACTTCTATATAAAGAAAGAGTTGGAGAATGCAATTCTTTTAATAAACAATTCCTTCTTTAAACATGAAGAATGATTGAAAGAAAATACTTTGTCTTTTCAATAATGAAATAAATGATCAAGATCGTAAGAAAAATCCTTTTCCGTTCCAAACTAGAAGTTACAAAAAAAATTTCCTTCGAAAGAAAGTTGCAAAAATTAAAACTACTCAAAACTACAAAATCTAATCTTGAGATCTAAAATCTAAATCGAGTAAAAACTTTAAGATTTTGAAGAATGTTTTCCTTAGTTGTTCAGCAAACTAAGAGTCTATTTGTTTAGAATAACAAACAGATTAAAAACACTCAAAATATGTTTTTTTTTTTATAAAAATGAAATTCAAAACTTTCAACCAAGTTTTTTTCGAAGATTCGCAAAGAAACAAAAGGCTCAATTTCTCAATATGGGATGTTTTCACAATCAGGTCGGATTCAAAAGACAAAAAGAGATCAATGTAATCTGAGATACTGCAAATTTTCAAAAGTTTGAAACGCTACAAAGACCAAGCGGAAAAACAATCCAAACTGCAAAATCTTCTAGAAAATCATCAAAACATCAACACTGTTGGAGTTCATTCACAAAAAATTCTTGACAGAAACAATAATCAGTCTGGGCAGACACCAAAAGGCTAAATTCAAATAAAAATAAACTAGAGAAAGAAATCTAAAGATTTTCTAAAATTTTTACAGGGTCCGCAGGCAACCGGTATTGACAGGTGCGGTCCCGCACTATATTCTTTACAGAAAGTGCGAACCTGCTCGCACTGTCGAAGTAAGGTAGAGTGCGGTCCTAGGAAAAATTATAGAAAAACTTAAAATATTTCTAAATTTTCAAAAACAGGGAAAATCTAAATTACCCAGACAGATATGTATCAATCAAAAACCAGGAAAAAATGTTTCCTCAAATCAAAAATGAAAGAGAAGCAAAAACAGCAAGTTCTTCCCCAGTGGAGTCGCCATTTTGTTGTGTAGATTAATCCATCTTGCGGACAAGACCGATCTCTCTAGTACTAAAAGTAACTAGCAAAAAACAGCCAATTATACTAATCTCTCTCTAAGTATATAAGATTCATAAAAATGCTATATAGGTGTAAGGCCTAGGTCTACAAAACCAGAGATTCTGGGTTCGATCCCCAGTGGAGTCGCCATTTTGTTGTGTAGATTAATCAGTCTTGCGGACAAGACCGATCTCTCTAGTACTAAAAGTAACTAGCAACAAACAGCTAATTATACTAATCTCTCTCTAAGTATATAAGATTCATAAAAATGCTATATAGGTGTAAGGCCTACCTTATGTCCAGCGCTTGTTTGATCTCGTTGAAGTCCTTCCCGTGCACTTGAAAGAACGTTCCTCGTGAATCTGCAGTCACAAACAAGTAAAAAGATTACATAACACCTGTATAGACATTATCATAAATCATACTCATCATAATGATCAAGGAATTTATGAAATAAACCATAAATAGACAGTTTAATGAGAGAAATGAGTATATTTGTATTAACTTCAAATAAAGAAAACCTTTACAACCTGTGCCTTGATGTTGTGCAGGTCTTCCCGGGGTCCGAAGCAGGAATCTCTTCTAATTTAACAAGCATTGCACTCTTTGAACCAAGACAGATAGAGATGAGTGATTTAACTTCACAGAAAGTCTTAGTTAACTGAGTCTGAATCTCAACAGCATTTAACTTCAAATATCTTAAGCTTGAACTCCCTTTGAGGCTACCCAAGGCCTCTTTTTATAGTGGAAAAGAGGAGGTTTCTTGTTCCAAATATGAAGGGATAGAATCCTCCTTCAAAGGGATTAGCTCCTTACATCAAGGGGTTAGCTCCATCAAGTGAGCGATGCATGAACCTTCTCAAAGCGTATCCATTCCCGAAAATTCCCATCTAGAATCTTCTAGAATTCATCTGAAATCCACTTTTTATCTTTACTTTCTTTCCTTTTTGGGTTTTACAAAGGTCCGCACCCATGACACAAGGAACGTGTGGTATGGTTCCGCAGGTAAGCTTAACATTAGGTGCGGGACCGCAGGAGATGAATAGAGAAAGTTCGATACCAATGTTTAGGGGGATTTTAGGAACTTTTCTCTGATTTTGAAAGCTTGACATGAGGAGCTGATATGTTAGACTTGCAAAAGGAGGAAGTATGAGTAATAATGAGCTCATACTCATAGTAAAATGTCAGGATGACAATTTTTAGTGTAACAATCCTTCCAAACATTTATTCACTATCTCAATTTGACCATCGGATTGAGGATGATAGGAAAGTAAACATGAGCTAGAATTAATTTTAAACAAGAAAAAATAACTCCAGTCCAAAATTTCCAGTAAAAATGGGATCTTTGAAATAGCTCCCAATAACCTTTGGTTTTCCATGTAGCTTTTGAATTGTGTCCATAAATGTAGTAGAAACTGTACTTGCTTTAAATGGATGAGATAATGCACAAAAGTGTGCATACTTGGTAAGTCTATCAACTACCACCATGATGACAGTCTTTCCTTTAGACTTAGGTAAACCTGTGATAAAATCCATTGAAATATCCTCCCAATGTTGACTTGGAATGGATAAAGGTTGTAGAAGACCTAGGGTCTTAATTGTCTCAACTTTATTCTGCTAGCAAACCAAAAATTCCACCACAAACTTTTGAATATTAGATTTAAGGCCATCCCGAAAAAATTATTTCTTCACCTTGTGATAAGTTTTTAAAAATCTTGAGTTTCCTCCTAAAGGAGAAGTGTGCAATTCCAAAAGAATATTTTGTTTTAGTTGGGAATTATTACAAAGATATAAGTGATATTTGTACCATAAGGAATCATTTTTCCACCTAAATGTATCAGATTTACTAGGATCTTGATGAAACTTTTGAATGAGTGTCCACACTTCTTCGTCCTTCTTCCATTCATATATTGCTTCGGTTACCCAATTTGGTTGGATAATAAAAATGGCACAAAGAAATGCTTCCACCTCTTCATTCTTTCTTGAGAGTGCATCTGCAACAACATTTAGCTTCCCCTTTTTGTATATTATTTCAAAGTCATAGCCCAAGATCTTTGTGACCCATTTTTACTGCTCTTCTGAAGATAGTCTTTGTTCCAAAAAGTGTTTAAGACTATCATGATTAGTTTTTACCTTGAAGTGTCTTCCCATTAGGTAAGTTCTTCATTTCTTTAGTGCATGCAGTATTGCTAACATTTCCTTCTCATAAATAGCTTTTCGTAAATACTTTCCTTTGATTGGAAGACTTTCAAAAACGTGGGTATTCCTTGCATTAAAACAGCACCAATTCCATTTCTTGAGGCATCACATTCCACAATAAGAGTTTTTTTGAAGTCTGGCATAGCTAAGACCAGTGCTAGGCACATTGCCTCTTTAAGATGTTCAAAGGCCTTAGTTGCTTTAGGAGTCCATGAAAATGCATATTTCTTCAATAATGTTGTTAGAGGTGCTGCTATTCTCCCATAATTCTTAACAAACTTGCGCCAATACCCTATTAACCCAATAAATCCTCGCAACTTCTTTATGGTTGTGGGGACTTTCCATTCATTAATGGCTTTAATTTTTTTAGGGTCTACCTTAACACCCTCGTGATATACAATATGACCGAGATATTCCACCTCTTGTACTCCAAAGAAACATTTGGATGTTTTTGCATATAATTTTTTCTCCTGCAATAGTTTGAGCACCATGTCAACATGTTGAACATGATCCTTCCAAGACCTATTGTAGATTAGTATATAATCAAAAAATACAAGCACAAATTTTCTAAGGAAGGGTTTGAAAATGGAATTCATCAACCCTTAAAATGTAAAAGGTGCATTGGTAAGGCCAAAAGGCATGGCCAAAAATTCATAATGACCCTCATGAGTTCAAAATGTTTTTTTAGGAATATCTTCAGTCTTCATTCTAATTTGATGATATCCTGAACGAAGATCCAACTTGGTAAAATAAATTTCTCCATATAATTCATCCAATAATTCATCAGTCACAGGAATGGGAAATTTATCTTTAATGATGAGCTTATTGAGCTCCCTATAATCCAAACACATGCGCAATGATCCATCCTTCTTGTGCACCAATACTACTGGAGCAGAGAAAGAACTTTGACTAGGTTGAATTTTACCAACCTCTATCATTTCTGCATTCATACGTTCAATTTCGCTCTTTTGGACATAAGGATATCTATAAGGCCTGATGTTTGGAGGAACACTTCCTGGAATCGAATGAATAGCATGATCATGATCACAAATAGGTGGGAGTCCTTTGGGAGTTTCAAACACGTTGGAATGATTGCAAGACTTTTTGGAGATTTGGAGAAATAGATGATTTTGATGTTGGAACTTCTAGTGAGCATAGTTGTTCAATTACACCTCATTGTTCTTTCTTCAGAAGCTTTGTCATGACATTAGAGCTTATTGTATTTCCTGTCTTCCTTGCGATACCCCATAATTCGACTTCCTTTCCTTTTGAAAAGAAATTCAAGAAAATTTCTTGAAAATTAAAAGCTACAGTCCCTAGAGATTGTAATGATTGTACTCCTAGTACAACATCAGCACCTCCCATAGGAATGGAAAGCATTGGAATATTCAATACATATTCCCCCATGGTTATCTTGATATTATTTCATTTTCTAGAGAAATTTATAATTCCTCCATTTTCAACCATCACTTGACATTCTGGTGCTAGGTATAGGAAACAATTCAATTCCTTGGCTACCTTACAATGAATAAAATTATGGGTACTACCCGAATCAATCAACACTATTACCTTTTTCTTCTTCATATGTCCTTCTATCTTGAGAGTCTGAGGAGTGGTAATTCCTGTCAATGCATTACACGATATGGTCAGACTCATTTCTTCCTCTTCTAGGTTTGGTTCCTGGTGTATATCCTCTTCTTTTGAAGATTTTTGTTCATTTTCTTCTTCCTCTTCACAATCTATGTAAAATAATTTCTTCTCAGCACACTTATGACCTTTAGTGTGTTTTCTATCACAACTGTAGCAAATCCCTTTTGCTCTTTTTTCTTCCAATTGTTGTGGTGTCAACCTTGTAGGTTGTGGAAGTCTAGGAGTAGCAACACTTTCATCTTTATATATGTGAGTGGTAGGCTTCCTTGTTGCCATAATTTTACATTCGAATTTTCTTGCCAACCTGAATGCCTTTTCCAATGAATCAGGTTCCCAAATGTGAACTTCATGTTGGATGTTATCCTTTAAAGTCCCTATGAAGACATAAATCCTATGTTCCTCTGGAATATCAATTACCCTTATATTCAATTTTTGAAAGTCCTCAATGTGCTCCACCACTGAACCCTTTTGTTTGATATTTATCAATTGGCAAAAGAAGGTGTTGCTTTTTGTATCCTCATAATCTGCTATCATTTCCTCCGTAAAAATTGACCAAGTGACAATTTTTTTATGGGAGCAAAGCCATCGATACCATACAAATTTATTTTTTTCTAAATGTAAAGTTGAAATGCGTACCTTTTGTGTGTTTTTCACATTATTGAGATCAAAATATTGCTCCATCTGTAGTATCCATGTTACGGATCCTTGCCATCAAAATTCCTCATATCCATGTTTGGAATATGGTGGTTCTTCCATCCAACATTAGATTTTATGAAATCATGATTAAAATTTATTTTGTTCTCATCATGAGTTTCCTCTACTATATTTTCACCATTAGGAAACATTTCTTGTATCAACTTTGACAAATCATTCTTCATGTTTTCCATGTTGTCTTTCATTTTTTGATCGATCTTAGCTTCCATGTCATCCATCTTAGCTTCCATGCCATCCATCTTAGCTTCCATGCCCACTTCCATGTCATCCATCTTAGCTTCCAAACCATTCATCTTAGCTTCCACGCCTTTCTTCAAACCATCCATCTTATTTTCCATGCCTATCTTCAAAACTTCCATTTCATTGTTTGTTGCTCTTTGCGATAGCGAAATTTGGTGCACTTGCTCTTGTAATTTTGATATCTCATGTTGTGTTTCTTCGTCTTCATGAGTCATAGTAGAGCCTTCTGAAGGCTTAATGGGTGTTCAATTCTTTTTAGGGGGAATTTTAGAACCCAATATTGATATCTATTCTTCAATATTCCCTTGGAATAAATTCAAACTATTTTTTTTCAAACGAGACTTATGTAATTCGAAAAAAATACACACATTTTTCTTTCTTTTGAGGATCTCGATATTGAAACTAAATTATCTCTATGATTTCGAATCTTCAATATCTTAAATTCAACCTTGAATTATCCCTCTGAATCTTCTTTCGAACTCCATAGGGCTGACCTAATTTGGATTCTTCAAGACAAATTTATGCCCAACCTCCCACAATGACCTAATTATGGAGTGGTTCAGTAGAGTGAAATTGTATGAATTTATACGTATCATTGTTTCCACCTTAGACTCTGAAATTGATATACCGAAAACTACAGTCCGTGTACTTGTGGCCACTTTTTACAGAATCCTAATCCGACGCTTAGAGACAGAGTTATGACGTTTTTCCCATGGTCACCTCTTTGATATGAAATTCGGGAGCCTGAAACAATCCTACCTTCCACAGATCATATCTCAAAAAAATTTATGAACCAAGATATAAAATTTTTACAGGAGTTTCCTCAGGATTTCGGCTTCACACTGTAGAAATTTTAGCTTCTGAAACTTCGTATACGAAAAGTTATAGTGAAAATTCCACGATGACCTGTTTTAGTTGAAATTCAGAACCCTGAAAAAACCCTAACTTCCCCAGATCATATCTCCGAAAATATTGCGAAGAAAGATCTAAAAATTTTGCAAGAGGTTCCTCATGTGATTTCATCTTCTCTCTGTACAAATTTCAGCTTCTGAACCTTTGTGGAAAAAAAATTATTGGAAAAATTCCACGATGACCTGTTTGGAGCTGTGAAACCCTATAATCCAAAGCTCTGATACCAAATGTTATGAAACCAGCTACAAAAATAAAATAAAAGAGAGATCAACGCCTTAGAAATCAACCAATTCAAGGGGGAAACCTCCAATACATTACATAAATGAATAATTCTTGGATGATACAAATTACCAAAACCTCCTTCTATATATAGGAGTCCATGGGCCCACAATATAATCCTAGCCGACCTAACAATAACAATGTAAGGGCACAATAATAACAATATTGGGGTTACCGGGGTACAACAATAACAATAAGAGGGCTACATTAATAACAATAAGGCACTAAACTAGTAATATAGGGACCTAACAATATGCTAGTATTATAGGGACGTAACACCTATCCTCATTAGTCCAGATTATACACTTTATTTTTTCATTTTTTCATTTTCCTCGGAGCATACTCTTGTTGTTGTCCTCATGCAAAAGAAAAATTAGAACACAGAGCAGCCCATCACCTTTTTCAGCACAACCATAATAGATGCAGGCTTGAAGTATAACTTCATTGAGAAAAAATCCTTGACTTTATTCAAACCATTGAACGACTTCCGGGTCTACATTCTACATTCTCATGTCAATGCATATGTTCCAAACATTGTTGTCAAAGATGTGATTACATAGAATGATCCTGAAGGGCGGCGAGGTAAATGGATCACTGCCATGTTAGAGTATGAGATCAAGCCTGCAAATCTAATCAAAGGACTGGGCCTAGAGAAGCTCATGACGGATTCAAATATTCATGTCTTGGACATCAATTTTATTGTTGCATTATCTAAAGAACAAGATGTTGAAACATTACCTAAGGTAGCTGAAATTTTCTTTCTATCATCTTGGTAAGCTGAAATAGTACATGTTTTTCAACATTCGAATCCTCATCCCAGCTTGCCAAGTAGAAAGGCTAGATATTTAAAGTTAAAAGCTCTTAAGTATTTCATTATTAATGGTGTCTTATATTGGAAATATCTCGGTGGACTATTGTTGAATTGATTGGTTGAAGGAGAAGTTGAAAAAATGATGACAGATTTTCATAAAGGTGATTATGGCGGTTATATTTATTTGATGGCTACAACTAATAAGATCTTGAGGGCGGGCTTCTATTGGCCAAGATTATTTTTTGATTTTTATAAAATAGTCATGAGTTTTCATGAATGTCAAATATTTCAGGGAAAAAGGAAGCTCTTACATTTACCTCTTAAACCAATTGAAGTGCAAGTGACATTCAAGCAGTGGGGACTTGACTTCATAGGCGAGATTCATCCTCCATCATCAGCTTAGGAAAAATGAATACTCACTGCCACAAATTATTTCACCAAATGGATTGAAGCCATCCTCGTGAGGCAAGCTACCGATATTGTTATCATTCAGTTTCTTGAGAATAATATTATGTCTCATTTTGGTTATCCACACAATATCATCACTGATAATACAGTTGCCTTCAAGTCTAAGAAGATGATTGGATTTTGTGACAATTATCACATTAGTCTTGGTCATTCAACAGCATATTATCCTCAAGGAAATGGGCTTGTTGAATCATCAAATAAATATTTGGTGAACATAATCAAAAATATGTTGCAAGAAAACAAGAGCAATTGGCACAAGAAACTCACCAATGCTCTATGGGCAGATAGAGTTAGCACCAAGATATTAATCAGCATGTCACCTTCCTAGCTCATCTATGGCATTGACACAGTGTTCCCTTCTTCTCTAGTTTTACCGGTGATGAAAATTATGCAAGAGATTGATAAAGAAGGACATGTAAAACTCCTAAAAAGTATGAATAAATCAATGCCCATGTGAACAAAGACAAATCAGGGCTATGTAAATAATCACTTGCAGGTGTGAAAGAGGTTTGAGCCAAATATTGGGTCCACCTTGACCAAATCAACTGCGTTGTCTAGGTTCATTGCATCTCCAAAAGGTACTGCGCAGTTCTAGAAGGGAGCCTCTAATGTGAAGAGGGCCAACTCATAAAAGTGGTTTAGGGTTTGCAAGAGCTTCCTCATGTTATAAAAAGGAGGAGAAGGCACATGAAGAGGTTGTTGATAGATCATATTTCTGAAGTATTTGTCTGCTTAGACAAATACCATTCTCTGCCATTTAGTGGAGGATTGTGATTGGAATTCCTGTTTAGGGGTTCTATCTCTTCCCTTGAGGATAATTGGAGGAGTTATTTTCTGAAGTGAGCCACTATCTGGTTTGATACCAAGCTCTATTTTCATGATCAGCACTGGTCCATTGAGGGTTTTGCAGCCGCTGTCATTTGTAGCAAGTGGTGTTCTAGATCTGCTTCGATCTAGCTTGTTTTTGAGAGACTTTTCTTTTGGAGAGTGTTTATCGGCCTCCAAAGAGAGATTCTATCCATATTTTGTATCTAATATGTAATTTAATTCAATTTTATTCAGTCTCCTTCACCCTCAGCACAGTTTCTACTCTATACTGCATTATTTTTGTAAGAGGGTTCCTTGTTTCAGTTTGTCATCAAATTGGAGGAAGATCTCTTGGTGTTAGGCTTGCCTTCTCTTGGTGATCCATTGATTAGGTTGTTGATCCATGTCTCCATAGATATTATCTCTTTCAGCAATAAATTTATCATCAGAAATTTCTAGGTTTTCTGCAGCACTGCAATTTGTAATTTAGATCTACGGCTTATTATGCAATATTTTGATGTAATTCCAATTGGATCTTGTTCTTAAAGTCATATAGTTTCCAGATCTGTATTAGATCTGATTTTTTATCCATACATATGTCAGAGATCTGAAATTTAATTTATAGCAGTTGAACCATCTGAAAAATAACGTTGTCTATGTATTTCTGTAGTTTATTTCTAGTTGCAGCTCTAATTTCTGAAGGGATTTTGCCCTAGTTTCTTTTGTAATCTTCTGTAGAGGCAATAAGCTCAAATTTCAATCTGATTTATTGTCATAACTCTGAAATATCAGATCCTTGTCTGTCCTCCTCTGATTTTCAGTCAAAACTGCGCAATTCTGGTTGTTGGGGTTTTCATGTTGCAACAGCCCTTCTCTTTGGCTGATTTCTAGCTAGTCTTGACTGTGGGAGATCTGTTTAATGTGCTTAAACCTTTTTTTTTTCTGATGAAATTCCATATATAAGTCACATAAAGCATAAATTATGGGATCCCATCCCTGATCTACGTTATTCTTTCTCATATTTCCTTATACAGCGTTTTTCTTGAAGACCTTATTGAGATTCCTGAAAGGGATTATTCCAAGAACTATAGACAGAGTCTATAGTTGGCTAGGTAGCCTCTGCATCTCACCCTTTCTTTGAATGGTTACATATCAAGTAAATTCCTTTGTATTCCATATCTAAAATATAATCTTGAGAATCCCAAAAAGGATCATTACAGTGGTATCGGAGCTCCACCCTTGGCATAGCCTGTGCTAGCATTGGAGACTCAGTCATGCTGCATTCTGAAGATGAAGATCCTATTTTTGAGAGGGAGAGGAGATACCAAAATGGAATTCATATAAAGTATGAATATACTACTGTTGACCTTGACAAGGTTCAAGACAAGGGGAAAGCCCCTGAATTGGTGAATGATAAAGATAAGGAGGCAGAGGAGTTTGCAAAAACTCTTTTGGAAGCCATGAAAGATATATCCAAGATAAAGAAGATGAGGATAGATAGAATGAGGGAGTCCCTTGGGAGATTCCATCAACAAGGAGAAAGTTCTGATATGTCTGAGTTTGGGACTGGTCAACATGTGAGCTTGCCTCAAGTTCCACAGACCTCACAACGCTCTACAATGCCTACCTTCTTGGATGTAGAGAATGAAGGCCTGCAAGAGCCAACCTCTTTGGAAGGCTACTTTGTAGAATATGACTCACAAAGCCAAAGTTTCAAGGATAACTTGAGCTTTCAAGACTTCTGCCATCTCAAGGACTGGAGGAGGCCATGGCAGCAGTACAGAGATGGAGTTTTCCTTCATGGGAGGCATCACACCATGGGCGGGTTCTTCTTGCCTAAGTTCAATGGATCACCCTCTTATTCTGCTAAAGCATGGGAGGAGAAGTTGGACATCTATTTCCAGGTGAATAAAGTGCCTGAAGCAGAAGCCAAGAAGATTGTTACGCTGCATTTTGAGGGAGAAGCCCACAACTGGTGGTTTCATGAAATTTCTACATTGGGGCACAGCAATGTGTCCACTCATGCTGAGTTCACTAGGAGACTAGTGGAGATATTTGATCGGAAAGATCCGGAGGCCCTTTTCATAAGCTTGGAAAAGCTTAAATAGATAGGATATGTTGAGGCCTATATCTCTGAATTCCTGAGATTGTTTGTAATGGTTCTTTATCTTTCAGTAGCAATGAGAGTCTATATGTTCATTAATGGCCTGGAATAACCTATGCATGGATTGGTTAAGTCTACCAAGCCCATCACTCTGCATGATGCCATTGAAAGAACTATAGATCTCCAAGATTCCTTGCCAAGGGAAAAGGAAACCTTCCCAAGCAAAGCCACTCAGCTCTTCCAAGGGAAAGGAGGGGAAATTTGCTCCACCCAAGGAGAGATCACTGAAGAAGCTCCTTGACAATGATCTCCGGAGGGAGTTGAGGAAAAAGAAATTATGTTTCACTTGTCAAGAGCCATGGGTACCGGGACATAGATGTGTTGCTGGAAGAGCACACTATATTGAAGTCTTGTTTGATTGTGAGGAGGAAGAGGGAAATGATGGACCTAGGAGAGGTCACAGCACTGGTGATGATGAGGAGGAGGATCCATAATCATCCAGAGAAGAAGAAGGAGCATTTCCTCCAACCAGTGGGACTCTTGCTTCTTTGAGAGGAGTGCCCAAGTATTTGACTCTTAGAGTGCAAGGTTTAGTTATGAACCAGAGAGTGTCTATTCTGATTGACAGTGGGGCAACCCACAACTTTATTGATGCTCTCTTTGTGCAGAGGAGAGGGATCCCTACTGATACTTTTGATGGGTTCTCTGTTTTGGTTTCAGGAGATAGAACTATGCAGTGCATCCAGTATGTTCCATCACTTTCTGTGACTATGGGAACCTACACTTTGGAGGACCATTTCTTTGTAGTGGACATACCAGACACCAACATCATCTTGGGTGTCCAGTGGTTGATTACTTTTGGAAAATTCACCACTGATTGGAAGGCCTTGCAGATGGAATGGGTGGATTTTAAGAGTGGGAAACAACAAATCATTCAAGGCATGCACACCTGCCCTTCACTTGATGTTTCCACCCACACAACAAAGATGGAATTGTGCAGTGGGGGCAGGGACCTCACATTTCCTTCTCTCGTGTTTATGAGAATGCTACAAGGAACATTCCTACATTATGGAAAGCCACTTGGGGTGCCATTAGATTATGTGGGGGGAGCCTCACCAAATGCTGAAACAATGGAAGAGAGAGTCACAGCGCTGTGGGAGGAAGCAAGGGGGAGGATCAGCCTTCCCACAAACAATTTTTGCATGCATAGTGCCAAAGAAACAAGCAGAAACAAGGCAAGAACCACCATAGATGCATCAACAGCATTGTCTTTGTTGAGAAGTGTAGATCCATATTGGAGGTCTCAACTCCTTGTGGAGTACTCCAAAGATCTGCACACCGGGATGATATTAGATGGCATGAAGCAAGGAGGAGGCTATTTGGTCCATGAAAGGGTCATCTATCATCTTGGTAAAGTATTCTTGTCTCAAGCCTCCAAGCTTAAGCAAGAGATACTACAAAGAGCACACAAAGAGTTCCTTTCAAACTACATGCAGTCAGCAAAAATCTACTCCCTAATCTTGAAGAGTTTTGATTGGTAGGGTATGGAGGAAGAACTACATCAACATTATGATTGGGAGGAACTATGTCAGCACTTACAAGAGTGCAATAGTTATGTGGATATGGGGCAGCCAAGGGATCCTATGCAGGAGACATTTCAGCCATCTCTTTCTTCTCTTAAAAGAGGAGAAATGCCCATGCCTAACTCTATGTGTATGGGAGACTTGTATGGTAAGGAATCTGATCTTATGGAGCAAGTTTATTTTTCTGATTTGGCACATTCTCTTACCATATGTATGAAAGCCATGGCTCCTACAAGGAGAAATATTACATGCAGATCTCATGGCATTGATGAGGCCAATAAAAATTCCAAAACTGGCCACTCCCTTGAGGTGCAAAGGGAGATTATCTATCATGATGGGTGCTTCCCAAAGGCACCTAATGAGGGCTTCACTTTCAGCCATAGCAAAGTGACGCATGCAACAAGGATGTGGTGGGGGTACCACCTATCACAATCAGATCTACTCAAAACAAGGATTACACTGCGCTGGTACCTTATGTGGGATTGTGAACCACCTCCTCAAGTACAGATTTCAATTTTCCTATATGTGATTTTGCTTCCATACATAGATGACATATTGGTATTGTTTATGGGTTTGTATGGACAGAAAGTAGGCAGTGTGTATGTACCACATGATATGGAACTTTATCTTGTACTTCATGATACATGTTTTAGATGTGACATTGCTTCACCCGTGTGTATTTTTGTCGAGTTTTACACTCCTAAAGGGGTAGACTATGCCCCTATCATGTTAGCATTGGAGGAGCAGTTTCTAATGTATTGGCTTGGTGAGCACTTAATCCATGAAGAAATCTTGATTCTTGATGGTGGCGTCAATGGAGAAGCAGAAGAACTACAGCTGTTACCCTATCAGTTGCTTGAGGACAAGCAACATTTTGGAGGGGAGAACTATAATGTTCCTACTTAGCCTTAGCTAAGAGGAAACATTCAATTTTGATTTAATTTATGTTTTATGAATAAATGAATAAAGGAGGACATGTAAAACTCCTAAAAAGTCTGAATAAATCAATGCCCATGTGAACAAAGACAAATCAGGGCTATGTAAATAATCACTTGCAGTGTGAAAGAGGTTTGAGCCAAAGATTGGGTCCACCTTGACCAAATCAACTGCGATGTCTAGGTTCATTGAATCTCCAAAAGGGACTACGCAGTTCTAGAAGGGAGCCTCTAATGTGAAGAGGGCCAACTCATCAAAGTGGTTTATGGTTTTCAAGAGCTTCCTCATGTTATAAAAAGGAGGAGAAGGCACATGAAGAGGTTGTTGATAGATCATATTTCTGAATTATTTGTCTGCTTAGACAAATACCACTCTCTGCTGTTTAGTGGAGGATTATGATTGGAATTCCTGTTTAGGGGTTTCATCTCTTACCTTGAGGATCATTGGAGGAGTTATTTTCTGAAGTGAGCCACTATCTAGTTTGAGACCAAGCTCTATTTTCATGAGCAGCGCTGGCCCATTGAGGGTTTTGCAGTTGTTGTCATTTGTAGCAAGTGGTGTTCTAGATCAGCTTAGATCTAGCTTGTTTTTTAGAGGATTTTCTATTGGAGAGTGTTTCTCAGCCTCCAAAGAGAGATTATAACCATATTTTGTATCTAATATGTAATTTCATTCAAGTTTATTCAGTATCCTTCACCCTCAGTGTGGTTTCTTCTCTATACTGCGTTATTTTTGTAATAGGGTTCCTTGTTTCAGTTTTCCATCAGATTGGAGGAAGATCTCTTGGTGTTAGGCTTGCATTCCCTTGGTGATCCGTTGATTGGGTTGTTGATCCATGTCTCCATAGATCTGATCTCTTTCAGCAATAAAGTTATCATCAGAAATTTATGGGTTTTCTGCAGCACTACAATTTGTAATTCAGATCTACAGCTTATTATGAAATATTTTGATGTAATTCCAGTTGGATCTTGTTCTTAAAGTCATATAGTTTCCAGATCTGTATTATATCTTATGTTTTATCCATACATATGTCATAGATCTTAAATGTAATTTACAGCAGCTGAACCATCTGAAAAATAACGTTGTCTATGTATTTCTGTAGTTTATTTCTAGTTGCAGCTCTAATTTCTGAAGGGATTTTTCCCTAGTTTCTTTTGTAATCTGATGTAGAGGCAATAAGCTCAAATTTAAATCTGATTTATTGTCATAACTTTGAAATATCAGATCCTTGGCTGTCCTCCTCTGAGTTTCAGTCAAAACCGCGCAATTCTGGTTGCTGGGGTTTTCATGTTGCAACAGCCCTTCTCTTTGGCTGATTTCTAGCTAGTCTTGACTGTGGGAGATCTGTTTAATGTGCTTAAAATTATTTTTTTATAACAAAATTCCATATATAAGTAACATACAGCATAAATGAGGGGATCCAGCCCTGTTATGCGTTATTCTTGCTTAGATTTCCTTATACAGCGTTTTTCTTGAAGACCTTGTTGAGATTCCTGAAAGGGATTATTCCAAGAACTATAGACAGAGTCTACAGTTGGCCAGGTAGCCTCTGGATCTCACCCTTTCTTTGAAGGGTGACATATCTAGTAAATTCCTCTGTATTCCATCTCTGAAATAGAATCTTGTGAATCCCAAAAAGGATCATTACAATCACCCAATGGTAAGCCTACCTGATCTATGGTGTTCTTGAAACTTTTTGAAGGAGCTTCCATCCTCAACAGGAGAAAATTTTATCCCAGGTATGTCAGTGATCAAATGACTCTTTCAGTTGTTTTCCATTAAGTCATAGGTCAATTTTTTTACTTTTTCGAACCAGTTCTCAGAAATAATTTTGGTCACTGAAGAGGTATAAACCATGTATGTTGCTCCTTCATTTCATTTATCATCACCATTATGAAGGTAATCTCCATCATCAGTTTCAAGGTCATCATCCCCATCATCATCATTGAAAAGGTCTAGATTTATGTCATTTCATTTCATTTAAGTCAAGTCTAGGTTCAACCCTACGTTTGGAAAAAAAATTCAAATTTCCACTAAACATAAGGCAGTAATCCTCCATTTCATCCATAAAACCCTAGTTAACGAGAAAGCAAGTTTATGAAGTTCAAAAAAATCCATCTCTCTTGTTTCATATGGCTCAAAATTCAAAAAAAGGTTTCAAACATCTCATCTCTGTCTCACTATTTCATGAAAATTGACGAACTTTGTCTCATTGTTTTATAAAAGGATCCAAAAATTCATTCTAACTGTCAAAGCTCCAAAAGAGGTCAAACTAACCTATTGTTCCACCCAAATTCAAAATAAGTCATCCTCAGGTTTTTAGACACACCTCATCTTGTTTTAAAGGTCATATCCAATGAAAAATTTTAAAAGATTTTTGAGAAACACCCTTATTGTTTAATGAAAAGGAAAAATTTGTTTTAGAAATTCATTCAAAGGTCAATCAAGTCACCTTGGCATGTCAAAGGGTTCAAAGAGTGGTATTATGTCTTATTACTACATTTGAAAAAGTCAGCATGTCATCTTACAAGTTACACAAAGGGTTTAAAAAGGTCATTTAAAAATTCAAGGAGAATGAAGGAAATAGAATTTGCTTTTTCATCCCATGTGAAGAAGTAAAAATTCACTTTCAAAAGCAGAAAAGGTTCAAAAAAAAATTTGTAAAAATCAAAGGGAAAATGTAAGGGCCATTAAAGTTTATAAAGGGTGATTAGAATTCATTTGTATTCATTGTTACCCTTTCCACGTATAAGAGAGACACTCTCCACTCTCTTAAACTCCAATACAACCTTCAAAATCCCATTAAAAACATTTACAAATCACCAAAAACTCCTTTGTTACACTTGTGGGCTTGGTTTTTCACTAATCGGGCTCCTTTGTTACATTTCTATGGCATCGAAATTCAGTGGAGAGAACCATTGCTACACTCCTATGAGTGTTGGAGAAACCCATTGTTATGCTCCTGTTGTGTTGGAGAAAAACATAATTGTTACATTTATGAAAGTGAAGAGAGGAAATTCTTATATTTCTATGAGTGAGAAAAAGTTGTTGTTATGCTCCTATGGAAAGTAAATGTAGTGTTACGTTTCTGTGGTGTATAGAGGGACATTGTTACACTCCTGTAGGTGGCCAGTTCCAGTGTTTTGAAACCCAAAACCCTATAAAATTTCAAATATTTTGACCTTTATTCCTTGGTCTAGCTACTTCACAAGGTAAGTTTCCATCTTTTGCTTGTTTTGGGGAATATTTTCATTGTTTTTATATATCATTTATGTCTTCTCCAAGTCCTCACTCTTCATATATTCATTTTTTTTATTTTTTGAAAAAAAACCCTAACCTACCATTTAAATAAACCTTAACCTATCTTCCATGCCCATCTACATATGCCTATCCCCACACATCATCCATGACGTAAATCAAACCATTAAAACCCTAATTTCTGAACTATTTTAACATAGTGAAAACTGTCAAAACTATGGTGACTATGTTTTAGGGTTTTGAATGGCTTAAACCCCTCCATTTGACCTCATTCCACTTTCACTGTGGAGCTAAGGTGTCAGCCTACCCACTGAAAGTTTATCAAAAAAAATTTCAAGCTCCATGACCCTCAAAAATCAAAAACACTTCTTCACTAGTTTTTTCCCACAGTCACAATTTGGAAATGACTATGTTTTGAGGTTTTTAATGACCTAAACTCTTCCATTTGCCTTCATTCCACTTTCATTGTGGAGACAAGACACAATCCTATTCATTGAATTTTTTTAAGAATTTTTTCTCAACCCCATTACCCCTATTTCACCTCACAAACTTATCCTACTGTTGCACAAACTATTTTCACAGTCAAAATTGGGAATTTCATGTGTTTTAGAAATTTTGACACATTCCACTCATCCATTTTCTCTCATTCCACCTTCAACTTGAAGCTAACACACAACACTATCTCCTAAATTTTTTCTAGAATTTTTCTCATCTTCAAGGCCTTCCATTTCATCCACCAAACTCACACCTCCATTCACCCTTTTTTTCCAAAATACCATTCTCATTCGCTCATTTCATTGACACCCTAGGGTTTTCATCATTCCAGTGACAACCCCTAGGGAAAGTGACAGGAAGATCTTAAAAGGATGGAATCATCTTAGGCTTGAGCCATTCACCATACACGAGATTAATGCTTTGCCATTGTCCAAAAGGTGCTTTCAAAGGCCTTAGTGTTTAACATTTTGTGAAAGTATTATGGAAGGAGGGTATCATCTTCAGTTGTCCAGAATTTTTGCAACCAGCTAAAATATGGGAAAGGTCACTCTTTCAGGTATGGAGATCAGCTTATCATCTGACCTAATTGCTTCAGCTACATGTATCCCCTCACATGGAAAGCAATGGTTCAAGGGTATGGTCCTTCACATTCAAAACTACAAGCAGATGCTAAAGCCTCATGCTAGAGATTATCCATAATTTCTTTTCCTTTTAGAAATATCAAAAACAAGTATGCTCCTCTGATGATGTTTATAATTAATTACTTTACATGCAGAGGAAGATTCTCCATGCTATATAGGTATCACATCAGGATTTCGATGCATTTTACCAGAGTCAAAAAACTTGATTTGCCTGATTATGTATACAAGAGCTTGATTAAGATGGCTGGGAAGGTTCAGATCATAAGGGAAGATCACCATACTAGTTTTTTTCATCGTGGCCTAATCAAGATCATTGTGTTGCATAACTTGTCCTCCATAAACATGACCTAGGAAGACTTCTTGTAGAGATTGTCAGCAGCGCTTTCTGTCTTGCCTATTACATCATCACCACAGCCAATGGAGATTGGCTCTTCTAGAATTCCTTTTCAGCTTTCAAATGTCCCTAGGGTTTTGGTATTTTCTCACACATATGAGAGAGGGAGGAGACAATTTTTTGTGCCTAAGTCTACTGGGATATTTCTACACTCACTACTACATTTGGCGGAAATTCCGACGCTTTTGACCAAATGTCGGAAATTTCCCCAAATTTTTTCCATCCCGCCCGAAACCGTCGCTATACCGATGTTTATAGAAAAGTGTCGCAATACCGACACTTAGACGAAGTGTCGCAATTGCGACGTTTGGAGGAAGACGTCGCAATTGCGACACTATGGCCCAAAGCGTCGCTATTGCAACGACTGCCTCCAAACGTCGCAAGTACAACACAACATCTAAGTGTCGCAATTGCAACATTTGGAGGTAGCCGTCCCAGTAGCGACGCTTTTTCCGTCGTCAGTATAACGACACCTATATGCGCACTACATAAAAATACGAAACTTATATGCGCGCTACATAAAAATACGAAACTTATATGCGCGCTACATAAAAATGATTTTATTGTTTCGTATCCGTCGCAATAGCTACATTAACGTGTGATATCACGCGTGCATTCGCCCTCCACCCTTGCAGAGTAGCATTTTCCCTCAGCATTCGCCTCAGCTCTTGCAGAACAGCATTTGTCCTCAGCATTCGCCCTCAGCGTTCGCCCTCAGCTCTTGCAGAACAGCATTCGCCCTCAGCTCTTGCAAAATGGTAAGTTCTTACTGCAAGCCCTTCCTCTTATAGTAGGGTTGACTCTATTTGGGTTTTTTTGGTCAATTCCATTGGAGTGTGTTAGGCTGTAGGGTTCTCTCTAGATGTCAAGAATCAAGATTCAATACCCTCTATTATCTTCATCACCCAATACAAGATTTAAATTTTTCCCAAAGAAACGCTTATTAATTTGGCAGCCATTATTTCTCCCTGCTTTAAAAACCCTACATTTAAATGAAAACAAGCATTGCATTTCAACTACAAAAATCTATTAGTGTTCAAATTTACATGTGTGCTACATTAACGTCTGATATCACATGTGCATTCGCCCTCCGCTCTTGCAGAACAGCATTTTCCCTCAGCTCTTGTAGAACAGCATTCACCCCGAGCTCTTGCAGAACAGCATTCGCCCTCAGCTCTTGCAGAACAACATTCGCCCTCAGCTCTTGCAAAATGGTAAGTTCTTACTGCGGGCCCTTCCTCCTATAGTAGGGTTGACTCTATTTGGGTTTTTTTGGTCAATTCCATTGGATTGTGTTAGGCTGTAGGGTTCTCTCTAGATGTCAAGAATCAAGATTAAATACCCTCTATTATCTTCATCACCTAATACAAGATTTAAATTTTTCCCAAAGAAACGCTTATTAATTTGGCAACCATTATTTCTCCCTACTTTAAAAACCCTACATTTAAATGAAAACAAGCATTGCATTTCAACTAAAAAAATCTATTAGTGTTCAAATGTACATGTGTGCATCACTTGTGTAGGGTATTCCTTTTCCACTTTCACATTATCCAAGAATGTGTGCAGTTCATATTTTTTGTGATTTAGATTATCTTGAAAAAGGAAAGGTAAATTATTTCCCATGGAAAAAGAAGGTTTTCCCTTTTTATAGGTTGTTTGAACTTACGTGGAAAAATTTATGGTATGCCTTTCATATTATGTAGTTTAAATTTGAATTAACAGATTATTCTACATGAAAATATAATTACCTATGTGATGTCCTTCATCACTAATTAAAATTATAGGGTTTCAATTTCCTAGACTCTAACTCATCTGATACTAAATTCTAGGTTCTCATCGGTGGATCACTCTTCCATTGATTTCCTTTCCCTCTGGATCTTGTCATACTTTAAAAGTCATCAATGATACATATATTATTTCAGGTATCCCAAAAGGCTTTATAGTAGAACATATTGTGAAGTTTTTTTGACACTTGAGGATTCTTTTTGACGCGGTCTATGCTATCGAGTTATATACCAAGCAACTTGTCCTTAATGACCACACTATGAGGTAGGTTCAACCAGTTTGAACTTGTTGGAACATAGCATATGAAGTTGTGTGATGAGTCCATATCACAGGTCTATTATGGTGAAAAAAGTGAAGACACGTAATGATAGTTATTATGTTAACATTACTAGAAACATTTTCGAAATTATCCATGCTATCAAGATGTCAAAATTCCGGGCATTAGGTGTCAATACTCGTAGCTAATAGATAATAATAATAATATAAAAAAATCACAACTTTATTCTTGAAATATGATTGTTACACATTGGTAACCTAGTTCATGAGTTACTATCACCCAAAGACTTCAAAACAAACTTAAAATATAAATTAAACCAACATGAGAATCCAACGAAGGGTTTCTCGACAAAATCATGCCATAACCTGGCATTTTGAAACCCAAATTTGAATCCATCATAAGTAATACAATGCAAACTCGGATGGATTTTCAATGCATGTTTGCATGCTACACTTATTCTCTGTCTAGATATCATTTTTTAAATGGAACCATTAGTCAAGCCCACGGTCCTTTTTATGTGAAAAATTTCAGCTCTATTTGAGCTCTTTTTTGCTCCACCACCTCCATAAACATATGCAAACATATATCATGATCTTGGAATTCCATTACATATGTATGTGCCAATGTTCCATAATCATGCCCCATCATCAATTTAAGAAATTTCCATTGAATATCAAATTATGGAGGGGGGAACTTTTTGCTGCAACATTTGGCTCAAAATCAGGGACCATCTCCGTATGAGGTGAATGAGAACTATAGATATTTGAAGAAGTAGATTAGTGCCTTTTCCTCTGGCCATGGAGTCATACACAGTCATCCATCACAAAAATTTGTCTTTTTTCATTCTCACCTTGAAAGTTGTAAAAATTCATGCCCTAATTGAAACGACACTAAATTTGAAAGATATAATAAAAATGCAAGCTAGAAGTGCCCTATTAATACAAAGGGAAAACCTTCCTACCTACCCTAACTGAGATAAATTTTGATTGAATAGGAAACATGATATTTCCAATGGAGTTGATCCAACAACTTGTTAAATGTATGGGACTAAATCATGCATTTGATTTCCAGGGAAACATGCGCATGAAGAGAAAAAATTCAAAATTAATGGAAAATCCATACATGCCACTTATGAAAACTACACCGAAAGGTCAAAAAATACTTAAGGCCTTAACTTAATTTGAATCCAAAAATGACAAAACAGGATTAGTGAAAACACGAGAGTGGTGTGGGTGAACAACATAAATAAAAAGTGAAGATACCTTTCCCCAAGATGCCTTTGTCACCGTTGTATGAAAACATGTTTTCCTTTCCCTTTATACATGCAAATGAATGCATTATAGGTATGGTGTTTTCCCAGAATAGGAGAAGCCTACTTAAATATATCATTCGTGGAGTGAATGTTTCCTTGACCCAGAACCTCATAGAAACTTATCACTGAATTTGATGTTGGGATGGGACTGTAAAGATAACAACTTCCTCATTCCTACAAACTAGATTCCTTCCTGGAGTTAGGACACAGAGTATTGAATCAAAGTTGTAGTTTCTAACTTCTTGTATTGGTTCATCAATCTTGAAATTCAGACATTGCATGTCTTCATTGCTTCATGTTTGAATAATTTACATCATATCGTACAATAGGAAATTAGGAATTATGATTATTATTACTTTATGGATCTGTTAAGTTACTTTTAAGTTTGCATGGTTTAGTGTGAAATTATTCTAGTGTGCCCCTAGGGCCAGGTGAAGGAATGCCAAGGACTGAGAACCCTAGTTTTTAAATGGTATTGTTTCTTATACCCAAAAACCCCTCAACATCACTTCTTATTAGTTCTTAAAAATAGTTTTGTAAACAATTTGAGAATTGATATAGCAAAATCTCGCACTTCTCAAGATAAAGTCCTAAAGCTAAAGTGTGATACCATGTGTAATTCAATAGCCCCATTGTCACCTCACCAACCTCTTTTCACTTCGGGCTAGCTCTCCTCCAACTCAAGGGGGTTCTCCCTAGTAGATGTTAGGGATCTAATTGCCCAACCAAACCAAGTCAAGAGCCCCCCTAACTCTCTATGTTTACTACTATCAATCAAAATATTGAACAATAGGGTCAGACATGCATCCTGAAGATAAAATTGCCAGGGTATTTTTGGGTAATTTCAAAGGGAAAGTCCCCAAACACATATAATCAAGTAATTATAACGTGATTTCAAACATTAAATATCAACAAAATCGTTTAAATGATATTGAAAGGAAAAATGTGATGGAAGATAGAAAGTGCCTTACTTAAATGCTCTAAGGATTTTTCAATAGTTGCTCCAAAAGCTTCACTTCAAGGCCCTTCAAGATCGTCTCCAACAATGCTATACCATCAGCTTCAACAATGTTGCTCCAAAAATATCCTCAAAGTCTTCACAACAAGTTTACTAGAAGTTGCTCCAACAATATATTCAATAAGGTCTTCATTGTCAACTCGTCTCTTGTTTGGGTGCCTTAATGTGCAATGACATGTTTCCAGGATTGAATTCAATGCAAGGCATATTTGAAACTCTAACTCTGTCTTCCGGTGTCTTATTAGAAATTATTTCAGTTTTCATTTTTTGTTTTCAAGTTAGATATTTTTTTCAAGTTTTTACATTTATAATTTTATTGCAATGTGGCAGACTGATCAGAGCAGTGCAGGAACAACCCCGAGATGGGATGATCGCGGAAAGAGGCCAGCGGAAGAACATGTAAAGTGCCAGCATTGCTCTATCTTCAGGTATTTTAGTTATTTACGTAATTGAAATAATATTAATTTTGTTCAAATATGCAAACACCTAGCCACGGTACGCCTGATGATTCCTTCTTTGAGGAAGAGCTTTCTTCATCCCTATCTCCAGTTTTCTTGTTGCAAAAAAAGGCACGAGATGCAAGGTCGGAATTTAATACTTTGATAGATGCGCCTCAAACACCTGAAACAGAAGAGAGGATAAAACATCTTATGAGCCAGCTAGAAAGATATCAGGTAATAATAAAAAGTCAAAAGGATATTTTTTTTGTTCTGCATGAGATGAATTGTGATAGTTTGATTTTTAATTTTTACATTGACTAAACTAACAAAAAGTTCTTTTGTGTGTAGCGTTTTCTGGCACTTGCTGAACTCGGTGTTGGTGGTAGTGGGACACAAGGCAAGAGATTACCCAACAACCCTCTCTTACACCTTCTACTCCTTTAGGTTCCAGCCAAGAAACACACCCTGCCCAAGCAGACACCCAGCCAACCGCTGAACGTGTTGGCAATGATGAGGCTGATATGGCCAACTACATTATTGTGTTTCCTAGAGCTACACGTGTCAGCTCCACAGGGGCCATTAATGGCACGTTGTTGGTGAATGATGAAGGTGTCCCTATAAAGCATGTACAACTCCCAGGTAAATTTTAATATTTTAACTATTTCATGTACTTTATCTAAAACATATTTATCATGATTTTTATTTTTAAATTAATGATAATATCTTCTTCTTCTTCTTCTTTTCTTTTTCTGTGTAGGAAACAATGATTTCTACAGGTTTCTGGAGAGCCATGCGTTGGTAATTTTTGGCCCAACCATACGCACGGGGTGGAATTCCCAGAATTCCAACCTGAAAAAAGAACTTCTAGATTATCTAGAAGCCCTTTTTGGGGTCGGCACATTTGACAGAAAAGCGGTGGCTCAGGTAGCAGGCAAATATTTGAAATATACCAGGGACACCTATAGGACGCAATTGCAATTTAACCCTAGATATGAGCGTCCTCTCGCAGTTTCAGAGAGTGAGTGGAGAGCACTCATCCATGACGGAAAAGAGAAAGGGGCAAAGAAAGAAGGAAAAATGCCAACTGGACCCGCAAGGTAAATTACAACTTTAATTCAATAGCTTTAATTTTCTTTATGTCTAAAATAAAAGTGTGCTACGTCATATCTGACTTCAATCTTTTGATGCTAGGTTGCATGACACCTCAAAGGCAACCAAAGCTAGGATTGAGAAAAAGGGCCATCACAAGCTCGGCCAGGGTGGCTACTTGAAATTAGCTGCAAGAATTGTAATTAAGTAGCTAAACATCTTATAATTAATTGTATCGTCTTCCAACGTTTTTGTAATCCTATCAAATATGATTAAAAATACACAATAATATGTAATGTAGGTTGATGACTTCGGAACAGAAACTACAGAGGAAGATAAAAATATCGCTTTCCATTTCGGCTATCAAGCTGTAGTTGAACGTCGCAGAAGCTTGGGGCAGGTCCCAAGATCTAGAATGCCTAATAAGGTAAAACATTAACCTTTCAATGTGTTTGTTTTCGTCCATAAATTTAATTTCTAACAACTTTGTTTAAATCAGGGGAGCAGCACTACCGACAAGGAAAATAACCCAGTTTTAGAGCCAGATGTAGATGATCCTCACGTGCAACCTGATCATTGTAGTGGGGACCAGGCCGACAATGCTACTATCAGTGAGGGCCATGACGGTAATTAATTTCCACTTATAATTTTTTCTAATTATACCTTAATGGTTGTCCTTATAACGTTTTTTGTTTAAATGATAGAGAATGTTTCCCTTGAGGATCTTACCACCAGAGAGGAAGACAGGGCAACAGTCCCAACGGCGACAACTGGTGCACCAGGTAAATAATCTCATTGCAATTTTTTTTATTAATATTACTGAACTAGTTCAATGATATTTAAAAACTGATAATTAAAATTTAATATTATCTGTTTTTGTAGGCGATGCCCCGTCACTGGATGAGACCGGACATCGTGACTACACAACTAGGTCAGCGGCGACAACTGGTGCACCAGGTAAATAATCTCATTGCAATTTTTTTTATTAATATTACCGAACTATTTCAATGATATTTAAAAACCGACAATTAAAATTTAATATTATCTGTTTTTGTAGGCGATGCCCCGTCACTGGATGAGACCAGACATCGTGACTACGCAACTAGGTCAGCGGCGACAACTGGTGCACCGGGTAAATAATCTCATTGCAATTTTTTTTATTAATATTACCGAACTAGTTCAATGATATTTAAAAACTGACAATTAAAATTTAATATTATCTGTTTTTGTAGGCGATGCCCCGTCACTGGATGAGACCAGACATCGTGACTACGCAACTAGGTCAACGACGACAACTGGTGCACCAAGTAAATAATCTCATTGCAATTTTTTTTATTAATATTACCGAACTAGTTCAATGATATTTAAAAGCTGACAATTAAAATTTAATATTATCTGTTTTTGTAGGCGATGCCCCGTCACTGGATGAGCCCAGACATCGTGAATACGCAACTAGGTCAGCAGTGCGGGTTGAAAGGCACGAAACGGGAGCAGAGCACGATGATATTGATGATGTAATTAGGAGCTTTAAAAATAGGAAGAAGAAAAAGAAAATTTGACAATGTAAAATATTGTATTATTATAAGACAAACGTTACCATACTTGGAACGTTTTTTTGCGTTATATAAAAAACTCATTTATCATACTATTTTTATGTCAAGCATTAATTGCAATGTTTCCTTGCATACTTTTTGTTGAATTTTTTTTTTATTAGTTATTGAATATTTTTTTTATGCTCATGAAAGTAAAAAATGAAATATAGATAGGGTATTGGGGAATTGAGAGTGATGTGAGGGGGGGGGAGGGGCCATAAGAGCTTCCACCTTCACGTGGTTGGCCCTGTTTAGTAGAGAATAATTTATTGGAGCGATTTAATCTTGGAGCAAACCTCCCTCGATCCAGTGTAGCAACAAAAAAGTCACTGTTGACTTAGTTGCTACTCTTTCGGATCGTGGGAGGCTTGTTCCAAGTTCATGCGACTCCAATAAATTGTTCTTGAAACGAAGAGGAGCTTATTCAGGTATGTTTTGAAATTTTCAACATATGTTCTAACATTATCATAGGAATGCATCTTAGAGTAAAAAATACTACATCAATTACTTGTATTTATTGTATACATAATGATGGATTTTGATTGACTTGGCAGTGCAGGTACAAATCCTCTTGCATCATGAGCAATACAACTTGTCAACCAGGGTCATGTCCAAGATTTTTTTGCTTGTGCGCTTGACCAAGTTTGTAATGTCTTATTTTGTAAGTTCCTTTACAGTTCATAATTAAATATTAAGCTTGTTCATGATTATTATCTAGGTTTTTTGTATGTGTTTTTTCATCTATTTGATTGTAAGCAACTCTGCATGTTTCCTGTTGTTCACTATGATTTCTCCCATTACCACTCCCAGGATGAATCCGACTTTATTGTTACATAGGTTACTTTATTGTTACTATGATTTCTTCATTTACGATTTCATAGGTTACATCATGTGAAGTTGTCAATCTCAGGTTGGTGATGAGCTTTAGTTCTCCAGATTTGGGGCTTTTCTGATATTTTCTCCCTCATGTCATTCCTGCATCACCTCGTTGTTTGAGCATGCCAATTGTCTACCACTTGTACCAATTGGCACATGTCAATCCCTGAGTGGTGTCACATTTCACCTATTTTCGGTGAGAGTTTAGGGTTTCTCTAACATAGCTTCAGAAATCTGATTCAGTGCCTGCTTGAATATTGTCACATAATACTCATGGTTTGGATTGATGAGCATGTTCTGAATGGTTGGTTGATTCATAAGAACCACCCATATAGTCATCTTGAGATATTTCAGAAGTTTTCTCGGGTTTCCTTTTTCACCGTTTCTAGTGGGTAGGATGGTGTGGGGTGATCCATCAATACTGGTGCTCTTGTAGTAGGGAATTTGTTTTTGGGGATATAAAGGAGCATTTGATGTAGATATCCCATTGGATGCATTCATAGATGGACACGAGAGGTCAAGAATTTAAATTAAAAATATGCAACCTCTAGCATGGCAACCTGAAGGCCGCGAGAGACACTGGTTAAAGATTGTTTTGTGCTGGCCTTAATATAGTCATGATTTCTTTCTATTATCTTAATGCAAATATATAGTCCGGTCTCATTAAAATGAGGATTTTGGTTGTATTTCTCTTTGGTTTTTTCTCTCTTAATGCTCCAGAAGTTGCCAAAAGTTGCGATAGTTGTTTAGTTTGCCTGTTACAACTTAAAAGTGGTTTTTAGCAATGGGAGTCGTGTTTTTTAAGGTTCATACTAATATGAAGATCTTGTAATTCTATATTCATCATAAGAGAAGATGGCCTCTGCTTTGGGCGGTATGACAACAATTGCCACATCTACCTCATTGGGTAACAATGGAAAGGGGAAGAAGTTGGGTGCAATGTTTGATAATTATGGTAGACAATTGTCTTCTCTTTCAGTTTTTTCACCCATTTCCTTTAATCGCTCAAGCAGAAGAGGGACTCTGAGATTACGCGACAGAGAGAAGGTAGTTAATACAAGAGCTATGGAAAAGGAGTTTTACTTCAACAAGGATGGCTCGGTGACAAAAAAATTGCAGGTCAGAGAAAAAATTATGTTTAAAGGAAGGTCACCTGCACGTGAAACTTCACTGCGGTGGATCTTTCCTTGTCCACTTATATTCAATTTTAATGTGTTATTTTAATTTTTCATGGAGGGTTGTTTTGGCATATAGTCTGGCATTCAATTGCACACTTACTGAAAGCATTGTCAATTTGTCTTGCAGGCGGTGTGAACAAACTTGCTGATCTTGTTGGAGTCACCCTTGGGGCGAAGGGAAAAATGTTGTCTTGGAGAGTAAGCATGGTTCTCCGAAAATAGTTAATGATGGTGTGACAGTAGCTAAGGAGGTAATTTGTAGATGTGTGCTCTGGTTTTCTTTTTAACGTTGTATTAGTTCCCCCTCTTAAATGTCTTAGATTTGGTAGGCATAATTTGAAATCTCAAAGGTGAAAGGAAACATATTTGTTACCCAGTGGTCTACTTGCCCTATGGACTAGCCACATTAGAGTAATGCATAAAGATTTTCACAACAATAAAAGTAAAGGGTTATGGCTGAGTCAAATTTTATTGTTATTGACAGTGTAATGAAATGTATCTCAATGCTATGGTTTTGGCCTTTTTATTGGTTGAATTAGAGGACCCAGTTGAAAATATTGGGGCCAAGTAGGCTGCTTTTCCTTTTTGCTGATGGTTTGGTGTATCTAATTGAATTAGTTGCCTAAGGTATTTTTGGTTGCAAAATCCTTTTCATTTTTCATACAGTATTGGCCTTGTGGAATACATTTGATTGTGTGGTCTTGTTAGATCTACAAAATTTGTAATTGTTTAGTCTTATGGCCGAGGTGCACTTTTATTATGGAAATAGTTGATGCAATATTGTCATTTAATCCTTACTGCAGGGTAGCATGTTGAGAAGTTTCTTGTGAAAAATTTGGTATTCAAAATGACACTTGATCATATATAGCATCATGCACTTGACTTCAAAATTCATATTCAAAGTGTGCCAGACAATTCTTACAAAATTTCAAATATTTATGTTGTTTTAAACCATTATCTTTTTCATGTATTGGATGCTGAAAATGTGAAAAAGACTTTGGTATGAAACCAACTGGTGAATAATTTCCGGCAAAACAACCACTTCCAAGACATGATTTAGAAGTAGAACATATGTACTTATGAAGCATAGAAAGATATCCTTGATGCATTGTCAATGTTTGGCTAGGGTTATTTTTGGAGAAAATAACTCCTTATTCCTAGAATAGTGATCTTCAATACAAGTAAATGCCAGAGAAGGGAGATCATCGTGTGACGCAACAAAACTGAAATTAGACCCCTAAGGAGAGCTGGTGTGTCTACAATCGCTCTGTCAGCATTTTCCCTTGGTTTACCCCGTTCGTTTCCTCTAGCCTGAGTCTTAATTGACTTCTTCTTTCTTCGAGTTTATTTATAAAATTCGTATAAATTCGTAGAATTTGATAAATAAATACTATCCACAATGCTTGGACTTTAATTTATATTCCCGACTTTATATTATCTCCAAGCCTTATAACCAATTTTTAACTTTCAACACTTTGTATTTATACTCCACGTTTCTTTTTAAATAAATAACTTGTAATGAACTTTCGGCTCTATATTTCACCACCCAGCCTTACAACAATCACGCTCCAGAATTATTCTAATTATCCGCCAATCGTTTAATTAAACAATTTCATTATACTTCGGCCCCACCTATATATATCAATAACCAATCAAACACTCGTATCGTACCTAGCTATCCTCCGCACACCTTAGTTAACCTCCGGGCAAGTTCAACGTGCGACCACCGTCCGATGGCCCTTCTCCAAATCAACGACTCTTGGCAATTTCGCTCGGCTTCCAACATCGGGCTTTAATGTGCGATGGTGCGGGTTAAATGGTGGTTTTCCGGGGGTCACTTCGCCACGTGTCGCATTCCCTATGGAATCGCTCGCAAATAGGAAACACCGCCTACTCCGCAAAAGCGGTGCGATATGGGCAACCCCCTTTTGTGATTCCGCTCGTGGTTTTGGTAGAGGGCTTGACCACGGGTGCAAGTCTGGTTCCGCTATCCTTTTGTTTGTTAACTCATGTCCAATCCTCGGGTCAGATTCCGAAAGCACAACAATTTTGTCTCTTTATTAAGCGGGATTTTTATATTTGAACAGTGTTCACGACCTCGGTTCTCTACACAGACCTCGCCTTCAGGTGGGGTGAGTTCACAGGGAATTCAAAGACAGAAGAATGGAATTATTAGTACCCAATCGCCTCACAATTAAACAATTCTTCACAATTAGCAGTTCGAGATAATTCAATGGCAACTAAGCTTGGAAATCATTTAACTGGAGGAAACAATTGTTCACACACAGAGGTTTATTGTAGAAATCCCCTCTCTACTCTCCTCTTCCCTCTCTACTTTTATTCATCCGAGGAATTAAAATTTATATACATAACATATGGCTCTTTGGTTCCTCTGAGAGGACCATTCTAGAAATCAAAAGGTCTAACTATAATAATTCAACTAACTGAAATTGTTTGACTCCTACAACTCTAACTAGTCTAAGTAATACAATCAGCTGAGGTATTGACACCTAGATGTTACAACTCAAATGTTTTTGAACCCTCCTAGCCACAACATGTGGAAAAAACCTCCTACATTGCTGGCTAGTTCCTAATGCCCCTGCATCATCGTGTGACATAAACCTATTAACAAAAGTGAACAAGGAATGATTATTAATTATGGCATACTAAGTTGCTTTTAAAGAGTAACGTTGTAGATAACCTTAAAAACATTTGTTAACTATTTTTGTTTGACCATTTGATTGTGTTTGATATGTAGAACTCATGGCAGCTAGTGTTTCTCCACTCATATTAGTAAATTATTTCCAAAAGTTTCTTGTTACTATTACTTTAGGAAAACCATGAAGACTATGAACTTCTTTCCATGACATACCTTGCTTGGCTTGTTCTTTATGTACTTTGAGCTCTACCAAAAAAATCTACAAAATTTGTCTACATAAATGACCACAAAAATGTAATACTTACCTTTATATTTCAGTAACATTGTAATAAAGTCTATTGATATATCTTCTAGTCTTTGAATATGTATGTGTAATGGTTGAAGTAACCCTAGAGATTTTACTATCTCTCTTTTATTTATATGAAAACCTAACCTTCTCTTACAAATTTTGAATATCTTTCTTCATTCCTTCCAAAAATATATTTTTTGATCCTTTGAGATGTTTTAAGGAACCCTGTGTCCTACCATCAGAGAGACATGGGACTCCCTTAATATTTGTTTATTCAAATATGCTTGCGTGCATAAAAATATTCTACATTTGCACCAAAGTATATCTCTCTTTCACTCCCCGATGCTCATAGAGTTCATCCCATCCTTTATAATTTTAGTTTTGTTTAGTACTATTGTCATTTTTCCATTATGGTAAGCTTCTTCTAGCCACCTAGGAATAGAAAATGTAATTGGATATATATTCGAGGCCTCCTCTATTTTAGAAAGAGCATCATGTACTAACTTTTCGTTACCCATTCTGCAGATTAGCTCAAAATTAAAACTTTGCATTTTTTCTCCTCATTTTTGTTAATCTTCAAAAAATACTTTATGCTATCATGGTATATCTTGACTTTAAAGTACATCCCAATGATATACTATCCCCATTTTTTATTGCATGTAATATTGCTTCCATTTATTTTTCATACGTAGATTTCACCAAATATTTTCCTTGAATTCCTCGCTTTTAAAAGCCAATGATATCCCGTATTGTGTTAATGTTATGTAAATTCCTTGTCCTAGTGCCTCAAACTCTACTATGAATGTTTTAACAAAAGTAGGTGCAACCAATGTTGGTGTAGAAGACATCCATTAAAAGAGAGGTACCAAAGTAGCCTCATCATTCCATATAAATGATATTTTCTTCAAGAGACATGTGAGTGGACTTGAAATGCATGCATAATTCTTAACAAATGATATTAATATGTGTAAGTCTAAAAAATCTTCTAAGAACCTTGATTTTCTTAGGAATGAGTCTCATTTTGTAATGGCTGCATCTTTTGAAACTCCAACTTCACTCCTTCCTTTAAAACAACTTGAACCAAATACTCAAATTCTTATTCCCAAAAGCACATTTGGATATTTTTACATAAAAAATGATTGTTCTCAATAATTTATATAACTTTTCCACATGTTTACTAGTGTGTTATTCCCATGATTTATTATAAATATGTGTATTATCAAAGAAAACCAACACAAATTTTATAAGATGGGATCAAAAAAAATTGTTCTTAAGTCGAGCCCGACGGACTTCAAACGGCGATAAACCATAATTCAAACCAAATTCGGGTTCCAAAATATCCTGCTGACGTCGGCCAATTTGTGACGCGAAAACAAAATGAATTCCGCCCTAATCTTTTTCGGGTCCGAAGTTGGGCTGGCGTACGGAGGGAGAGTTGTGACGCAAATTTCTTATCAAATTCACCCTAATCTTTTTCGGGTCTGGATTTCCACTGCGCGAGCGGCCCAAACAAAGATCCGCTCCAGATGTTATGCCCGTGTCCTCGATAAAAACTTTCCCTCGCTCCCGTTGCGGGTGCATTTGATGGCATTTAAGGCGATGAGACATGGATGTGGCGATTTCATATCAATCGCATTAGATTTAACGTTGTTCAATTAAGTTCCAAGGTTTTCACATCAAATCGCATTAAATTTTAACATTGTTCAAGATCGGACCTCCCTCCTGTTAGCGGTTATGCATGCTCCAATATGATCGAATGCTTTGGCTCTCATTAATGATCGAAGATTAATTATGACGGGGTCCTTCGATCACATTGCATTAATAAATATGCGTTGCTATGGTTTTCGGATAGGCGGGATTGTTGGGTTACCTTGCTAACTCCTTTGTGACGAAGAAGGAGAAGTGGCCGAATTTGAGCTGGCAACGTGAGCCTTCTTTTGCATATCTTCATTTCTCTTGGTCTATTCCTTGTCTGTCTTCCTCTGTTTCTTGGAATTCTGCTTCTCTGTCTCCTCTTGTGCCCACTGCTAGTGAGACTGCACCCATGCCCCGCCAGCATCAAAGGATGCGTTGCCACAGGGGGAGCACTAGAGGTCAACCCCTACGCGCTCCCTCCAGCCCCTCAATAGAGTCGTCTTCCGGCCAGTCCAGTGATTATTACGCAGGTCGCTATCCAAATACTAGGAGTGGGCGGGGTCGGGTTGTAGGATCTGGCCACCATATGGATTCCCCTGCTCCTCATTTCCCCACCGCTAGTTCACCTTCTCCCACGACACACACTGCGCAATTTTCCTTTAATTTCTCTCTCAACCGCCCACGAATCACAACTTCAGTCACTATGGTTTTCCGCAAGGAGGCCCAAACGGAGGAAGAATGCACCCATCCAGCGGGTCTGAGTTCAGAAAAATCCAGCCAGCATTCGGGCCTTCAGGAGGGGAGCCGTGGCATGAATGTCGAGGTAGCACCTAGCGATCCTGGACCTTCCGAATGATGGTGCCGAATCGTCGAGGAGCCGGAGGAGTAGTTTGGTTAATTTGTTTTTCTTGCTTCGCGGCCCACTTAATTCGGCTGCTTTTAGATTATTTTACTGTGTTGGACCTTTGTAATATTTTTGAATTCTGTAAATTTAATGTTCAAGACTGGTTTCCATGTATGAGGGCAATCTTCTTAATTTTTTTATTTTTTGATGACAAATTTGACATAATTCTGGGCAATGATTTTGACTTCGGTGTAATTGTATTCCCACTGTTAATAGATTAACTTTAATTAGAAAAAAAATGTTGCCCTGTTTCTATTTTAAACCTAATTTTTGAAATACAAAGCCATGTTTATATGGTCTATGTATTATACTCTTTCTCTGTATATCTATAGGAACCTTTTTGCTATGAACAGGGTGGATGCTGTAGCGGGCTACTAATGGAAACAAGCGAGCCTGAACCTTACATCTTAGATGCAACAGATGGTTACCAATTTTGGAATCAAGTGAGCCTGGGTTTCTCGAGATGGTTATCACACTCCTCACATGATTAAGCGTTTTTTTCTACGTTGAGGATTTTGGGTACTTTAATTTGTATTTGGAACAATGGACGTTGGTACTCTATCTATTGTTTTACTATTCTACATACTGCTATTTCACTTTCTTATAGATGCCTTGGGCATATTTGGATGCTTTTTCAGATTTGTCGATAATCTCCATGTGGACCGTTACTGGGTTTTATATCAAGTCCCTGTATGTGACATGGGGTATTTTTCTATCACTTTCTGGGGTGGGACTTCCACTTTTCTGGATGGATATTTGGGTTCCAATCCTCAGATGTGAAAATGTAATAACTTCATGGACTGTTTTACTTCATATAATATATTCAAAACAACGTTTTTTCTCTTGTGAGAAAAAAAAATGATTAATGTTTATCACTCTGCCTTCAAAACTAGAGATGTTGGTCTATGTTGCTGGTTTATTGATATGGTCTGATGGTCTTTTTATATTTTGGACATATCACACTCCTCACATGACTAGCATTTTCTCTGTTCAAGGATTTTGGGTACACAATTTGTATTTGGAACAATGGACGTCGGTACTCTATTTGTTGCTTTACTATTCTATGTTGCTATTTCACTAACTTATAGATGCCTCGGGCATATTTGGATGCTTTCAGATTTTCGATAATCTCCATGTGGACCGTTACTGGGTTTTATATCAAGTCCATGTATGTGACATGGGGTATTTTTCTATCACTGTCTGGGGTGGGACTTCCACTTTTCTGGATGGATATTTTGGTTCCAATCTTCAGATGTGAAAATGTAATGACTTCATGGACTGTTTTACTTCATATAATATATTAAAAACATCGTTTTTTCTCTTGTGAAAAAAATGATTAATGTTTATCACTTTGCCTTCAAAACTAGCTATGCTGGTCTATGTTGCTGGTTTATTGATATGGTCTCATGGTCTTTTTATATTTTGGACATATCACACTCCTCACATGATTATCGTTTTTGTCTGTTCAAGGATTTTGGGTACTTTAATTTGTATTTGGAACAATATTAGACGTCGGTAATCTATACATTGTTTTACTATTCTACATGCTATTTCACTTTCTTATAGATGCCTCGGGCATATTTGGATGCTTTCTCGAGATCGGAAGATTTGTGATAATCTCCATGGACCATTCTTGGGTTTTTATATCAAGTCCACATGTGACATGGGGTATTTACACTACTATCACTACTCTGGGGTGGGACTCCACTTTTCTGGATGGATATTTGAGTTTCCAATCTTCGGATGTGAAAATGTAATTACTTCATGGATTGTTTTACTTCATATAATATATTCAAAACAACGTTTTTCTCTTTAATGAAAAAAAATGATTAATGTTTATCACTACGCAACTAAAACTAGCTATCTTGATCTATATTCTTTAGTTTATTGATATGAGTCGATGGTCTTTTTATATTTTGGACATATCACACTCCTCGCACCGTTAGTGTTTTTCTGCGGTCGGGATTTTGGTACTTTAATTGTTGTATTTGGAACAATGGACGTCGGTGCTCTATCTGTTGCTTTATAATTCTACATATTGCTGTTCACTTTCTTATGTAATATACGGCATATTTGGATGCTTTCTCGAATTGTCGATAATCTCCATGCGGACCGTTACTGGGTTTAATATCAAGTCCCTGTATGTGACATGGGGTATTTTTCTATCACTGTCTGGGGTGGGACTTCCACTTTTCTGGATGGATATTTGGGTTCCAATCTTCAGATGTGAAAATGTAATGAATTCATGGACTGTTTTACTTCATATAATATATTCAAAACAGCGTTTTTCCTCTTTTAAAGTTTCATTTTTTTTTTTTTAAATTGAACTTGTCGTCGCTATACCGACGCCTTGTAAGCGTCAGAATTGCGACAGATTAGAAACGTCGGAAGAGAGACAGTATAAAAACGTCGGACGAGCGACGTTCAAAACGTCGGACCACATTTCGTCAGAATTGCGACCGTTTACAAACGTCGGAAGAGCGACGTCCAAAACGTCGGACCACATTTCGTCGGAATTGTGACAGTTTACAACCGTCGGAAGAGCGACGTCCAAAACGTCAGACCACATTGCGTCGGAATTGCGACAGTTTACAAACATTGGAAGAGCGACGTTCAAGACGTCGGATGACATTTCGTCGTAATTGTGACATTTTACAAATGTCGGACCACATTTTTTCGGAAGTGCAACAGTTTACAAAGGTCGAAAGTGCGACGGATTGGGAAACGTCGGAAGAGTGACGCTTGTTTGGAAGCGACAGAAAAAGTGTCGATAGTGCGACACTTTTTAATTGCGTCGGAACTGCGACGGCATGGTAAACCACGTTTTTCCCGCCCTCGAAATGTTGCTCTTGCGACGACTATGTGTCGGAATAGCGACGAATTGGCCGTCGGAATTTCCGCCAAATTTTCTAGTGACTTGGCACCCATGTTGAGAAATGTCAGATAGAGGACCAGCCTCTCTTGCATCAGCATGATGATTCAATGCCATTGGAGCCCGAGGTATCATAGCATGAGGAGGTCAGATCAGTCGAAGACATCATCAAAGAGAAAGATAAAGAGATTGCAGAATTGAATGTAATATTTCAAATAGGAAAAGACAGTAATACAAAACACAATAAACTGGAAACTATATCAATATGGAAACAAACTGAAAACACCATAAAAATAGACAGACCAGCTGAGCCATTTTATTAATATGAAGGTGAAAACAATACAACAATGCTTCAAAATAGATAGCACTCAAGCCGGCAAAAGTGGGCTGGAATGGCCTCAAGCTCTCCCATTGAAAACACTTCTCTCTGTTGCACTGCTGGAGATCTCCCTCTGCGCTGCCCTGCTGGAAATGTTGTTGCTGGGTGAATAGGACTGTGTAGATGAGGGTGCTTTGGTTCTCATAAAAATTCAGGATTTAGAATCCAGACTCTATGGCAAAAACCCAGAATAACCCAGAAAGGATTTCTAGAATGGCTGACCTCAGAAAAGCACCCTCCTAGGGTGTGCAATGCATAATTGTTGGGTATGTTGGACTATGGGCTAAACTGAAAGATAGAATAGCTGCAAGTACTCCCAAGCCAACTATTGAAGGGTTGATCCCTTCAATAGATTCCAAGTGAAAATGCTATGGAATTTCCCCCTCTTCTGATGAACTTTGCTTCTGGACTGCGTAAGTCACTGAGTGATTGCGCAGCACTAGAGGGTCTGCAAGTGGCCTGAATGTCGGATGATGAGATAAGCTCACATGAACAACAAGAATCCTCTCCTGAGTAGGCACTCAAAGTCCCTCAAGGATGAGGTTGGGAACTCTGCTTGGAGACACCCTTGTGCTAAACAGCACTGTAGGCTCGACTAAATAGCCCAAGCATGCTCAAGTCGTGAATGACAAGAAAATAATAATAATCCAGAATGCCCTCCGTGGATGCCCTCACCCTTTTCTTATGCTTGTGGAGCCCTCACACCCTTAGCCCCACACAATAATAATGTTACTCTCATGGCCACTATCCTCCATTATGACTGCATTTTTCTCCATTGCCTCCGCTACCTCCATGACAACGTTGTTGATTTGGTCAAATTGACCCCATCCACATGCACTAACCCACATTCCCACCAAGGAGTGGTTTATTCATCTTGACCCTATCTAGATGCATTGATCCACATTCATATTAAGAAGTGGTTTTTCTCCTAATAAATGGATTTATGGGTCCCTCTACCCTCTTATTCATATAATCATTAAGGAAGACATAATTCAATATTCTAATTAGCTAAAATCTAAATTAGGAATATTACAGTCCTCCCCGCAAAAACATTGCTTTTCCTCAAGCAACTACAAATATGTGGGCCACCCTGTTGACCTGATGCAACTAAGACCAATGCTTGGATCCCATACAAACCCCTCAATGCGCTTATTCCCCTATGTCAGGCTACCTGGAATAGACCCCTCAATGTCAGGATCCCAAATGGATCTCTCACCATATCTATCATCAATCAATCCTCCCGGATCCCAACTCCACCATGGCCAATCATCACCCAAGTCCCCTAGCTCGAACTGCATACTGCATCTAGCTTTAGCTACTGCCTCATGAGGTGAAGACCGCCAACATGCATCAATGCTCCATGGCCCCTGTTGTGTTTTAGATCTGACTGTATAAGTTGCCCCACCAACTGCGTACCAACTCATCACCTCTCTCCCCTGACTCAGTCCAATGTTGATCCTGCTCTCCCGAAGTTGGGATGGAATGCTAAAGAGTTGTCGACATTTGCCCCACTGCCAACTGTAAATCGTAGTACCTGTCATGTCTACGGGTCCCTGCTCTGCTATGCACTTGACTAAGAAGATCATACCATCCATAAGATACCAACTCATGATCTCCCGCTAGTCTATCCTCGTCAAATAATCAAATGTGGTGATTTCTGCATACGGAACATTTCTGGAGTGTCATCGCCAACTCACACTCAACTCATGCTGCTTTTTCATGCTTGTCAATGAGAAGTGCCTCAAAAGTAAGGCCCCTCTCTCTACAATAGGCTCAAGTGGGCAAGGTGTATTGCAAGCCCCATCGATGTACTCCTAAAGAGTGTTGCTCCCTGCAAGTATTGCAGTCCTGCTAACTGTATATGCATCTACCGACACCTCATCAATGGGTCGACCTAAATATGGATGGACCACCATCTCCAACAGCTCCTCCACAATGGTTCACCCCAAGGTTATCCGCATATCTAGCACTAACTCACTGTGAGCCCCCATCTAGATCTCCCCCAAAGGACTATCATGCATGATGTGCATAGCCTCCTCCTCATCTGCCCCATGCTCCACCATATGTTTCTTAGGCTGAATCTTCACAAGTGACTCATCATGTTGAATATCTCTCATCAAGTCCTCTAACTGCTCACTCTGCATGCTGGAAGACAAATCCGGCCTACTATCGCCAACTCCACATGACGACTCATGCTCCCAGAAGTATCCTCATATGACGCCATGGACTCATGTGAAGAAGAGTCCTTGTCTTGGAATATAGAAGGAATTTCCTCCTACTCTACCTCTGCCACATCATCTACATCACTCAAGCATGAGTGATCAGGCCTCCCTCTACCTCAAATCTGCCGATAACACCCTCGTAGCCCTATCTCTGCTAAACGTGGTGTCTCCAGATGCTCAACAATATCCTCATCAATCCTAGGTGAGTTTCATCCCAGGGTACATCAAATGCCCCTGTCCATAAGTCCCCTTGGAGGCAACGTTCCAAGTGCATGTTGCACCGTATCATGGGTCACTATATACCCTCAAGTGTCTCTACACTTCTCATCATGTCGTTGTATGCTACAACCTACCCCTGTGCACCACTGGATACTTCTGATTACAGCTATACCATCATGTACCATATAGTATCCTGCATGGTCCAAAATATCCACCACTCTACTAGTAAACTGCCCATAAGGTGGGCTACATCTCCCCATTTTCTATAAAGGATCAGAGCGGCCCGACTCCTCACATGCCAATGATAATGAAATCACTGCTCCTATCCTCCATAGCTCAAGTGTACCATATACCCATGAGAGAGAAATATCTCTACGTACTTCCTTTTCTAGTGGCATGTCGATGCCACCTCCTCCGACTAGCTCCTGCAAAAGTAGGTTAATCACCCTGTGAATCCACGCACGGTAGATATGCTGAGATAACTCCTGAAAAGGGTGTACCCTCATGCTGAACCATCCTATCACTAGGGATGTCCGGGGCTCTGATAGAGATCTGATAATGTGTGTGCACCCAAACATCAAACCCATCATGCAACGACTACCATCACCTACCGACTCTATCATGTGATGGAAAATTCCACCTAGATCCCAACAGTAGTCTGACCCTCCTGTCCCTCTGGAAATCCATGGACTCTGTTGAAATGTGGCCATGGATGCATCCAGCTACCTAGCATACTCCATAGGGTACCAGCTTAATACCTCTATCCATCCAACCTCGAGAAAAGAATAAAATTCAAGAATCCCCGTACATAGAATAATCCCTCCATACTACAAGTGTTGCACCCTGTCTATGTACGCCTGAAGGGGGGTGCTCTGACACTCCAATGTACTCTCTAACTGCCATTGGGGAATCCAACCATTCCTTGATGTGGGCCAACTTTTCCGCTGACTTGGCACAAACCAATCTCATGCCCTCCAGCTCCTTGTTCTACCATAGGATAGCCTCTCGCATTGATGTGGCCTTCTCCTTCAAAGCAAGAAGGTATGCCCGAAACTAATGGCATTGTTGTATGTGAGCATCACCCAATACTACTGTATCTACTAACATCTCATCAAGGGTGGATACATCTCCTGGCACCCCACCCGTCTGTTGCGCGCTGCTCTCCTAGTCATCCCCTCTGGTATGTCTAGAAAACTCTACCTCTATCAATCTAATGCGTAGGGGTGTGTTGATAACGTTGTAGATCCTGTCAGCGCACCTCTAAAGTGAAATGCGTTGGAATACCAATGTGTGGTCTCTATGTTTCCCCTCATCAATGGGTAGTTGAAATGATGGCTGCACATTCTCCTCCATCATGGGCTCGACATGAGCCTCCTCCAATCTGTCTACTGGGGCTACAAAAGGCAACTCCAACAAGGGTGACTCCTGCATCACACTAGGTGTATCTACGAGCTCCTCGAAATCCTGTGATGCATTTTTATCATCAGATAACTCAGTCACAGACCTAGATACCTCATCAGTGGATACCTCAATAATCGATGGTGTCTCATCAACGAGTGTATGCTCTGTTGTCTCCTCCTAAGTCTTTGTCATACTCTTTGATGACCCATCTAAAGTAGGTAGAAAAATTCTACCCATGGTATGTTGTAGGTCATTTCCCTTCATGTACCCCCTTCCTTTGTTGTAGCTGTGAGGTCTTCAGTTTTCATTAATCTAGAAAATTTCCTCAAAATTCAAATTTTCTTTGAATCTTTGAGACTGAGATTCATATTCCATAAAATAATGACTGAGAGCCTCCTGCTCTTGTGGTCCTCCAGCCCCATTTCGTACTGCTAGGAAGGTAGGCATAGTGGAGCGTTGTGAAGTTTGTTGCACTGCTGATTTCTCATACCAATGATGTGAAGTACCAGAAATTTCTCCATTTTGCAGCCCTCTTGGGGTTTTCATTCTTCTCTCTACTCTCATCTCCTTGGTCTCTTTGGCAAGATCCTGCATAGTTCTGAGGAGGAGATTGCCGAACTCCTTCCCATAACCTTATTTTTCCATTGTTGACTCCCTTTATCCTCCTCCTCTAGAGCATAGTTTTCTTTGTCGGATGTGAACTCTGAAACAAGTTGAATTTGGTATTGGAATTGGAATAATTTGAAAAACGACCACCACAGCAAATCTGAGAAAAACGTATTCAGAGAACCTTCTATTTCTCTCATTCTAGACTGAATTTGGAGAAATTTCTCATGTGAAAATAGAATTGGTCTATTCTACATAAAACCCATGTCTCAGATTTTTTATATTTGTCTTCATATGCTAGAAACATCCAATGTAAAACCATCGCCTTTTATCCCAACGAATTTTTGTGTTTTCAGTTTTTGTATCTCTTAGAGAACCTTGTGTTTCTCTCAATCCATATCGAATTTGGAAAAATTGCTCATCAAAATATAGAATTGGTATGTTCTGCACAAAACCCATGTCTCAAATTTTTGAGATTCAACTTCATTTTCCCGAAAAATCTAACACAAAACCGTCACTTTTTATTCTAGCAAATTTTTGTATTCTCTCTTTTTGTATCTCCTTGTCCAGCCTGTAATGTATTCTTTATCTTCGGGTGTCATAGACTGGTTTTTCCATAGGCTGAGACAATTCTAAGAGCTTTGATACCACTGTAATATTCCAAATAGGAAAATACATAAATACAAAACACAAAAAACTAGAAACTATAGCAATATGGAAATAAATTGAAAACACCATAAAAATAGATATAACAGCTCATCTATTTTATTAATCTAAAGGTGAAAACAATACAGCAGTGCTTCAAAATAGATAGAACTCAAGCCGGAAAAAGCAGGTTGGAATAGCCTCAAGCTCTCCCACTGAAAAAACTGCTCTCTACTGCGCTACTGGATCTCTCCCTCTACGCTACTTTGTTAGAAATGTTGCTGCTGGGTGAATAGGACTGCGTAGATGAGGCTGCTCTAGTGCTCAGAAAAATCCGGGATTTAGAATCCGGACTGTATGTAAAAAAACAAGAACAACCCAGAAAGGATTTCCGGATCAGCTCACCTCAAAAAATCACCCTCCTAGGGTATGCAATGCATAGTTGCAAGTACTCCCAAGCCAAACTATTGAAGGGTTGATCCCTTCAATGGATTCCAAGTGGAAATGATATGGAATTCCCCCCTCTTTTGATGAACTTTGCTATTGGACTGCATAAGTCACTAAGTGATTGCGTAGCACTAGAGGGTCTGCAAGTGGCCTGAATGTTGGGTGATGATATCAGCTCACATGAAGACCAAGAACCATCTCCTGAGTAGGCACTCGAAGTCCCTTGAGGATGAGGTCGGGCTCTCCGCTCGGAGACACCCTTGTGCTAAACAGCATTGCAGACTCGGTTAAACAGCCCAAGCGTGCTCAAGTTGTGAACGACAAGAAAATAATAATAATGCAGAATTCCCTCCATGGATGCCCTCAACCTTTTATTATACTTGTGGAACCCTCATACCCCTGGCCCAACACAATGATGATGTTATTCTCATGGCCACTATCCTACATTATGACTGTGTTGTCCTCCAGTTTCTCCACTACCTCCATGACTACGCTGTTGATTTGGTCAAATTGACCCCATCCACATGCACTGACCCACATTCACACCAAGGAGTGGTTTATTCATCTTGACCCTATCTAGATGCATTTATCCACATTCACATTAAAAAGTGGTTTTATTCCTACTAAAGGGATTTGTGGGTCCCTCTACCCTCTTATTCATTTATTAATTAAGGAAGAAAAAATTTAATATTCTAATTAGCTAAAAGCTAAATTAGGAATGTTTCATTGAAAGAAGCCTTCTCCATTGCCCAATCTCGAATTACTTTCCTTGAGCATGAAAATTTTCAATTGAAAATTAATCAGCTCCTATAAAGTAAATACAAATTAGACATGGAGGTAAATGGAGACAAAGGCAAGAAAATTTTTGTTTTTGACCAAATGGAGGAGAGGGAGGCTGAAGCACATACAAAAATACCAAGAACAAGAGGCCTCAAAAAGGCACTGGAGCAAGAGAGACACAAATTTCTCAGTCTGAAGAGTTGACATTTGATGAGCTCATTTCCATGCAGATCAATGAGGATAGAGAGATTTGGCTATCAAGAGTTAATGAGCATCTGGAGAATTATTGAAGAAAGCTAAAATGGATAACAAGTTGCAAAGGCACATGACAAGTCATTATCGTACCAGGGATACCATTTATCAAATAAAGTTGAAACAAGTCAAAAAGAGGCTTAAAGAGGCGCAAATGAAGCTCAAGGAGAAGGACAGCTTGGATTTATTAACTGAGGTTTACATGGATGGATGTATCTTGATTAGTACATCATAGATCAGAAACCCTCATGGAATGAAAAGCTTCAATTTGGGAGAAAAGGCTCAAAAACTACCTATTTTTCATGTTTCTACCTCCTTTTTGGACCCTCTATTACGCTTTTAAGTGACTCTGGGAGAATGGATTTTTGAAGGCCTTCCCCTGGTCCATTTTGCAAAATTCAAAATTTTATGGAAACTAGACACACAGGGATAATTGACCATTTTTCAGAAGTGAATTTGGACTTCTCAAATTTCCTCCAAAGTTCTGTTACGCTTCTGCAAATTATTTTTAAAATCTTCAGTCAAAATTGTCAGAGATCATCATTGGATTCCCTCAAGACACTTGTCAAGCCAAGAAATGGTCACAAATTCGAGGCTATGAGTTTTCATTAGAGTTTTTGGGTTGGTTTTTGCTTCCTATTATGATGGAATTTGTAATTAATATAAGGGACAAACACTCCTAGTTTGTAGCTAAAATTCAGGGAATGGTTTTTAACCTCTATAGAAACTAGGAAATGACTCATCTTTTGCATTTATGATCCATTTTGGATGGGATTTCGACCTGATGAGGTGTCGTGGTCTATATTTTCTATAAGTAGACTCTCTTTTGTCTTTTTTTGGATTGGATAGTCTCATATTTTGCAGTGGAGATCTTGTAACCAGCTTGTGGAATGAAATCAGAGATAGATTTGTAGGAATTGTGTTGAGATACTTGTGGTATGATTTGGAACATTTGTGTTTCTCATGTTTTCTTATTATCTTATGCTTAATACCATGTCTACTTATTCATATATGTCTATCTTGTAAGTTTGAGAGCAGAATTTATGTTATGCATGCTCTGTTTTAGACAAGATTCACCATATTATGTTTATTTGCTTCTTGAATTAAATGAATTCACCTCAGTGCTCATTCAATCTCTATTCCATATTAATCCTATAATAAATTATTGATTAATATGTTTCCAAAATACCTATCTTGCCTCACACACTCTCTATAGGTTCACCTCGAAGTTCAGAACTAAAAATCTCATTTACAGTCCATTCACTGACTTTCCTATCCAGCATTCAAAATATCAAACAAATTTTACTCATTTAATCTTACATATTCTAGCCTAAAATCTGATGATACTCATCCATTCATTTGATTGTTTAAAGTGACAAATGGAGAGCCCTCTCTGGTCCGGGTAGGGTTAGCTACCTAACCTAAAGTTTGGTTTGTGGTTACCTCTCTCCAATCCTACTATCAGCTTTAGGAATTTAGGGAGAGTGATAACATTCTTAACGTCGTTGTTGGGATCGATTGCTAAAGATTCTCTTGGAGTATTTCTTTAATCTTTTGAAAGTTAGACTTGTAGGTGACAAGCTCTAGCATTCAAAATAAGTTGAATCCTAAAATCTGAGCCAAAGTCTAAAATTCTTATCTTAAGTTGGCTCCTAAAAAACATACCATGTCAAATCCAGAACCAAATCCCTCACCAATTGTGTATGATCCTAAGTCTTTTTAGAAAACATAAAACCAAATCTCGAAAGGTTGGAAGAGTTGTTCCTCCACTTGTCAAATCAAATTCTCTCCCTATGATATTTGTTCCAGAAGATTTGTTCTATAGTCTAGAATCTAAAAAATATTTATTTAGAACTAAATTTGAAACTTTTCTTTCAGAAGCCACCTTTTATCCTTTCAATTTCGAGTCCTTTGCACCATTTTCTGAATATTTTAACTCTGAAGTCGATAGTGAAGTCTGGTCTAATTTTCATAAACTTAAGGGTTTGGTAGACAAATTTCAAGAAACTCCAAAAAAGACCTATTTTTAGAATCAGCAGTAGAATTTTGCTCCACCTGTGATCTCACTTTCCTATACAGCTACATCATCAATCACTCCTTTCATTCTATCATTACCTCTTCAATTTATCACTCCATCAGCACCTCCACCACCTCCTCCATTAGTTATGGCCATATTTTCTCTGTTGATCCTACCACTTCAGCTTACTCCACTACCTCAGAATTATGGTCAGAGGCTTCCTATTTTTTATGGAAAACCAGAGGTTACAACTTATCAGCATGTTTCTAAAGTTATTTTTTCATATTCAGTAGTGCACGTTGTAGTTAAACCCAAGAGACTCCCAGCCATTGCACAGAGTTTCTCCAGAGAGGTAAATAAATGGTTTCGCTCACTCACAAATTTTTCAATAGGTACCTCGTAGTAGCTGATTGATTTTTTTTTGGTGAAATGGGAAGAGAAGAAAAATCCATTTCAGATTCTAGCTGAGTATAATTCCTTAAAAAGGAATCCCAATGAGTTTATCCAAGACTTTACAGCTAGATTCAACAAAATATATGATTCAATGCCTAAGAATATTAAGCCTCCTCTAGGCCTTGCTTTACTTCATTATCCTGATGGTTTCAATCCCAACATGTCCTATCAGCTGAGGGAAGGAAACCCATCAACTCTTGAAGTAATGCAGAGAAACGCAGTGAGCGTGGAAGCCAATTTTATCATCAAGAAGTCTAAAATTAAGACGGAAAAATGAGGCACTATAAAAGAAGAAACATACACTTCATCTGAAGGAAAATTAGATACCTTGATCAAGACCATGGAGAAGATTATAGATAAAATTTCCCTCATTGATAGACAAGTTGAACCCTCCATTAGAAATCTCAATTTCAAGGGTCAAAATCAGCAGCCCCAATACAAGATCAAGCAAAGGGAACAAAGGGGTCAGCATCCACAAATTCAACAGAAAATTCACACTCCATTTCAGCAGAATTATATTGAAGGCCCTCAAGAAGATGATGAAGAATAAATTTATGGCAAGGACCATTTATTTGAGGAAAATCGGCAACCTATTTTCCTCACTGAAGAATATCAATTTTCTGCAGAAATTTGTGCACCTAATGATCAGCAATTTGTATTTTCAAATGATGACATATTATCAGTATGCATGGAATATTATCAGAGGGGATATCAGGATTCCTTTTCTCAAGTGCAGAGATAGTATAGCTTGAGGAATAGGAATGTTCTTATAACCTCTTATCATAAAAAATAGAACACTAAAGTAGATGCTCATCCCAAAGAAGTTGTTGCCTTGAATCAAAGTAAAGACAAGGGACCTATTGTTCCTAATCATGTTAAAGGAAATGAAGCTTCTACCAGCGGTTAAAGGAAAGATAAATAAGTCCAAGAAGGAGGATAGAAGAAAGAGCCTTCACACAAATATCAGCTCGAGAAGAAAGATGCACCATTGAAAGAGGTAGAAAAATATTCTGCTCTTTTTTCTCTTGAAAATGAAATTGCCAAGTTGAAAGTCTCCATTCCTCTAACTGAAATAGTTAATAACGATCAGTATAAATTTCAAGTTTCTAAGTTGCTTCGAGTTGATCAAATGTTTGACATGGTTAATGTGAATGATGATCACCCTGAGGTTCTTTTTGGTCTTGTTGTTGATGGCGATTTAGAAGATAGTGTCTCCATTTTATCTAAGCCTAAAAATCTAATTTTATCCTTCATAACACCTTGCTTGATTCCGGAGCCTCTCACAACCTCATGCCCAAGGCCATTACGGACAGATTAGGACTGGACACCACAATACCTTATCATGATCTTTACTCATTTGATTCAGTGAGGGTGAAATATCTTGGCCTCATCAAGGACCTAGTGGTGTCATTAGAGCAAATCCCAACCAAGAATGTCCTCATGGACGTTGTTGTGGCTAATATCCCACCCAGATATGGAATGCTACTTTCTCGGTCATGGGGAGAGAAGCTTAGAGGTACCTTACAGCTTGATTTCTCTTATGCTACCATTCTCGTCTTTGGACAGCTTAGGAAACTATACCAAGAAAGTAAGATGAAGTACATGATCAGCAACCGAGAAAATCCAAATAACCATCTTATACATGTTTTTCGTACAGATTTAGAGTCCTTTATCTTATTCAATGATTAATGTTCAGCATCTTCAAAATATTTTATTGAAGAAATTATAGAAAATTCCGAATTTTCAAATTTTGTTTTAGAATTGGAAAATGCAAAGATTTGTAAAAAAGTGCCAAATGATTTGGAACTGAGTGCATCACGTCAAAAAAGTGATGGAACAATGAAAGAATCATAATTTTTTGGTATAGCGGAGGTCTCAAATAGTAATCAAAGTTCAACAATCCGATTTGCAGTTTCCAGATGAGGAAAGTAGTTTGTGGACTATGGACTTCAATGGAGCTTTGGGCGAAGAAGGGGCTGGAATTGGAGTGTGGATTCAAAGCCTTATAAATCGGTCATTAGAAATCCCTACCAATGTTCGAATGTCCTCCTACGAGCTCACCTTCAAATGTTCAAACAATGAAGCTGAGTATGAGGCTTTGATAGTCTATCTGAAAATTTTCGGCTTTGATAGTCAGTCTGAAAATTCTCAAAAAGCTGGGTGCAAAGAAATTTTTTGTATATGGAAACTTCGAGTTAGTGATAAATCAATTAAAAGGAGAATACCAGGCCAAGCATCCAATGATGTGAGCTGACCGAAACGCAGTTCTAGACATCCTCAAGACATTTTCTGAGTACACTTTATA